>JADLSH010000133.1:0-600000 GCA_016169945.1 Trachythela sp. YZ-2020 | reverse complement strand
ATATTTAAACACATTAAGGTTAAGCTATATGAAGCTGCAACCTTACCACTTGTGCCACCTAGTGACAAGTAAAATGAGAATAAGAAATTATAAATCAAAGTACTAGTATAAAAATTATGTATATATTATTTATAAACAATTTTCAACATTTTTGTATATCAAGGGAGAATATTTTATGTACATAACTGAAATAATTATCCAATAAAATGCCAATAATAAACTATATACAATTTTAAGACCTAACCAGGAACAGCGCAGAAAAGCAACTATAGGTCCTCTGGCAGGAATCGAACCTGCGATTCACCGAAATTGCAGGGCCGCAGATTCAATTCCTGACGGAGGACCTGTAGTTGCTTTTCTGAAATTGATCCTGGTTAGGCCTTAAAATTTTACTTTTTCACTCGAAATATCCATCCATGCAAAACCTTTAACATTTAGTTCCATTGAGCAAGATAACCAAAATTATTTATCTTGTAAATAAGCTAGTTTAATTATGCATATACATACACTTCTCAGTACACAATAGATGGATATATCAGTACACAAATAGATGGATATTAAGAGCAAGAAGATGCAATTTTAATAAAAGTTAAAGAATTTTTTTCCATGTGAGACCAAGGCGTTTCCAAGATCTTTTCCCCTACTTTTTGAAAATTCCTAGGTGTGCGACCTAGAAATGCTCTCATCTTCACTGGGCCTCACTAATGCCGTCCTATGGGCAAAATAGGCAGGTGAAACAGCTCAAATGCCCTGATGGCACAACGTTTGAATTGGAACAAAAAGGTAGGTTATATTATTTAAATAGTATTTCATCCTCTAAGAATAATGCATGTTCCTGCATGAATGGCATAAAATCCTTGGTCACTGTAATTATGGTGATGTTCAGAAGTTGGAAAATGTTGTAGAGGGTATGAATATTTCCAACTACGATGAAGTAGAGTGCAAAGTTTGCACTGAGGGTAAGATGTGTCAATTTAGAAATAGGTCACCCGATGTAAAAGCAACTGCCCCCTTAGATTTTGTGCATTGTGACTTGGCTGGTCCTATTGATCCTGTAGGAAAAGATGGCTTTAAGTATGCTTTGTCATTTGTTGATGACTATTCAGGGATTATTATGGTGTATTTTCTTAAACGTAAGAGCGATGCACCAGAAGCATTACAGCAATTCTTGGCTGATACTGCTCCTTTTGGAGGGGTTAAGCGTGTCAGGAGTGACAATGGCACAGAGTTCACTAGTCAGAAATTCAAATCTATTCTCCGAGAAAATAGGATAAGGCATGAGACTAGTGCACCATATTCCCCACACCAGAATGGAACGGTAGAAAGAGCATGGTTGAGTCTTTTTAACATGGCTCGATGTTTGTTGCTTGAGGCAAACCTACCAAAGTCCATGTGGACTTATGCTGTGATGGCGGCAGCCTACATCCGAAATCGTTGCTTCAATGTGAGATTGGGTAAAACTCCTTATGAGGCATTTACAGGGTCCAAACCTAATTTGAGCAATATGCATGTCTTTGGTTCAGTTTGTTACGCATATGTGCAAAATGCAAAGAAATTAGATCCTAGAGGTAAGCAGGGTGTATTTGTGGGATATGATAAAAGAAGTCCTGCATATCTTGTCTTTTATCCTAATTCCAATAAGGTTGAACGTGTAAGGTGTGTGAAATATTTCAGTGAGAGCAACCATGAATCTAAAGTTGATTCAGATGAGCAGGGAGGGGAAGTTCTGCCCAGTAAAGTGTCTGTACCTATTTGTAATGAGAGTACAATCTCAGCCCAAGGGGATGAAAGTGCAATTGGCACTGAAAGTGTGCATGACGAGGTACGGTACCCTAGTCGAACTCGTACTAGGCCAACATACTTGAATGAATATGTAACTGGAAAGGTTGTTGATAATGCAGCAACATGTGCAGTCGTGAACACATGACATCCCAACTAGCTATTCCCAAGCAATTCATTCCCCTGAAAGAAATAAATGGGAAAAAGCCATGGATGATGAAATTGAGGCCTTAGAAGGCAATCAAACCTTCGAGTTGGTCCCACCCCAAAGGGTCGTGAGGTAGTGGGGGGAAATGGGTGTATACTGTTAAAACGGGACCAGATAAGGCTGAAACACACAAAGCTCTTTACGTAGCAAAAGGCTATTCGCAGACCCCTGGTATTGATTACCATGAAACCTTCTCCACAACAGCTCGGATGAGCTCTATTCGTGTTTTGCTACAGCAGGCAATTCAGAATGATATGGTTGTCCACCAGATGGATGTAAAAACAGCATATTTGAATGCCCCAATAGACTGAGATTTTCATAGAACAGCCAGAAGGCTATGAAAGGGTAGGGAAAAATGGTGAGAGGTTGGTGTGCAAGTTAAATAAGTCTTTGTATGGTCTTAAGCAGAGTGGACGCAATTGGAACAACATGCTACATGACTATCTTTTAAAGGAGGGTTTCACTCAATCACTTGCTGACCCATGTGTCTACCTTCGAAATGGCTGTACAAATGAATGTACAATTATTATAATTTGGGTTGACGACCTCATAATTTCTGCTAGCAATGAAATTCTCTTGCAGAGTGTGAAAGATTCTTTAAGTAGAAGATATAAAATGAAAGATCTTGGTATATTATCATGGTTCCTTGGCACAGAATTCAAATGTTCTGAAGGAGCAATTGAAATGAGCCAAAAGCAATATATTGAGAAATTGTTTTTAAGGTTTGGCATGGCAGAATGCAAGCCAAAGGTGACCCCAACAGTATTAGGTTTAGATAAGGTTGTGGATACAGAATCGCCTGAGTTGAAAGATCCAACTCTTTATAGAGCGATAGTTGGAAGTTTGATATATGTGATGACAGGTACAAGGCCTGATTTGTGTTATATAGTCACTAAGCTTTCTCAAAACATGTCTAAACCCACTGAAGCCAATCTTATTGCTGCAAAACATGTCCTAAGGTATTTGAAAGGCACAGTTGAGCAGAGCTTGAGATTTAGGAAATCTGAGACCAATCTAAAACTTATTGGGTTTAGTGACTCAGATTGGGGGGTGATGTTTCTGATAGGCGTAGTATATCTGGCTATGGTTTTCGGTTGACGGATGATGGTCCTTTAGTTTCTTGGAGAAGTCGAAAACAGCCAACTGTTGCACTGTCTACATGTGAGGCAGAGTATATGGCACTGACAGATGCAGTGCAGGAAGCAAAGTTCTTAAAGCAGTTGTGTGTTGATCTAAAAATTGTTCAGGTAAGTTATAGTGTTTTGATAAATGGTGACAACCAAGGTGCAATCAATTTAGCTAAGAACCCAATGTACCAAAAAAGATCAAAACATATCGATGTGAAATATCATTTTATCAGAGGTGAGGTACGAACAGGAAATGTAGAACTAGCATATGTTCCAACAGATGAGAATGTACCAGATATTTTTACAAAGGCAGTTAGCAGAGTCAAACTAGATAAATTTAGATCGGTTATTGCAGGTAAGTAATATGTATCCAGCATAAGAGTAAGTGGGGGTGTTAAGTTGTGCTCATGATTCTTCGTATTCTATTATATAATTAGTTGAGATTTGTTAAGTTGATTTAGCCTATAATAGGATGTAATTGTATATAAGATAAATTTCCTGTAATACCATATATAGCATTATTAATGATTATTCAGACCAATTGTAATTTAGCACTTTTGTAACATAAACGCACTTAATGTAAAATAAAGATCAGTTCTTGTATGCTTCCACAGAGTGTGTATCTTTTGTAGTATATATTGATAAATATATAATAATGACGACTACAACGAACTCAACAGCTACTTTAAGTTTCTTTTAAAACTTAATATAATAAATTACTATTTTCTGACAAGGTTTGGGTTTTGGAAATTTTATAGCTTCCTTGAATCACTTTTCATCTAATTCCTTAGCTTAATATCAGTTCTTCTTAAAAAAGGCAAAATTTAAGATTCACACTTAATAGTCTTTGTTTCCTAAATAGAGTTATATCTGTCACCTCTTTATACACTACAGTACAGTACTTGCAGACAACATGCCAACCAACTGCAAAATATATTCTAATTTGCCTCGATAACGGTAAGATGTATTTACTAAGTAACTCATATAAAATGTACAGTACGCTTTGGCCATAAACCTTAATACTGTAAGTGTAATTTCCAAAATAGAGGCAGTGACTTCTTCGAATTGTCAATATGCTAGTTTGCTATGTTTTGGCTTTAGACCGATTCATTTATTTTCAACTAATTGATTTTCAGTGGTTAAAATGGATTAAAAGGCAAAATCGCAGCATTAAATATTTCGTGCACACAATAAAATGAGTGGTGCAAGATGGAATAACTTGCAGTCAAAATTAGCAATGTTATAGCAACTATGAGTACTTTGATATATTGTATGAAACATCAGACAAGTACTGCACAGTACAGGACAGGACAGGACAGGGGCAGGACAGGACACAACATAATAGGATAAACATACATAAATATAACAAGACAAAAGGATATACGAAACAATAGGAAAAATTAGATGAGACAAAGCACATCTGAAAGTGTGCGCTAGATATGAAACTGAAATCGATAATTTGAACTTTGCCAAGTGAACTATCAGAAGAGAAGAAAAATCTGTTACCTCACTTTTGTTCCAAGTTCAAACTGAAGATTGCATTGTCATCATCCACTACTCTTTCCAGTTTACCAAGTGCCCATATGTTCCAACTCAGACTATATTCCAAGATGACCAAAGGAATTACAATAGGAAATATTTTTACTTCACGTAGATATATCCAAGGTCTTATATTCTGAAAGAAAATCAGAAATTGAAAATGATTGTTTAAAACATACTACCAAGTACCACCCTTTATTTACAGAAAACAAGTGGTTAGTTCAGCGTGGGTAGTCATCTACAAAAAGTTAGGTTACGTTCCTGTCTTGTACAGAAGATACATTTCAGACATGAAGGAATTTTCCTCTAATAAGTCAAACATATGCACCTTTTAGACATGGCAATTACGGAGCTATGGAAAACTGTCATCACAATTAAATCAAAAGGGAAGAAGGAAGTCTATCGTTAGATGCCTTCACGCTTAGTTAAAACTTCTATTTGTCGTTCCAAATATTTTTTATCTTAATTGAAACTCGTGATTCAAGGGACAAATTATCTGAAGGGTAGATTTGACTTGGCAGCACAAGCATATGGGAAGTAGGCTCACCTGCAATCGCTGAGTTCACTGAACTCAATGCTTCTTCGACGACAGCATCAGGACTCGGTCATGGAGCAGAGGGAGTATCTGCATGGCTTGGAGTACGGCACCCTGATAGCTATGATAAAGAGTATATTGATATCTGGCAGATCTGTGTATAAAATGGACGCCATCAGCTAGAAAATGTGAGAAAGATGGCAGAGTCAAGCCTTTGTCGCTCCAACATAGGACATGCAAATATCACCGTGAGGTACTGAATCAGAATACTGACTTTCTCATTAAACTGGGGAGAGGCGGGCCGATGAGTCACCAGACAAACTCTGATGACTTGAACAGGGCACCGAGCAACATCTATTTTAATGTACCAAACATCTATTTTAGAAACCAAACTCGCCCCACCCCAACATCATGTCATTTGATAGACACATTATGTAAATTGGAATTTAGGGCAATTAAGTCCCAGTGCATGCGCCTTATCAAGGAATGTCCAAAATCAAGTATCTTGGGGTGTGATAAAGTCATAATACAGACTAGGGAAATACTATGAAATGAAATAGGAAAGGTATTTATTATATAGATACTGAGATATCTTCACCGATGTAAAACGAAAGTAATCACCGATTTAATCCCTCAAGGCATCATATAAAATGTCTGAAAAATTACCGAAAAAGCAAGGAATATGAAAATAAGGCGAACGCATCGGCACTCATATTCTCATGAACATGTTTTTTCCCCTGCTCTATCGCCATTAATTATATAGAAAACATATTTAAAATAATTTCTATATATTAAATGTATTTCCTACCCTGTCAATGATTTTTGGAGTCTTTTCTGTCTGTTTTTTCGCTTTCAAAGCAAATATTTTGCTGTTTTCTGGTTCGCAAACTCTTGTAGTTTTTGCGCCACATAATGTTTTCGCTACTCACTGTATATGAGCTGGTATAGAGCGAGTACCTCAGCCAATCAGATTGCAGAATAGGTCGTATACGGTGGATGACTACATTATAAATATATATATATATATACTATGACCATGTCATACCTAATTCTCTTTGTCAACTTTAATTTTATATTCCATGATTGTTTCAGTCTAGTAATCTCAGTATTTATAAAATAAACAAACAACATCATGGTAAGTGCATATATGATGTTTATTCACCCCTTGTGACATATAAAACTCACTCGCTCGTTCGTTTAATACTTCACAACTCGTGAATAAACATCGTACGCACACACTTACCATGAAGTAATCTACAGTATATATCTAACCTCGATCTAAAGGTCTCTAATATTAATCTACCCGTGGAGGTTAATTAATTCATATACGATGATAATTCCATCTCATTAGGCCCTTACAGATGATGTAATATATCCATATTTTTTGTAAGTTTGTCACAACCATAACAAGTAAATATACCATAATTTATCAACCAAATTTGGTTTTCATTTTCTGCCTCAACAGGCGGATCATTGTTACTTTGTCCACAACTGGCCCTGCGAGTAATGGCTTATTAGTCCTAGACCCTGGTGTAGAATATTTGTCTATAGATAACTTACCAACAATAGTTAGTGTTTATAATTCATGTACGATGACAAATAATATTAATCTAGCCGTGGAGGTTAATTAATTCATGTACGATGATAATTCCATCTCATTAGGCCCTTAATTCCACCTAATATGGATATAGATGTAATATATCCATATTTTTTGTAAGTTTGTCACAACCATAACAAATAAATATACCATAATTTATCAAACAAATTTGGTTTTCATTTTCAATTTGGTTTTCAATTTACATTTTGACTTGGTGGCCGATAAACAATGCTACAATTAGTTATTAATTCAACAAACAGACTTTCAACATTTGAAGTTTGAGGAAAGCATAAATCATTACGAGATATGTACTCTAGGCCTAACCATAAATATAAACCAATACCTCCACCTGATCTATCAGAACGGTATAATCATGTACGAAGTTATATCCAACAATATCGACATTGTGCAATGAATCTTGTAACCAAGTTTCAGAAATACCAATAACAGAGAATTTGTGATTAATCGAAGCAAGCAAGTTAGTTAGACTATTAAAATTGCGTCCAAGCTTCGAATATTTAGATGAATCAAGGATAAGCTTTCAGAAAAAACTAAATTATTTTGAATAATTTCGTTAAAGGCACACTCCGTATAATAGTCGCAATCACAAACATCGGAATAAAAATTTGAATCGGGATCTATGGAATAGGATAAGAATTCTTCAATTTTTATTATTTTGGTTCCAACATTAGCTGCAGCATATACAAAAGTGCACCATTGAGCAGTTATAGAGATGCGACTAAACTAAACCTTGATAAAAATACTTTAAAATACTTAATACAAAGATACTTAATACGAATTAACAAATTAATTACCAAATATACACTTCGCAAGGGCACTAAGCGCCAAATGATGCGTATCAAATGTGACAGTAGTCATCATTTGTTTTTACTGAAAACATATCTTCCAGCTTATTTAAAAAAACTCAATACAATCCATGGGAATTTAAACGTAAATTAGTTCATTAAATCGACCAGCTGTCCCTTAGCCCGAAAAGCGTCGGGTCTAACGTTTTTGAGGAAGCTTTCATTGTGTCCCACTCTCACAGATTATATCTCAATAGGAAACGTTGTTCTCAGTAATTAACTCTAACTAAGTATAATAGCAAGAAAAAATTCGATAATTCGATTATATACTCTATGGTTATTGAAGTTTAAACAGACTCAGTGTTATTAACCGCAGGTCTTTCTACAAACCCACGGAAGTTCCATGATTCTCGAATGAATTTGGATCACTTCTATTCTCGATATTCCTCAAAACCACCGAATCATCTTTCGTGTTTTTAGCTGGTGATCTAATTTTCTTATAAACCATAACCAACAACACAATAATGTAAGTAATGTAAGTAAGGAAATAGAATCCAGACCGGTCGACACAGCAGATAATAGGGACTTTACGCATGTATAGGACGGTAACGCGAGGACGGCGGCCAAACAAACTCCTTCAAATATAAGATTGTATGGAAATATTGTCTTATTTTTACTATCGTATGAATTTAATACAGTTTCGATTAATACAGTTTCCGAGTTTTACCATTCAGGACAATTTTAATCAACTCTGGTAAAAGAACTACCTGTCACGGCTTGCAGTCTAGCGTTGTATAAGAGACGTGAAAGTATGTATTTTGCCGTCGTAAACATAGCCTGGGCGACGTCTAAAACACCAGTAAGACTATTAATTATGCATTTCTTTTGTGTTAAATGATGAATTTCATTGTATTAATCGCCGTTGTCCACGTCTCCCGTCGTCGTTGCGTAAAGTCTCTAATATCTTTAACAAGGATACATCTTCATCCCATGCTTCATCCCAATCTTGTGAATCTTTATCTTTTTCCTGGCAATTTTTAGTTATAACTGTTTTATTTGGTTTTACCATCTCTTCCTCTGTTTTATTTGGTTTTACCATCTCTTCCTCAATTACATCCATTTCCTCGTCGGTATTATCAAAATCTTTGCATGTTGGAAAACCGGCAGGAACAGGGGGATGAGGCTCTTCAGTAATAGTAAAGATCAAATTCATTCCTTCAAATCCGTGTAGCATCAGGTGACAATGAAATAGCCAATAACCAAGATTATTTGTTTTAAAACGGACTACAGTATAGCCCATAGCTGGCACAAGAACATTATTCTTTAGAGGAGGGTCTTCAAGAGTCAAGTTACGTGGGTGTCCAGGTGCCCAATAAGGGTGACTACATGTTCTGTCTGTCTTCCAGTTACATCTGATATCTTCATTTCCTCGTAACACGGTTCCAGTAACATTGTCAACAATTGCATGTCCAGTTTTTAGAACTCGATAACTATGACCATGAATATGCATTGGATGATGTGACTTGCCTGAGCTCCCAAACTTTGTTCCAGCTTGAAGACCACCAAATACATCCGACATTAAAACTAACTGGATTGTTTTGTTAAAAGGAAGATTTACAATGTTGGAACAAAATTGACCATTTCCGGTTATGTTTTGTTTACAAGGCATCAAACCCCATGTTGCAGGATCTTGAAATAGTGGTGAATTTGGCATAACCATGCGGCGGGTGTTTATAGTGGATCCAATTGTGAAAGCCATATTTAAGAAAAGTTCTAGATCGACTTTATTATCTTCAGAATTTTCCTGTTTCTGTTTCTTATTCACTCGAGATCTATCCAATCTCAGAACTGACAAATCCAGGCACTGGACATTAGGAAATAAATCTTCACGATATGCTTGTCATGGACAATTCAGAACTTTATTTTTTTATTTTTTTTATTTATTAATTTTACAATCAAAATAATTGAAGGCGCAGACAACAGGACAAATAGAGTCCCAAATTAAGTCCTGCCATACAAAGGTGTACAACATTATACTACATATACATATATATATATATATATACTACATTACTAATTAACACAATGACATATTTACAGAGTTTCACACAATTACAATTGAACACAAAATTATAATCCTAAAACATGCACTTTTACGAACAACAAGACAAAATGCAAGAACGACATTTAGAACAAAATGTTTTCCAAGTCCTTGGCCTATTTACATCACGCATTAAGTTTTTGGGTGTAGTATTTATAGAGTTTTAATTTCAGCGACTGAACAGAGGGAGAGGATTTAATTTCATCTGGCAAGCTGTTCCATAGGGGTACTATCCTATTGAAAAACAGGTTTCAGAAAGAAGATGATCTGCAGCGGTTTGGTCTGTATGAATCAGTAGTGCTTAAACGAGTGTGGTGATGAGTAGGATTGACCAGTATATAGTTTTCAGGAGATAAGTCATAATATCCAGCTTTACATTTATAAAAAAACGTAATGTCTTTTATTTCGAACCAGTAAGAGATCCGGAGTATATCAAGTTGCTTTAAACGGTTGGTGTAAGATGAGGTGTAGTCTTGAAGGATATATTTGGTCGCTCGTCTTTGGATACCCTCTATTAAAAGAAGGTCCCTAGATGTTGTTTGGGGTGCCCAGATCTCACTACCATAACACATGTGGGTACGAACAAGTGACAATACAAGGTGATTCAATTGTGCATGTTTTTCTTTCAGTTTAGGATCCTGGTTACCACGAGTTTCGTTTCCTAACTCTAGAATTGCTTTTACTTCCAAAACTATTCCATCTAGCCGAGGATTGTTTTCATCCCGTCCTGCTTGCAGGGTGCTTGCTCTTACCCAGTATTTCCCCGCTGTTTCATTGGCTTCAAATTCGACAACGAATCTTTCTCCTGGGAACGCAATAACAGACTCGAGATTTTCAAGTGGTTTTACTGGCTGCACGTCGCTCTCGATTACAGTCAACATGTGTCTGTTAATTGAAAATCGATATGCGAATTCACCCGCGGCTCCAATAATGTGCATTCGGTGTCGTTGGCCTGCTGTTGCATGAAAAACTGTCAAAGGGTCACTGTTGTTTCCGTTTCTTCCCCGGCCGTTGATAAGACCAGAATAGTATTCTAGTAGGCTAAGATGTACACCATCAAATGATATACCCCGTAGGTTTGCATGATTATAATACTGGCCTGACCAAAACTCAAAGGGAAAATGTAACTCCAGTTCGGTAGATGTGACTGGGAACCAATCACTTATCACTGCAGTAAAATATGGCAGTAATCCACGCTCGCTTTTTCTGTGAATAATAAGACCTCCGAATAATCCATCTACCTACTGAAGTTCGCTGTGAGAGTGATAAAAATGTGTTCCAGGAGGGTCAGCAATGAACCTGTATGTGAAACTTTGTAGTGCACGTATAGGACATTGAGTTACGTAAGGTGTTCCCTCAATCCAAACATTATTACGCATATGAATACCATGCCAATGAAATGAAATTTCTTCTCTCTCAAGCATGTTTACAACTTTTACGATAACTTCTGCTCCCTCCATTACTTCTAGCGTTGGCCCTGGGAACTGATCATTGATAAGAATAATATTTCTCGATATACTGCCATCGGTTGTGTGAACCATTTCAGGTGTAACAGTGATGTTTGGAACTTCAAGATGCAAGTTATTTGGCTCAAGATCTAGAACGCCGTACACAGCGTATTTACTGCCGTAAGTCATGGAGTGAGATCCTTTTACCACGAACGTAAATTTACAGATTGGTTCAAAACAGGATTCAGAATTTGCTTGCCAAAGGCATATCGTACCCAAACATAGAAAGTAAACAATCGCGAAGTATGTCTTCATTTCTGCAAGAGATTTAACAATTTGAAAATTGAAAGATTTAACAACTACTAGAGTTGCATTCAGCAACCACTCGCCCTTTCTACCAACTATAGTTCAAGAATATTATCACATTCATGCACATGAAGTGTCGGTTGTTAAACGTGATGCATGGTAAGGTCATGCCACTGGATCATACAAGCCGACAGGGTTTTCAAACTTCGGTCACGTGTCTAAATATGTTGAAGTATCCGTCACATGACAAAAGTAGTGCACAAATGTGAAATGTGTGGTTTCGTAGTAGAAATCCCTATTAACGTCTCGAAAATCTTCAATTTTTGAACGCGGTGTTGAGCTGATGAAAACCACATTATTTGTCCTTTCATTAGGTAGTAAAAGGCGGAATGTTTCGACCAACTGTTTAAGGTGTCCATCCCCTCTTGAAACTTTTTTTTTAATTTTTAAGTAGACTTATGTGAAAATAGAATTTTCTGAAAGGGTTAGGTGAAAGAAAAAGATAAATGCAAAAAAAAATTCAAAAACTCGTTAATTACACTAATTATCCAACATGGCGACCGTTAATTAACCCATAATTGCTTAGCGTCGTAAACATGATATCTCAAGAACCATTTACCAGAATCTAATGAATGGTATATTTTTAGAAAGCTTAGAACCTGATCTAGTGCCTGACACTCCTAATAGCTAAATTTTGGAATTTTTCAATTATTTAACTAAAAAATCAGGTATTTTTTAAGGAAATTAGCAAATAATTCATTATTAATGAAAAATATTGAAATTTGAAAAGTGTCAGGCACTAGATAATGTTACAGTCTGTAAGTATGCCAAATATCAACCTTCTGCAATGAATAGTCACAAGATTACAGTGTCACAAGATTACAGTGTCAAATTGCAAACAAGAGAAAAATTCAAGTTAAAGTTTCTATTCGTGTTATTTTCATGGGGTAAATTTTTAGAAAAGGTAACTTTGAGAGCTTGTTTCACCAAGAGTAAATTTTTGTTGAGAAAATCAACCATGCAGTCTTAATGTACAATAGGTTAGGGACTCAAAATAACAAAATAACAGCTGATAAGAGGGGATGAGTACCTTAATCGCAAAGATCTATTTGGTTTCTTGAGTGAATATATGAGTTTGCTGAGGAGCTTTCATAGTTTTAAATCGCTAAATTTGCGGGCAATGGAAGGAACATAACGTATATTTAAAAAAGCCTGTTCTATCTTTCCAATTGCAACGAAATATACGAAATATAGTGTACATATGTACATAGTATACAAAATAGAGTTTGTATGACTAGCGGCTTGCTATCCTGGCTGGACTAGCCGTGCTCAAGGCTCAGGGCGCTGCCGTGCTTAATCTATTCAGACGCTGGGCTTCATGTGTACTTGATTCATTGAATTAAGCTCCGTACAGACGAGCAAGTTTTCCTTGACAAGTTTTATTTGCCCGGCAAAAAATTGACAAGTTTTCCTTGACAAGGAGCTTGTTCAAAAGCTGGTCATGCTAGCTGGTCATGCTAGCTGGTCATGCTAGCTGGTCATGCTAGCTCCAAGGCCAAAAAAGTATCTGCGACGTAATTATCCTAGGTGTATTCCTGCCATTTCATGGAGGTCGTATACTTGAGTAGATCCAGTTGGATATAGTTGCAGTGTACGACATACCTTACAAATATCAATCAAAATACGTATATAATATATCAGCATTGTACAATGAATATCCAAAATTAACCTGCATTTCAAAGTGAATATATTGTAATTTCTCGTATAGAACCGACTAATCTTATGTATATACTATGAAATTGCAGCAAAATTAATTAAATATTAAGAAATCGCTCAAATGAAAAGCCAGTCAACAAGGAGACTGGCATGGGGGATTCTGGTGTGATCCCCAAAGAGACTGACATGAGGAGTCTTCAACAATTATATGCAAACAAGGTATGTTTAAGCATTTTAAAATTGTAACTGCAGCGACATGTACATTTACTATGCTTAGTCTATGTTGTAAGGTCAAATATATAACTCTTCTTCTCTGTCTTCTTTTAGAATGGAAAGTTTAAGAATGAGAGAATTCGGAAAATTATCACCAATTACGCAAAATAGTTGCGCTTTATTTGCAATGAAAAGAAAAGGATTTATTTTTAACACTAAGTTGTCATTTAGAGTTCTCCCAAGCTCACATAGTAAGGCACTTGCATGTTGTCTATATTGACACACTGCATAGTAAAGTTTCAGACTCTCAGCCTTGCAGCCTTAGTTTAATTGTCTTCAGATTATCATCTTTTTCATTTCTTTATTTTGTAGAAAAATGCTCAGAAAATTACATTATACAACGAAATATATTCCAGAGGGTGAATACTTAAAATGATGAAATGTCTACTATACGAAACGCTGTTGCTCAAGATTTCGAGTTTATTTAACTACTAACTTCATTGTGTTATCTCCACTGTTCTAATCACGGACTGGTAAGGATGCTGTAAACTGTTCCTGAATTTCTACGCCATTCACTAAATATTGCTATTAGCGTGGATTTTATGGATATATTTCACAAGTTCGTTGAAGAACGACTGTTAATTCTTTGAGGACATGGCTATTGGCTAACGTAGAATGTCCCTCAGTACTGGTACCTTAAATTTACAACGAAGATCTCCATCTGCCCATCTCTACTGGGAAATCTACGAAATTGAATTATCTCAACGCTTCACTCAAAGTAAACATTATAAAGCTTACAGACATTTTTGCCTATGAAAATCCAAATAGCGTTTAGAATTACCATTAAAGAACTTGCCAAATTTGGTCTTTCGGGATGCAAGATTTGTTCCTTGTTATTATATCCCTAATCCATATTGAAGCTTAATATCTAAATTGCAAATATTCGCACTGATTGTAAAATAATTTTTGTAGCACAATTGTTGTAAAAATAGATAATGTAGGCTACGTACATAATATAGGTAAGGGAGATGCTGGATGTAATCGGTCACTGAAAAGCCCCGACGGGGAGTGAGCTGAATAATGTATGTATGAAATTTTGGTCCAATTCAAATTGTACTGTACAAACTTCTAATCTGTAATACTTTTAATTGTTATTGGTGACTTCGATATATATGTATCATTGTGCAAGTTTTGTAAACTGAGCTGTCTCTTTTTGTTCTAATTCTTTGCAATAAAGTCTTCTATAAATTCTAAACAGTATTCGAGTTGATTAGTTAGTTAGTTAGTTAGTTAGAGTCTTTATTTCGAGAGGGTAGTACGTAATAGTACTAAAGCACTAATAAACTTGTAGCCCTCGATTATAGTTGTATATCTACTATGTCACTGTAGATAAACAACAAAACTCAACCTTTTATTAGACAGGCGCAAATGAGCAAATCACCTTGTCAGCCGTCTTGCAGTTGCAAAAAGTTTATACCTATAACAGCTAACTGAACACTTACCAACCTGATCATGCAACTGACTTAGTGCTTGACTGATGCCTGACTCAGCCTAAGTGATTGATAGAATGACCAAACAAACAACTGACTTACTGATCAACTAAACCATCTGATGATCCACTTGCCTTTCACATATGGGTTGCCGTGAGAATCCTCCCCGACGTTCAACCTTGTCGTTCTTTCTCCGTCCGTCAGGAGATCGTACACATTCTCATCAAAAATTTCGGCGTACGAAATCGAAAGTGAAAACTGTACTTGACCTAGAGATGTCACGTCAATAACATCTAAAATGTATAATTAAATTACATATATATGCATCAATACACCATTGCCGACCATTTTACCTCGATTAGTAAAATAATTTTAAATTAGAGAAAATATATAGGCATATAGCAAAGCAAGGAACCTTAAGAGTAATAATCAAGGTAGATCATATTATTCAATGAACAAACCTTCCTGGCTTTTTGTACTCTCTTCAAGTGTGCTAATACGTTGGCGATATCCCTAAAATTAAATAGTATGAAAGGGTTTACAGGTATTTTAGACAAAGGGGTGCTGCAGGTGTGGTTTTCCCAGACGACATTGACTGACATTGCAGAAAGTGGAAATAACAGAGCATGCATATAAGGAAACATAAGATGTTGCCACTTAATTTGTTAACATGCTTTCTACTTCACTTACAGGCTCATCTTCATGCAACAAGAGCTTTTCTTTTTCGTTTTCGTCCTTCTTCTCCTCTCCCTGTCCTAGTTGGACCACATCGGAAAACATTTGCGCCTTCAGATTTGAACGCAAGCTATTCACGAGGACATTCAAGGTCCTTGGTATAATTCCCGGGTTTCGCTGATTTCCCAGGAGACTATAGGTCTAAAAAATACAACATATCAAAATTGAATTATCTAAATTTCATTCACTGCCGTATGTATCTAAAGAAAATACAGTAGCAGATAAATGCATTGTCTATTCTTATGTGAAACTTATATTCGAAGGTTCATTAGCTTAATGTGATGCTCTGAAAACCCTTCAAATGCTCAAAATATCACATGAATAAATGTACTGTTATTACTGTATCTGACTGGTGATCGTTAGATGCAAACAACAGTATACCATAGAGCTCTGAATGTAACAGCCATAGTTACCTATTCTTAAGAGCCCAGTTGTATTTCAAAAATTACGTCATAAATCCCTTCCCAGGCCGGGAGCTTTGTTTTAACAACTTTATTGAGCCCAAGACTTTGCATTAAAATATGCAGTACAACATTAAATAGTAAATGGCCCAAGAGGAAGATGCGAACGAAACGATAAGTCCCATGCAAGGCACCTTCCTTTATAACAAATACTATAGTTCATATACTGCATGTAGAACATTTATGTTTATAATATAACATTTATAGTACGCGAGCGTTGATTGGTGGAGAAGCGTGTTTCTATAACTGTATAGAAACATGGAAAATGTCCCGCCAAAACTTAAAATCGTAAAATAAACAATTTTAATGCGAATTATAAAACTTTAAACACAATTTAAAGATAATTTTAATACTTTAACTCATTCGTGACTGTAAATTTTCAAACAAAGTTGTTTTCTTGAAGTAAAATTGACGAGCAAAAGTACGTAATGAGAATACGTAAATTTATACATGGTAGCAAGGTGCTGGTGAAACTATAAATTCCAAGCATGCACGTACAACCAACTTATATAATGACCGTCTCGTCATGCTGCTCTATTTACCAGAATGACGATGGCAGTTGGGTGAATTCTAAAGCAAACCGCAATTAAAGTGAAGATTTGAACTGCAGTTCAATAAATAAATAATGGATAATTACTTTGGGTGACACAAACTTGCACCAGGCTGATCTGGGTTATTTTTAAAGATCGGTTACTCCGGTTTCCTTATTTCGAGATAACCGACTAACCGAAAAACAGATTCAGAAATTGAAGAAAAGTCAGTTCTGTGTGTGTTGAAATAGAAACAAATGAAACAAATGAAACATATATTACGTTTCGTTAACGTCTCAGATGTATTTCAAAACAATATCAAAGTTCTAAGCGATCCGGCATGCCGTCGGAAATTCGCGTGATCCTAGAGAGACTTCTCGTCTGCACCACTGTTATTGACGGTATTAGGGACTTTATAATATTACTTAATCTACGCGAAAAATGTGAATGGTTACGTCGACACTTTGAAAACAGTTAAATTGGAAGATTGTGGAGTACATGTGTACGTTGGTAAAGTACAGCCAAGCATAAGCATGAAATCAACAACTGACGAAGGCAAGAAGTTTTACGATCTATGAGACATGCAATTTTTGCTCCACACTAAATTTGGAAAATAATGTAATATATGATCTTGCAGTTGTATACCCTGTAGATAAATGTATATAAGAATATTAAATTTATTGTATTGAATTTTGTGTCTATATATATAGATAAAAAAATAAATTTGAAGATCCAGGATTACAGGTATAATAGGAGAACTGATATTTATTGGAATGATCTTACTTTATTATTCATTTAAATAGTTAATCTTTATCCTTGATAATTGTTGGTTGCAGGTTCACCAGACAGGAACACACATTAACAATAGCTGTTATGTAAGGCTTAATAGTCAGTGGGATTGGACTTCTTAAAATCCTAAAAAGTTTTAGTTTCCTAATCATCCTTTCCACATGAACCCTTGCTCGAGCAACTCTACGAGTTAAAGTCACTGCTTGTGCAGATATTTTGTTTTTTTGCCATGATTGGAGGAGCCAACAAATATACATGACGAAGGGCTAGGATGTCCTGAATGTTAAAACCTTTGTCTGCCATGACAACATCATCAGCTTCCAGGGCATCAAGAAATCCACCTTTTTAACAATGGATTTGTCACTGATTGACCCAGATATGCAATTGATCGTCTAAATTGCCTGACTGAATCATTCTGATTTGTGCAAGGTTTGACCTATTAAATAGGCTACTGTAGGCATATAAATATGTTTTTATTCCTATTTTACAATGGACTTAATATTTTTGTCTAGTCGCGTTGACATATTATTGTCAGAACAGACAGGGTCTCAGTTCTGCGCGCACTAAGACAAATATTCGAATGGCAATGAGTTGAAATGAGTTGTGCTTTACATGTAGGTGACTCACATATCCAGCAAAGTAAGAACAGAATGATGGAACAACGCTTTCGTTTTATAGCTTTCCAAATGCAAAATTATTTTGCGCACGTGTATATATTTTTAACGCTTTTATACACTACAAAAATATGCAAATTTCCTTGCGTGGCAGTGTCAAATTACTCATTGCAGTAAACATGGGTTTCATGTGGGGATTCTAGCCTCCTCCGCAGGCAACTCTTGGGGGAAAAAACTTGTAATGTAGCGAATATTATCGAATATTATCGAATTTACTGTTCTTCACATTCGATAATCGATAATATTCGCTACATTACAAGTTTATTACAAGTTTTTTTTTCTGCGGAGGAGGTTATGGGGATTCCATGTGGAACAATACATGGAAAATATTGATATTTTGAAATAGATGTTACAAAATTTGATGTCTTTCATGTTTCGTGATATATTTAGCTTGTCTCATCCTGCAAACTATGCTAGGGTATGCATCTACTGACAGCGCGCAAGCCACCGAGTCAATGCCAATAATTACCGTCTACTGAATATAATTTGTGTTGCATATTTGTTTGCATGTTTGTTTCAAGAAGCTAAAGAATAATAACAGTCCCCGCAGCATTCCCTACCTTCCAGGTACCCTAGTATTATAAATATACCTATATTGACCCTAATTGCTTTACAGATATATGTGCAGTAAACAAGTGATAAAATTGCAATCACACAATGATGTATCAAAAATTTGAAAATTCCTCCATCCCAGTTTCATTGCAAAATTATTTTAATTTCGCCTTTGTTGGCAAATCTGGCCAATATGTAATTGAGTTGGCCTACAGTCAGCTTTATTTCACACATTTGAAACAATAACATAGCCATAGAAACTAAAAGAAACAGAGAAGCATAATAGCCGAAATCTAGCACGTGAATGACTTTGAAAGTTAGAAAAAGCTTTAAATACATTGTGATTTGTGTGTCAAACCCGTTTGCGCTATGATTGCAGTCATATATTTTGTTGTGCTTAAATGTTGCAACAATTATCACTAAAATATCTTCAGAATCATTCTAAATTATTTATATGAAAGCTACAAAGCTATTATCTTTATAACTACACACATCTCAAAGCTTGACTGTAAACACTTTCAATTTCGGATTGACATTAAACCTGCATAATATGTAGACTTGGAATATTCTTGGGCTGTTCGCGTTACTTTGAAGCTCAAATTACAAGCTGAAATACTTCCAGAAAACGTGTTTTCTTCCGGGTACCCGCGTTTATTATTCTGTAAAAATCATGAACCACTTTTTCAGAATTAATTCGAACCCTGGAAAATACCAGAGTTTCGAGGCTGCAAAGGAAAAGTCCCCTCCTCCAGCATCCCCCCTTCTGGGATACCTGATGACATGTGCAGTGGTGTAACTTAACTTTTTTGACCACTTGCGATCAGGGCAAGTTGGACATGAAAAATCACTTGCTGAATTTCTTACACCATCTGACTAGGATTGAAACACTATCTGTAATCTTTTAAGCCTAAGGATTTTTTTGGTCAGGTGTAACAAAGCTTGGGCAGGCAAAGGGCATCTTGATCTTGCTACGCACCCCCCCCTGTCGTGGACCTCCGTTTCCAGACGAGTGAGTATCCAAAATAAAAATAAAGTATGAATGGATATATCAACTCCAAAAAAGCAAGCAAACAAGTCTGATTTAAATAACTTTTGCCAAATTTGCAAGTGCTCATTCTCAGCTAAATTCGGAACAGGCAAGTTAGGACGAATTTCGACAGAAAATATATTTAAAACGTCAAATCGTGACGGAAGCCGTGGTACCACATTAGCATTGATTTGCGCTTCCATCGGCATTGTTATAAATAAATCGTCACGTTTATCAGATCGTGTGTGCAATGCTTGTGGGCGGAAAGTACGAAATTTGTATCAATTATTCAATTTGGTAAAGAACACGACAAACGAAGAGAATGTTGAGAGTCCCGCTCGTTGCAAACAGCGTTTCAAACAGCCAATTAGAATGCTGCGTTCATGTACGAACGCAGAAAACATAAAATACCCGGTCTTCCTTGCAGGCCCACAAAGTTTGTCAAGGAATGTATTATACCCGGTCTTCCTTGCAGGCCCACAAACCGGTAAAATACCCGGTCTTCCTTGCAGGCCCACAAAGTTTGTCAAGGAATGTATTATACCCGGTCTTCCTTGCAGGCCCACAAAGTTTGTCAAGGAATGTATTGATTTACCACTGCTACAAATGACTGTATTTTCCAGTGAACTGCTTAGGATTCATTGTGCCATCTGTTGACTCATATACGCGATCAGCTAACTTTCCCGTCGCTATTTGAAGTAATTAACTATTAATATCGTTATTTATAAACGTGGAAAGGTTTCTTCTATATATTTATTCTAAAATTTGGTTTTAAAATCATTTTAAATGTCGGATTGAAGTCGATTGTTCTGCAGACTTTTTCACGCACTTTCTGCATCGTTGCCATAGATGATCGTTGCCAAATGCAGTGCTTCCTCTTTACAAAATGAATATTTCCTTTTTTTGTCCTGATTTTGATCGAAATTTCCTTCAAAAAGTATTGAAATTTCGGTTGTGAGTCCATGTTACGCAAACAATAGGGGTAGGGTTGGGTTAGGGATACACTCTTTCGATAATTACGTCACATCCGCCTATTTGGCCTGGGATCCTCGCTTTCGTGCATCAAGACGAAACGTGATTGGCCCACTCTTCGTGGGAGTGAGGCTTCCAGGCCAAATGACGTAATTATCGAAAGAGTATATTGGGTCGGGATTAGGGTCAAGATCAAAGAGAAATATTCGTGACTCGTAACATGGCGTTATATTTCTCAAAATATATAGAACAAAATAGCCCATTGTGTGCAAAAATTCACCCGGGTGTTCAATGGGGCTTCGGTGGCGCAATCGTCAGAGCACGCGCCTTTCACCATTGATATCGTGGGTTCGATTCGCAAGCTCGCTGCGAGTACTTTCATCCAATCACAATGCTCGACAGTTTATTTTAATTACATGCAAGAACTCGCAGCGAGTTTGCGAGTTGGTTTTGCGATGAGTGGAAAAGAGCCTTTAAATTTAGTCAACGCTCTGCCGAAAGTCGTGGGTTTTCCCCGGGTACTCCGGTTTCCTCCCACAGGGAATGTTGACAGGGTGCGTTGGGTTTAACCCCTAACTGGCCCTTCCACCACAGCTGTGCTCTTCTCTTGTGTGGGCTTCCTGAGCCATGACTTCAGTGGGAAGATGTCATCACCCAGTAATTTTACCTCCATGTAAAGAGTGGCTTGGTATGTTAAAAGCATATATCTGAGCAACCCAATATACTGGCATCGTTTGTCGATCCAACACCTCCAATATCAATATGTGTAAAACAATAGTTAGCATCACAAATGGCTAATAAAACAATAGAATGAAATCCCTTGTAGTTGTAATATGCTGAGCCAGCGTTCTGTGGGCAGTCCATCATTATATGTTTGCCATCAATGGCACCAAGGAAGTTTGGAAAATGCCATTCATTGTTGAACTCATTCGAGATTTTCACCCAGTCATTCTTGGTTGTAGGAGCAACGACATATTCCCCTTGGAGTGCAGTCCAAATCGTCTCGCACGTTTCCCTGATGATACCTGATACAGTTGACCGTCCAACTCGAAATAGGAATGACTGTGTCTGCTGAGAATCTCCAGTTGCTAAGAACCTCAGTGTTATCATGAGCCTTTCTGCGGCAGAAATTGGTTGTCTTGATCGACATGGTTTCTTGGCCAAGAGTGGGCCAACATGTGTCAATAAATGCTCGAAACGCTCTGGAGACATCCTGAGAAACCTAAAAAGACAACATAAATCTATTAAAACAAAACCCACTGATTTCAGATCATGAAATTGACATTATTTAAACATAAATAACAGTTCATGTCGAGTTTTTTATCTAAAGAAGTACTCATGAAGCTCAAGTTCTCGAGCCAGCGTATGAAACGCACCTAACTCCTCTCTCTTTCGGAAAATATGTCTCACCCAGAACCTACGTAAACGTTTAGGTTCAACAGCCTTTGTTCTCCTGCGTCGTAATGTTATCAAAAGCAGTAAATAACAAGCAATCAGCTGTTCTCTTCGATTTTCTGCCGCCATTTTGTGTCAATATGGAGCGAATATACATATCGGGTCCAGGAATGGCCGTGTGAAATTGAACTCACATGCGATCAGGTGCGATCATATGTGAACAGCGAAGCGATCGAATCGTCTCGATCACTTCCACATTTTTTGACGCGATTCCGGCGATTCGGGGCGATCATATGTGAACCAGCCTTATTAGTCTAGGACCTGTATAGGAGTTTGTATGCGTTTCATTTAGCACAGGCAATCTCAACTGTTTTAGGGTAAAATGACCATGGCGGTCAACATGGCATATGTGCCAAAACCTGAATCCGGGACGAAAGTCCTGAAAATGACCCCGCCCTGAAACGGCAGTGCCGACATAGCTCTAACTTCCGAAAAGCAGAAGCGACAGCCTTTCTGAAGTGCTTATAGTGTTTAGAAGCGTTGCTTTTAGGGGTAGTTATTGGAAGGAAAATATTTTACAAGAAAATGACCATGCACCACCCCAGGTCAACTGCTAATTATGCATGAAATAACTAATATACCTGGCAGAGATTAAATTTTCTTATTTCCTAAAAATTGTTATCATGGGATGAAAAACTATGCTTAATTTACTATAATTATTGTAGATTTCATAAGGACTGACATTGTTTTGTTTAAATATAATACATTTTATTTCACTTACCCCCCACCAAAACACGATTTCAGCCATATTTTGCCGTCTTGTTTGCTTTTTATCGCCGAGTCTTGCAAGTATCATCCAATTGTTGTACTTTTACATAATGATAGATGGCTAAAGAAGATAATAAAGAATTTTTCGATTTGGACTATGCTACAATGAAGTACTCTTGGATACTGTAATCTAAATACATATGACGAAGAAGAAGTGGCATTTATCGGGCAGAGAAGCTGCGAGGCTTGCAATGGCGGCATATTTGACGAAATATCGAAGGACACAACATCGAAGATAAAATACACTGCACTGCTTCAAAACTTGACGAAACTTGGTTGAAATCTTCTTTAGCCATCTATCATTATGTAAAAGTACAACAATTGGATGATACTTGCAAGACTCGGCGATAAAAAGCAAACAAGACGGCAAAATATGGCTGAAATCGTGTTTTGGTGGGGGGTAAGTGAAATAAAATGTATTATATTTAAACAAAACAATGTCAGTCCTTATGAAATCTACAATAATTATACTAAATTAAGCATAGTTTTTCATCCCATGATAACAATTTTTAGGAAATAAGAAAATTTAATCTCTGCCAGGTATATTAGTTATTTCATGCATAATTAGCAGTTGACCTGGGGTGGTGCATGGTCATTTTCTTGTAAAATATTATACTTAGACAAATTTTTCCTTCCAATAACACCCCTAAAAGCAACCCTTCTAAACACTATAAGCACTTCAGAAAGGCTGTCGCTTTTGCTTTTCGGAAGGTAGAGCTATGTCGGCACTGCTGTTTAGGGCACATTTTCAGGACTTTCGTCCCGGATTCAGGTTTTGGCACATATGCCATGTTGACCGCCATGGTCATTTTACCCTAAAACATTTGAGATTGCCTGTGCTAAATGAAACGCATACAAACTCCTATACAGGTCCTAGACTATATGCGATATTGGGCGATTCTATGCGATATTCGGCGATTCTATGCGATATTGGGCGATTCTATGTGATATTGGGCGATTCTATGCGATATTGGGCGATTCTATGCGATATTGGGCGATTCTATGCGATATTGGGCGATTCCAGGCGATATGGGGCGATTCTAGGCGATATTTGGCGATTCTATGCGATATTGGGCGATTCTAGGCGATATTGGGCGATTCTAGGCGATATTCGGCGATTCTATGCGATATTGGGCGATTCTATGCGATTTTAGGCGATATTCGGCGACATTGGGGCCCAGAGGAGGCCTATATGATGTATGGATAAATATCAAGATTTTTCTCGGCATCTCGTTCGATAGGATTAATAGTAGAAGGTGTTAGTAGATGGAATACTCGATAGTATGATGAAAAAATCCCATAGTTTTTATTAGTTATCTGTATGCAAACTCGAAACGGAGTTCCGAGCATTGACGAAATGCCTTTGCTGCATGAATAAGTTAGTTTTCGTTGCGTTTTCAACAATGGCAGGAATGTGTATTTTATGGTAGTGCAGGGCAAAACCTCCTAACAATCCTCTATAACTATATCGAATCAACCATAAAATATTTACAAAGTTAGAAAGATTGCTTTTCATTAGGCCGTGTTACAAACAATCTACAAGTTACTCTCCCGCCCCACCCCTTTCCCATGCAAATAGGATAAGAATTCTTCAATTTTTATTATTTTGGTTCCAACATTAGCTGCAGCATATACAAAAGTGCACCATTGAGCAGTTATAAAGATGCGACTAAACTAAACCTTGATAAAAATACTTTAAAATACTTAATACAAAGATACTTAATACGAATTAACAAATTAATTACCAAATATACACTTCGCAAGGGCACTAAGCGCCAAATGATGCGTATCAAATGTGACAGTAGTCATCATTTGTTTTTACTGCTTCCAGCTTATTTAAAAAAAACCCCGTACAATCCATGGGAATTTAAACGTAAATTAGTTCATTAAATCGACCAACTGTCCCTTAACGTTTTTGAGGAAGCTTTCATTGTGTCCCACTCTCTCAGATTATATCTCAATAGGAAACGTTGTTCTCAGTAATTAACTCTAACTAAGTATAATAGCAAGAAAAAATTCGATTATATACTGTATGGTTATTGAAGTTTAAACAGACTCAGTGTTATTAACCGCAGGTCTTTCTACAAACCCACGGAAGTTCCATGATTCTCGAATGAATTTGGATCACTTCTCTTCTCGATATTCCTCAAAACCACCGAATCATCTTTCGTGTTTTTAGCTGGTGATCTAATTTTCTTATAAACCATCACCAACAACACAATAAGGACAATTTGTATAAGTAAGGAAATAGAATCCAGACCTGTCGACACAGCAGATAATATCTTTAACAAGGATACATCTTCATCCCATGCTTCATCCCAATCTTGTGAATCTTTATCTTTTTCCTGGCAATTTTTAGTTATAACTGTTGTATTTGGTTTTACCATCTCTTCCTCTGTTTTATTTGGTTTTACCATCTCTTCCTCAATTACATTCATTTCTTCGTCGGTATTATCAAAATCTTTGCATGTTGGAAAACCGACAGGAACAGGGGGATGAGGCTCTTCAGTAATATTAAAGATCAAATTCATTCTTTAAAATCCGTGCAGCATCAGGTGACAATGAAATAGCCAATAACCAGGATTATTTGTTTTAAAACCGACTACAGTATAGCCCATAGCTGGCACAAGAACATTATCCTTTAGAAGAGGGTCTTCAAGAGTCAAGTTACGTGGGTGTCCAGGTGCCCAATAAGGGTGACTACATGTTCTGTCTGTCTTCCAGTTACATCTGATATCTTCATTTCCTCGTAACACGGTTCCAGTAACATTGTCAACAATTGCATGTCCAGTTTTTAGAACTCGATAACTATGACCATGAATATGCATTGGATGATGTGACTTGCCTGACCTCCCAAACCTTGTTCCAGCTTGAAGACCACCAAATACATCCGACATTAAAACTAACTGGCTCTTGCAGTCAATCCGCGACCAAATTGATAAGCTCCAATTTGGCTCAATTAAAGGATCCAACACCACCATGGCGTTGATACACCTGCTCCATAAATGGTTTGAAGCGATGGACACACCTGGATTTCAACATTCTGATGCAGAAACTCATTAACATGCGTGTACACCCTATTCTAATTAATTGGATTGCCAACTTCCTTACTGACAGAAGTCAGAGAACAAGAATTGGCTCTAATTTCTCGAGTTGGAGAACTATCAACGGAGGGGTCCCCCAAGGAACAAAACTGGGCCCCCTCCTCTTCCTCATCATGGTGAACGACTTGAACGTCTCCGACGATACGGTGAAATTTGTGGACGACACCACTATCTGGGAGATTGTCTTGAAGGGTCAAGAAGCCAACTCGGTCCTACCGTCTGAAATTACAGAATCTGCTAAATGGGTTTCTGAGAACAACATGAAACTGAACCCTACAAAAACAAAAGAAGTTCGTGTTGGGTTCTCTCCCCTTGATCTCGGGGCTCTTCCGCCGATCACCATTGACGGTCATGATATATCTGTGGTCCCGCATGCTAAATTACTTGGTGTCATGATCTCGAAAGATCTTAAATGGATCGAGCACGTTGACTATATCTGCAAGAAAGCTTCGAAGCGGTTGTATGCCTTACGATTACTTAAGAGATCCTCGATTCCAGCGTGCAAGTTAGTCCGGATTTATACTACCTGCGTTCGACCAATTTTAGAGTTTTCGTGCGAGGCTTGGCACTATAGCTTGGCGCAATATTTGAGCGACGAGATCGAGAGTATTCAACGTAGAGCCCTTCGTATAATCTTCCCTGATCTCAAATATGAAGATGCGTTGGTACGCACTGGGGTGCTGTCACTGTTCTTGCGGAGAAAGACCATTTGCGAGAAATTTTTCGTTCAAATGTGTGAAGGAACATCCCATAAACTCCATTCTCTCGTTCCCCCAAGACATAAAACTGGATATTCTCTACGTAATGATAATTGTCTTTCAATACCAAAGCATAGGACAAGTAGGTTTGCTAATAGTTTTATTATGGCCGGTAGTAAGGCCTACAACTCTAGTTTTAAATAATAATTGTTTGGCTACATTTTTACCTAGAACTATCATAATTAACAACGTGTAAATAAGGAGTGTTTGTAGACATTTTTACTCATATGCATGTAAACCAGTGTAATTCAGTTTTTAACTGCAAAATTGGTATCTTTTGAATAAATTGAAATTGAAACTGGATTGTTTTGTTAAAAGGAAGATTTACAATGTTGGAACAAAATTGACCATTTCCGGTTATGTTTTGTTTACAAGGCTTCAAACCCCATGTTGCAGGATCTTGAAATAGTGGTGATTTTGGCATAACCATGCGGCGGGTGTTTATAGTGGATCCAATTGTGAAAGCCATACTTAAGGAAAGCTCCACATCCACTTCATTATTTTCAGAATTTTCCTGTTTCTGTTTCTTATTCAGTCGAGATCTATCCAATCTCAGAACTGACAGATCCAGCCACTGGACATTAGGAAATAAATCTTCACGATATGCTTGCCATGGACAATTCAGAACGTTACAAGGTGATTCAATTGTGCATGTTTTTCTTTCAGTTTTAGGATCCTGGTTACCACGTGTTTCGTTTCCTAACTCTAGAATTGCTTTTACTTCCAAAACTATTCCATCTAGCCGAGGATTTTTTTCATCCCGTCCTGCTTGCAGGGTGCTTGCTCTTACCCAGTATTTCCCCGCTGTCTCATTGGCTTCAAATTCGACAACGAATCTTTCTCCTGGGAACGCAATAACAGACTCGAGATTTTCAAGTGGTTTTACTGGCTGCCCGTCGCTCTCGATTACAGTCAACATGTGTCTGTCAATTGAAAATCGATATGCGAATTCACCCGCGGCTCCAATAATGTGCATTCGGTGTCGTTGGCCTGCTGTTGCATGAAAAACTGTCAAAGGGGCACTGTTGTTTCCATTTCTTCCCCGGCCGTTGATAAGACCAGAATAGTATTCTAGTAGGCTAAGATGTACACCATCAAATGATATACCCCGTAGGTTTGCATGATTATAATACTGGCCTGACCAAAACTCAAAGGGAAAATGTAACTCCCTCTGAGAGTGATAAAAATGTGTTCCAGGAGGGTCAGCAATGAACCTGTACTGTATGTGAAACTTTGTAGTGCACGTATAGGAGATTGAGTTACGTAAGGTGTTCCGTCCATCCAAACATTATTACGCATATGAATACCATGCTAATGAATTGAAATTTCTTCTCTCTCAAGCATGTTTACAACTTTTACGGTAACTTCTGCTGCCTCCATTACTTCTAGTGTTGGAACTGATCATTGATAAGAATAATATTTCTCGATATACTGCCATCGGTTGTGTGAACCATTTCAGGTGTAACAGTGTTGTGTGAACCATTTCAAGAGTGAAAGTTTGGAACAAGATGCAAGTTTGGCACAAGATCTAGAATTCCGTTCTTTCGTAAGACAACGTCGCACATATGGCATTTACTGCCGTAAGTCATGGAGTGAGATCCTTACCACGAACGTAAATTTACAGATTGGTTCAAAACAGGATTCAGAATTTGCTCAAAGGCATATCGTACCCAAACATAGAAAGTAAACAATCGCGAAGTATGTATTCATTTCTGCAAGATTTAACAATGAAGATTGTAAGATTAACAATAACATTAAGAGTTGCATTTCTAAACCAATCAGAATCTCTACCAACTATAGTTCAAGAATATTATCACATTCATATTACGAAGTGTCGGTTGTTAAACGTGATGCATGGTAAGGTCATGCCACTGGATCATACAAGCCGAGGGTTTTCAAACTTCAGTTACGTGTCTAAATATGTTGAAGTATCTATCCGTCACGTGACAAAAAGTAGGGGGTTTCGGTATAATCGCAACTGAGCGCTACGCGCCTTTCACCCTAATATCGTGGGTTCAAGTCCCGTTGGGGACGAATTTATGATAGCTATGAAAAGAGTTAGTCAACGCTCTGCCGAGTCGTGGGTTTTCCGGTACTCTGGTTTCTCCCACAGGAAGTTTGACAGGTGGGTTGGGTTTAACCCCCTAACTGGCTCCTTCCATCGTAGCTGTGCTCCGTGATGGCGAGCAAAAGGTGGCTGCCATATGCGCCCATAGAAAGCTTCTGACTTGGCTTCATGTTGAACTGTGTCCTGCAATTCAGCTAGCCTAGTTGCAAGTAAGGGTCATAAGCACACCCTCTTACTTACTTACTTACTTAAGTGAGGGGTTTCGGTGGCGCCGTCGTCTGAGCGCGCGCACCACCCTCTAATATCATTAGGTTTTCCAAGTCCCGTTGGGGACGACTTATGATAGCTGTGAAAAAGAGTTAGTCAAACGCGCTCTGCGAAGTGTGATTTTCTCGGGTACTCTGGTTTCCTCCCACAGGGATTTGACAGGAATTAGGTTGGGTTTAACCCCTAGCTAGCCCCTTCCATCGTAGCTGTGCTCCGTGATGTGAGCAAAAAGGTGGCACCATATGCGCCCGCGAAAGCCTTCGACTTGGTCACGTTGAACTGTGTCCTTCGCAATTCAAGCAGCTCTCAGCTGCAAGTAAAGTCATACTTTTACCCTCTTACTTACTTACTTACTTAAATACAGGCTACAGGGGTTTCGGTGGCGCACCGTCTGAGCGCGCGCCTTCACTCCCAATATCGTGGGTTCAAGTCCTGTTGGGGACGACTTATGATAGCTGCGGAAAAGAGTTATCAACGCTCTGCCGAAAGTCGGGGTTTTCCGTACTCTGCTCCTCCTACAGGAAGTTTGACAGTGGCTAATGTAACCCCAACTGGTCTCTTCCATCGTAGCTCGTGCCCGTGATGGCGAGCAAAGGTGGCTGCCATATGCGCCCATAGAAAGGCCTTCTGACTTGGTCACGTTGAACTGTGTCCTTCTGCAATTCAGCTAGCTCAGCCGCGGCGGTCATAAGCACACCCTCTTACTTACTTACTTACTTAAGTAGTGCACAAATGTGAAATGTGTGGTTTCGTAGTAGAAATCCCTATTAACGTCTCCAAAATCTTCAATTTTTGAACGCGGTGTTGAGTTGATGAAAACCACATTATTTGTCCTTTCATTAGGTATGTAAAAGGAATGTTTCGACCAACTGTTTATTCGCAATGACCTATCTGCTTTCTTGAGTGAATATATGAGTTTGCTGAGGAGCTTTCATACTTTTAAATCGCTAAATTTGCGGGCAATGGAAGGAACATAACGTATATTTAAAAAGTCTGTTCTAGCTTTCCAATTGCAACGAAATATACGAAATATAGTGTACATATGTACATAGTATACAAAATAGAGTTTGCATGACTAGCGGTTTGCTATCCTGGCTGGACTGGCCGTGCTCGATGTTCAGGACACTGCCGTGCTTAATCTATTCAGACGCTGGGCTTCATATGTACTTGATTCATTGAATTAAGCTCCGTACAGACGAGCAAGTTTTCCTTGACAAGTTTTATTTGCCCGTGTGTGCGGCAAAAGATTGACAAGTTTTCCTTGACAAGGAGCCTTGTTCAAAAGCTGGTCATGCTAGCTTTCGAGCTATGGTACATGAGAGCGAGGCTCCAAAACCAAAAAGTATCTGAGACGTAATTATCCTAGGTGTATTCCTGCCATTTCATGGGGGGTCGTATACTTGAGTAGATCCAGTTGGATATAGTTGCAGTGTACGACATACCTTACAAATATCAATCAAAATACGTATATAATATATCAGCATTGTACAATGAATATCCAAAATTAACCGGCTGCATTTCAAAATGAATATATTATAATTTCTCGTATATAACCGAGTAATCTTATGTATATACTATGAAATTGCAGCAAAAATAATTAAATATTAAGAAATCGCTCAAACGAAAAGCCAGTCAACAAGAAGACTGGCATGGGGGATTCTGGCGTGATCCCCAAAGAGACTGACATGAGGAGTCTTCAACAATTATATGCACACAAGGTATGTTTAATCATTTTAAAATTATAACTGCATGAGTATGTAGATTTATCATGCTTATCTATGTTGTAAGCTCCTTCAAATATATAACTTCTTTTCTTCTGTCTTCTTTAGAATGGAAAGCTAAGAATGAGACAATTCGGAAAAATTATCACCAATTATGCTATGTATGTTCCAAAATAGCTATGCTTTATTTACAATGAAAGAAAAGAAGACTGCTGGGGGAGGATTCTGGCGTGATCCCAAGACGACACATGAGGAGTCTTCAACAATTATACACACAAGGGGATGTTTAATCATTTTAAAAATTATAACTGCATGCGACATAGGATTTGCTATGTTAGTCTATGCTGTAAACACATATAACTCTTCTTCTCTGTCTTCTTTTAGAATGGAAAGTTTAAGAATGAGACAATTCGGAAAATTATCACCAATTACGCTAAGGTATGTTCCAAAATAGTTGCGCTTTATTTACAATGAAAAGAAAAGAAAATGATTTATGTTCAACACTAAATTGTCATTTAGCTATAGAGTTCTCCCAAGCTCACACAGTAAGGCACTTGCATGTTGTCTATATTGACACACTGCATAGTAAAGTCGTAGGGTAGTACGGGTGGCGGAAGCGGTTAGCGCGCTGCCTCTTACCACTGAGTTGAGCCTGTTCACAACAGGTCGAGGTCACTGTTGGTACTCGCATGAGATCGGCAGTGTGCTCAAATAACTCATGTAAGTTGAGATTCTCTCCTGTGCTTCGAGGGTTTTCCCCGGGTACTCCGGTTTCCTCCCTCTAATACTAACCCTTAGGAACTAACAATGGGGCCACAGTAATTGGCTGACGCTGTTGTGGACTCCCTGCCATTGAGGCGAAGTTGAATAAAGTCTCAGACTCTCAGTTGAGTATTTTTATATTCAACTGAGACTTGCAGCCTTAGTTTAATTGTCTTCAGATTATCATCTTTTTCATTTCTTTATTTTGTAGAAAAATGCTCAGCAAATCACATTATACAACGAAATATATTCCAGAGGGTGAATACTTAAATTTATGAAATGTCTATTATGAAACGCTGTTGCTCAAGATTTCGAGTTTATTTAACTACTAACTTCATTGTGTTATCTCCACTGTTCTAATCAAGAACTGGTAAAGATGCTGTAAACTGTTCCTGAATTTCTACACCATTCACTAGATATTGCTACTGGGGTGGATTTTATGGATATATTTCACAAGTTCGTTGAAGAACGACTGTTAATTCTTTGAGGACATGGCTATTGACTAACGTAGAATGTCCCTCAGTACTGGTACCTTAAATTTACAACGAAGATCTCCATCTGCCCATCTCTACTGGGAAATCTACGAAATTGAACTATCTCAACGCTTCTTTCAAAGTAAACATTATAAAGCTTACAGAAATTGTTGCCTATGAAAATCCAAATAGCGTTTAGAACTTGCCAAATTTGGTCTTTCGGGATGCAAGATTTGTTCCTTGCTATTATATCCCTAATCCATACTGAAGTTTAATATCTAAATTGCAAATATTCGCACTGATTGTAAAATAATTTTTGTAACACAATTGTTGTAAAAATAGATAATATAGGCTACGTACATAATATAGGTAAGCGAGATGCTTGATGTAATCGGTCACTGAAAAGTCCCGACGGGGAGTGAGCTAAATAATGTATGTATGTAATTTTGGTCCAATTCAAATTGTACTGTACAAACTTCTAATCTGTAATACTTTTAATTGTTTTTGGTAACTTCGACATATATGTATCATTGTCTCTTTTTGTTCTAATTCTTTGCAATATGTTAGTACTTACTAGATTACTAGTACGATTTACTTATTCTTAGACTTGGTCATGTGACACATTGTCATATTTCCGCCAGCATCTATCACAGAATAGGCCTCTTTTTAATAACCTCAGCGACTACACGCTCAATAGAGCGTCTTGTTGCTGTGAAGTATGGGATGTGTTTGGTGAAACACAATCAAAATGACTCCAAAAACCACAAAATATAGAGCAGCTCGAATTATTATGAATATGAGCAATGATATAGATCATTCTGTTGCTTTACAAGCATTGGGCTGGCAAACACTTCAAACAGAAAGCAAAAAAGCTAAAGTAAAAATGATTTCACATATAAAGCTAACAAAGCGGGTGAGATGACAAATTATAATCTTCGCTACATTTCCATGCGGTAGTCTTTCTTTACGACAACCGCGTACAAATAATATGAAAAATAGTTTCATGTATGACGGAACATATACCTTTGGAATTCGATTCCAAAAGAAATCACGGAAAGCAAATCACTTTAAATTTCCGCTCCGGTCGGGGCGGTCAGCGTGTTTAAATAAAGTTTTCTCTCTATGTAATGTAAAATTTTGTGTTTTCTTGAATTAAAAACGTATTAAAAGAAGCCAAATAGCGAAAACTTATTTCGCTACTAGGGAAATGACATGGTTGCGATGGAAAATGTCTTACAGCTTCCAGACGAATTAAGGAATAAGAAATTGCAAGTAATGTGATACCTGGCCAGTTACGTCAATTAATTAATTAAAATTCCCTGATTGTTTATGTTATTCAAAACTTGTAATAAATTGTATCTCTTATTTATATACGCCTTGTAATTCTTGTAATTTATAATGTAATTTTGAATATTCAAATCTACGCCCCTCTTGGAAATCAGCTTTTGCTGTAGGGGTTAGCGTAGTTAAATAAAGTTTTACCATACCATACCATAGCTGAACAGGTAAAATTTACGCGGACAAACGCGAAGAAAAACAACGATAAGCTTTATATGAACTTTTATTTGTTGAGTTTTTCCTTCTAATTAATATCTTTCATAAACAATTTTTGAACTTGGTTATCGCAAGTATTTATATGGAACTTGGATATCGTGATTTGTCAGCGGCTCGAAAATAAAATTATTTGCCTCCACCTTCGACATCAGCAATTAATTGGTCTGCTCGCACTGACAAATCACGATATTTTGCTCAACCTCATCCAATAATTGTATATTATATTCATTCGGGCTAAATCGCCAAAATTTAGAATAGGTACATAACTATTTATTTAAAGTTAAAAATTTTAATGATATAAATTGAATAAATGTCCTACCTATTGCATATTGTGATTGTGGTTGAGCTATAAGATGCTTGTTACGATGAAAGACAAGGGTTTAATTTGAAGTCACGTCTCACTTGAAATTGCATGTGTTGACTGTAATAATATATGTTAAAATATATTTTTCGCTCGATATTAGTAAGCAATTTTCGCTCGATATAAGTTCAATATGGAGACTCAGGCTGCTGGAACAATCGAACAGTTTATAACCAAACTACGATATTTAGTGAAGGACTGCGAGTATACAAATCCTGACGAAATGATACGACACCGTATATAGTGTTCGGCACATCGGCCGAAAGAGTCAGAGAGAAACTTATCAACGAAGGGGACAAACTCACTCTCGATAAAGCGATTCAAATAGCTCAGACGCACGAGTATTCACAACAAACAGTTAAAGACCATGTCTCAGCAAGATGTACATGGCATAAACAAAAGAAACTTTAATCGACAAGGACAATCGCAGCGCAATCAGCAAAGAACCAGATTCGAGAATAAAGATGATGCAAGAAAGATATATCAAGAAGACAGAAGGAAAAGACCGAAGACTCCAAGGGATCAAGGCGAAGAAGAATGCTCAAAATATGGAAGAAAACACTCCAAGACAGATAAGTGCCCCGCACAAGGGAAACAGTGTAATAAATGCAATAAATATAACCATTTTGCAAATAAATGCCTTTCTAAAAAGGTTAATAATGTGCATGATGTAGAGTCAGTGTCACAGCGAAAACGAGCTAGAATCAGATGATGAGTTCGTTATAGATAGTATACAGTGTGACACAAATAAGACCTCTGATAATCAAGCTTTTTGCACATTCTTGGTAGGCTCTAACTCTAAGTATAAATCAGTTAAGTTTAAATTGTATACAGGGTCGCAGGTTAACATTTTGCCCAAATCTGTTTATAAATCCCTGGGTGGGCATGTAGAATCCTTGGACCAGGCCAATGAAACATTGTCAGCATATAACAATATTAAGTTGGAATCGCTAGGGTATTGCCACTTAAAGTGTGTACACCAAAAGGGTAAGTACACAAATGAGAGTACACTCGCATTTCATGTAGTATAGATACCCGGTCTCCTCCTATATTAGGAATCGATATGGGATTGATTAAGCTTATATACACATGTCCAACACAAATCATTAACAAATGAGTCCATCTTGGAACAATATAAGGATGTTTTCGATGGTATAGACTTATTTGAAGGGAAGTGTACTATTCAAACTGACCCTACAGTGCAGCACAACAGCTAGGGGAGATAGGGAATTATCTTTATCGTTTGAATAGAAAATTGGGCAATTTGTTTCTGAATTGCGTCAGCACATTTCATCGAACCATATCAATCCAACTACAACTATAAATAATACCACATCAACTTTCCCACGCACGGTGTCTTGATTCATTTGCTCTTCGAACATTCCGCTAGGTGAATCATGAGAAACTCCGAAATTTCAGCTTGTAATAAAAGGTGAATCATGCATGCACAGAGTTGACTAAATCTTGTTTCTTTATAGAGAATATAGTTATTTCTCTCCCAAGTGGGACGAAGAAAGATATTTCAAAGATTTATAATTTTGGAATGGTTAGGGCAGGGGTTTAGAACTATTTTGCGTGATGCATGCAATGTTCATTTATCAATGCTGAATGCATAGTTTATATACAATACTTGGTTTGAAAAAAACAACATGGGAAACACTTCTGCTATAGTTACTGCAACAAGGGACATGGTATTTCTGATATAGAATTAAATCGAAAACGTATATAGATGGTAGTTTAAAAAAACACGGTCATAAACAAACTATAAATTATACCACATTAACTTTCCCACCCATGCAGCATGTGTCTTGATTAATAAAAATATTTCAAAAATGTATAATCTCGGAATGGTTAGGGGTTAACATCAATGTTCATCATTTATCAATGCTGAATGTCTCCCATAGTTTACTTGCAATACTTGGTTTGAAAAGACAACATGGGAGGTAGGAAATTATCTTTCAAATTTGAATAAAAAATTGGACAAATTGTTTTGGATTGCGTAGCACCATGGCAATCCAACTATATATAATAATAATGTCGATATAGCCATGAGTTGTGAAACATGCTCTTTCTGGTATACTGCATGATATTTCTGGTATAAGAAATAGATAACAGTCTAGAGACAGTCGCTTCTATATAAAAGATGGATTCAGCTGCTCTTAGATTAACCTTACTCTCGAGTGCTGCACAAGTTTTTGGCAATGACTGGTATACCTTGTCCGATTTACAAAAAGTCAATATTTTTCTTTTCGGTTCCACGGAACTGAATATTTTAGAAAATCAGAATATTTTCAAATTTGTTCAGCAATACATAAAGGAAACGAATCGCTTTTCTTAATCAAATGTGTTTAAACTAGGCCGATAGGTGAACCAGTCGTGTGTTTTACTAAGAATATATGTGTAGCGTGCATGAGCCCCCTAGATGAGCTGTACAGTATGCTCTTGGGCAAACGCTAGTTGAAAAAATTAAATATGTTTATACAATGTACAGCATTACTATAAAAGCGACGGGTTGATAAGCCTACTAACTCTATGGGAAAAAATCTTCGCCATGGAATGACTTGCATTTCTCCGGCTGACGTCACGAGACTCAATACTTGTCGGCTTGCTAGCCAAGGTAAATATCATTAACGTGGATCACATAAGCAACATGTGAGCAATTACACTTGCCTTAATGACAATCGTGGTATTACCGTTCTTCAGTTATGCTTTTTACAGTAATACTTACTGATCTAATACGAGCCAAAACATCGCTTCAATCAATGCAGACCGAAATCTATTACAGAATTTTTAAAGCCCAATAACCGGCGTCTGAGATCATTCTGATCATTCCTTCAAAAGAAGCATTATGCCACTTTACAAGTTCAATAGTTAGTATATTAACACCTGCCACCTTGCGTAGATATTATGACGAACATAATTATGTCTATCGCAATATTATTTCAATCGATGCCGCACAGAAAGTAAAGTGGTTTAGTATACAACGCTCATTCCCACGAGACAAACTTTAATTTACCATCACAGACATACTCGAATTTAACAGTTATGAAGATATTGCTATTGACACTACTGAGTCTCTATTTGCTCCCGTTTACAGTTATGGCGTCAAAAGGTAATCACTGGTTGTTTTCATGCATATGTGAGCACGGCTCTGCTTATTGAAAATATATTGAGTTAATTGACAAGTTGTCCTTGATAAGTCTCCTTGTCGGTATATACTAGTCATACCAGCTTTTGAACAAGAAGAACATAGACGAGCATTTTACAACAGAATACTTATCAAGGAAACTTGCCAAATTTTGGCATACACGGGCAAAGTCGTCCAACAGAACTTGTGTATGGCAAATGCACGTTCACCGTACACACGGACAAGTGAATTTGTCAAAAATTCTTGCCATAGCAAACTTGCTTGTCCGTACATTGCATAATGAAATTTGCGAAAATTAAATCTTTGTCACTTTGACTTTGCGCGGAGAATGGCTGTGAAATATATTGAAATGTAAAATGTTCTTTGTCTTTGATGAAATCATGTGTTACACGATTCTGAACTTTTCGTTGCTTCAATACAAAGTTTCCAAATTTTCTACATCGATCTTTGTAGAATAGACCGTCGCTACGTCATGTAAAACAACAGTATATATACATTTGTCATTTAAGGATCAATATTTTTGAAAATTATTAAGCATAAAAGATGGATTCCGTGTTTTTATACACCCTGTATATATCGAACTGTACTATATACATCGACTCTTTTTGACACTTGGTAGTTTAGTGTGAAGTGAGCTCTTTTGCACTCGATAATGCCAGTGTTATTATTTGAATTACTGAACAAATTTGAATTAAGAAATTATTTTAGTCTTGGTTTAAAGCTCGTTCATTTCTCTTTCTAACAAGTGGTTACGACACAAGAGAAAATTTAGTAGAATAACATTTTTTGTGAACCATTCGTTCAAATTTGAAAAGTAACCTACCGTTGGAAAGCTGAATAGCTAAGCTTTCAAATGAATGTAAAAGTACGGGCGTTACTGCTATCTTATTTTCAAAATGTACTTTTGAATCGGGAATTCCGTTTCTTATACACACTCTACTATAGGTAATTAATTATTGAACATTTCTATGATCATCATAATGTCAATGTTTCAAGTCAGTTTATTGCGCCTATATGGCTATGCTGCTCCTGTTTAATTTGAAATAAGTTATAAAATTATTGCTATACACACGGTACATACAATGAATCAGATAAACAAGAACTGAAGCCTGTTTTAAGATATCCGTCGAGTGTGTATATAATTATATGTAATTTTAATTTTGTTTCTGTTCGTTTGCCGCTGCTGTTTTTGCATTGCGACAATTTTGATGCAAATTATCCATGAGTTAGGGACCGGTCATTATTTATGGCCGGGGGTGGGGCACCGAAGAGAAAATGGGTGGGTAAACAAATTTTTATTAGAGGAAAAGGTTGGGTAAAAGAAAAATAGACCAAGCCAAGGGGTGGGTAGAGTAAAAATCATATCAAAGTAAAAATCAAAGAAAAATACTAAATACCACATTCTTTTGTAAGAAAAGTATTGTATCTTAGTCTAGGACCTGTATATGAGTTTGTATGCATTTCATTTAGAACAGATAATCTTAACTGTTTTAGGGTAAAATTACTATGACAGACAACATGGTGTATGCGCCAAAACCCAAATAAGGGATGTGAAAATGACCACACCCACCAGAAACAGCACTGTCGACATAGCTCTATCTCCTAAACCATTGAACATTCTGGGGTGCTTATAGCATTTAGAATGGTTACTTTTAGGGGTGGTCATAGGAGAGTGGAAAATGTCTAAGTATGATATTTTATGAGAGAGTATCCATACACCATAACAGGTTAACTGATTATTTATACATTTAATATACAAGTTCCAGTACCACAGAATGGCTATTTTTCCTTATTTCTTAAATCTTTTTTCTAGGGACAAAAATGATACTCATTAAAATATAATACCAATATCGTAAAGATTCTTGCTATATTGTAGAGAAATAATACGTTTAAGTACACTTTATACCCCCTACCAATGGACGATTTTCGCCATGTTTACGTTTTGTCCCTCTTCTTTGCTGTTTGTCATCGAGGCAGTTAGAAATTCTCGCAAGTTATTCTTTAACAAAATGATAGTTGTCCCAATAATACTCCAAGAACGTTTTATCAGGTTTTGATGTAGTTCTGTTCATTTTTAATACTTTCGATATTGTAGAAGCTTTCAGCTTTGTTTCGTTTAATAATGGCGCCGATGCAAGTGTCTTGTCGCTTTTTTGCTCCAAATCACGCCAACTCGTCACCAAATATAGTCGCTATTGTATCATCCAAAAATATTAGATTGTGGCAAGTACCCGATAAAAAACTGCTCACAAAAATGATAGCATACAAAATTTTACCACCCTATAGATGAGTGGAAACTATATAATGTTCAAAGTATTTTGAAAGTTTCGCGGAAGTCCGCGCAAACATCGCGTGGGCTTAGCTGACAGGGGGGGTACACTTTATATATGTGTGAAATTTGTACTAAACAAAGGCTATAAATAGGATATTAGGCAATAGTTTTCTTTTGTATCCTGCACTATCCTGTATAAGAATATAACTTTATAAAAATAGAAAGCTTTTTTCTTCAATCTTCAATAATTCAATAAATTTATTGATAAATTTAGCTCGAGTGCTGCGTGAACAAATTCTCTCCCCCCCTGACAGCTATGCCCGCGCAATGTTTTCTCGGACTTGCGCGAAACTTTCAAAATGCTTTGAACAATATAGTTCCACTGTATGTTATCGTTCGTGAGCAGTTTTTTATCGGGATACTTGCCACAATCTAATATTTTTGGATGGTACAATAGAGACTATATTTGGTGACGAATTTGCAGCAGAAAAGCGACAAGACACTTGCATCGACGCCATTACTAACGAAAGTTAGAACGAAACAAAGCTTCTACAATATTGAATGTTACAGTAAATGAAAAGAACTAAGTCGAAACCTGACAAAACCTGCTTGGAGTATTTTTAGGCAACTGTAATTTTGCTCAAGTATAACTTGCGCGAATCTCTATCAACCTCGATGACAAACAGCAAGGAAAAGGAACAAAACATGGCGAAAATCGTCCATTGGTAGGGGGTAAGTGTACTTACACGTATTATTTCTCTACAAAATAGTAACAATCTTTACGAAATATGTTGGTATTATATTTGAATAAGTATCATTTTTGTCCCTAGAAAAAAGATTTAGGAAATCAGGAAAAATAGCCATTCTGTGGTGTTGGAAGTTGTATAATGTATAAATAATCAGTTGACCTGGATGGTGTATAGCCATTTTCTCATAAAATATCATACCTAGACATTTTCCACTCTCCCATTACCACCCCTAAAAGTAACTATTCTAAACACTATAAGCACCCCAGAATGTCAATAGCTTCAATGGTTTAGGAGATAGATGGGTGTGGTCATTTTCAGATGTTTCGCCCCGGATTCGGGTTCTGGCACATAAGCCATGTTGTCCGACATGGTCATTTTACCCTAAAACAGTTGAGATTATCTGTCCTAAATGAAGTGCACACAAACTCATATACAGGTCCTAGACAGAATATTTTCTTGCTAAAGGTTGGGTCGATAGGAAATTCAGCCAAGAAAACGTTTCTCTTCGGGCCCCCCCTGCCATAAGTAATGACCGGTCCCTTACTCTTACCCTAATCCTAAATATCGTCTTAAAAAGAAGGTATAAATGAGTACCAGCGGGCGGTGTAAATATTTTTTGAGTTGATATAACTTAACATATTCTATATCGAGGGGCAAATCATTCCTAAAAAGTCATGTACGGGACTTTTGGACTTTCGAAAGTCCCGGAATTTTAGAGTTAGAAATTTGTGAATTTGTCAGACTTTTTGGACTTTTTGTACGAAATAAGACAATATTTTCTTGGTTATGGAGCAAAACGAAATTATATCCGCTTTTTTTGAATACTTGATAAAAAGATACAAGAAATACTCGTACTAGAGCAATTGCCAGAATCCATACTTTACTTCAGGATGAGACAGAATGTCGATCCCGTCATACACTTTTACATTTTGGGGGTATTTTCGTTCAAAACAGTCGTATATTTAGATTTTAAGAGTATTTAATGTATTTATGACTTTTCAAGTATATTTACATGGATTTTTGGGACTTTTACAGACGTCGACTTTTGACTTTTACGGAATTTTCGTCGAAGTGTACAAGACTTTTGGAGTGATTTTCCCCTAGTTCTATATTGCGCTCGGGATTATTGTATACAAGCCATTGAAACATAATATATGCTCATTATACTAGGAGTTACTATCGCGAGGAAAGTCATGCCGAAGTCTGGCATCAACACCATGCCACGTCTAAAAGGCGCCTCTGTATTCATGACACCGCGTCTTGGCAATTTGGCTCACGCATAAAAACATATCACTTCAGAAACAATTTGCGCAAAGAGCAGCCATATTCGACTATGTTGTACAGACGTTTACGCTGTTTTAGCGGTATAAAGTATCATAAATATAATAGCAAAAGCCTGGAAAACCCAACAATTATACAATTTAGAAATATACTGAAGATACGAATATGCGTGTTTACAATATACCAAACTGTTGAATTACATGTGCCGTTTTAAAGATTAATATTTAGAAAACATTTGCGCAATATCAACTCAGAAATTACTTGGATTGCCTAAGAAACTCAACTATGCAGTACATATATTTATGCTCGTGTTAATAATAATAATAATAATAATAATGATAATAATAATAATAATAATAAAATGGTTTATTAACACATTTTCGCACCAACATGCTGAATTACAACGTGTGTACATATTTAGGATATTAAAATCTTATATAAAAATACATATAAAAATTTATAAACAGATAAAATTCATTATTAACAAGCAAATATTACTATTACTATTAAATTAGATACCACATCTAAGCTATTGTTTTGAAACGTAAAATTGTTTTGTAGCGGTCAGTCCGACATTTGGGTACACAATAGTCCATGTTATTCCGTAGGCAACGTCAATGCATGTCTTCTCTTGTCGGCGGTAATAGACAATGAAGTTGATTATTTTTTCTTTGCACTTCGTTCCATTAAGTTTCATATCATTTTGCGCTGCCCAGGAATGGATTACATCCAGTTCGGATTGAAATGTTGAGAGCTCATTTATAGAAAGTGATTCAGAAATTGTAATGTCATCCACATATTTGCAGTGATTTATATTAGCAGATCTTAGTTCCAAGTCATTGATCATTACTAGGAACAGGACAGGTCCTAATTTAGTCCCTTGAGTTACACCGCTATTAACAGATGCCCAGTCAGACTGGAAGCCGTCAATTTTTACAAATTGGGTGGCGATTGATTGGAAAAAAAACAAATCCAAGGGATAATATGGCGATTGGAAACTACCAAATCAGGGATGAGTGATTCCCTGATACCAAGAGACAACAGCTTTTTTATTAGAATATTGTGATTAATGCGATCAAACGCTTTGCTGAAGTCACCAAAATACACCCTGAGGTACTGTGATTGGGTATCCAATGTTCTTAGCCAATTACTGACCATATCGATATGGAATTACTGACCATATCAATTTTATGTTTAATATCATCCATCATCCACTTCACAACAAAGTCCTCCAATATTTTCGACAAACATGCCGTAAGAGAGATGGGACGAACTTCATCCTCGCTAGATACATGTTGGGATTTGGGAACTGGTGTAATAATAGCGTCTTTCCAAATTGTAGGGACCACGTCGGAAGATAAGGAGATGTTGAAAATACTGCAAACGTGCTCGGCTAATTCACAGGCATAATCCTTTATAATACGATTAGGAATACCATCTGGTCCATGAGACTTGAAAGCACTGATTGTCAACATTTTAGAACAGGACTGGTCTCTTCAACTGTGATTGTTGGTACAGGGTGGGGTGCTGGAAGATAAGCTGGTAATGAGCGAAGGTCTAAGCAAGGAAGATCTGCACTAATACTTGAAAAATAATCATTCAGCAACTGGACAAGATTTTTACAAGTAATAGGAACATCATTCTTAACGATCTTAATCACATTGCTAGAGGGACTTTTTTTGCCCGATATTAGTTTAACAGAATCCCACCATCGCATTTCTAACTTTCCGTCTATAGTGACGCCAAAGATCACGATCACCCGAATGAAACGCTCTCTGTCTATCGACTATTAGTTGTTTCATCCAAGGCTTATCAATGCTGTGAATCTTGACTACCTTGGTTGGGAAGATTCGGTCGATAGCTGAGGATAGATCTTGGGAAAAGGAAGATGCTAATTCCGAGCACGATTTAGGATCTTTGACGTCAGTAAACCAGGTGTGAGTGCTACACCATCTGCCGAAGGCATCTCGTGCAGACTGCGAAAAACGTCGTACGTGTTTTTTACTTGTACTATTACCATGAGAACGAACGGGGCCACCGGCAGCCGTCCATTTAACAACGTTATGATCAGATGTGCCTAATGGTGCAATCACAACGTACAGGCTCATTATATAGGTCACTTAAATTGGTCACGATGAGATCTAATACATTATCACCACGTGTTGGGACACGTACAACCTGTTTGAGATTATGATGGATTAATAGATCACAGATATCTAACTTATTGAAGTCTCCGAGAAGTACAACACCACAATCTGGCTGCATTGTTCTAATTACGTCAAGTTTATCTATGATGTACTCTACTAAATTCTTCTGTTCCGGTAGAGGAGTATCAGGTGGGTTGTATAAACTGGCACAAATCAGGCCAGAAACTTGTCTTGGGAGGCCAATTGGTCGAAGCCAAAACCACATGCATTCAAAGGACGAGTCTTCAAGATCCTGTCTACGTTTACATGGTATATCAGCCGAAACAAAGGCGCACACACCACCACCACGGCCATACGCTCTATCTTTACGGAAAATGTTGCACCCATTGATCAAAACCAATTGATCAATTATTTCGTCGTTAAGCCATGATTCGGTGATAGTAACGATCTCAAGAGGATATGTATTTAATAAAAGAGACAATTCATCCATTTTGGGTAAGAGTGAACGAGCGTTTATAAGGTCAAAGCCCGGTGGATTAGGTGCAGGTTTGTCGCTGCCTAAATTAGTGGCATGACTGCTACTCGAAGTTCCAACCTGGATCCTTGTTAAGTTATCCCAATTAACACTATGGCCACGACACAGGGGATTTGCAAACCGTTGAGTAATTTGAGTAGGAATACGGGATTTTCTACTGTCTAATAATAGTAGTGGAACCAATTAACTACTTAATTGTATAAAGCATTGTAGGTAGCAGCACAAGCCTAGAAAACGTGATATTTTATGACATATTCAAGTCTATATTCATTATCTTGTCAGACTATAGAATTACACAGCCGCTTTAGAGTTCTGTATTCAAGACACAATATGCGCAAAATCTATTATACGATTGCTAAGCTAGAAATTAGAATACTTTGTACAGATTTTTACGCTCTTTTAGATGTAGCTACAGTATGCGTCTTGTAAATTAATATCAACGAATATTCAATCATGCTATATGAACACAGCGCTTAATCGTCTTTCTACGCAAATGTCTGAACAAAGTTATCGCTAGCGCTAGTAATCGGACTGCCATCGTAAACTCCTGGGGTATCGTATGATGTAAATTCCTTACTGCCACGTCATAAATTGACGTCACAAATGTTGCAGACACAGAATCGACTTGCGGTTCAGTATATATAAGTTGTGGCGGGAAATTCAAACGTGTTACAACATGTGTCAAGAATAGTGTGCTAAGGTTAGAGGCATGCAAAGGCACTGTCCACTACTAAAACCCTTTTTTTTAAGCAACATGTGTCAAGAATAGTGTGCTAAGGTTAGAGGCATGCAAAGGCACTGTCCACTACTAAACCCTGTTTTTTTAATTGTCAACATGTGCTCAAGAATAGTGTGCTATGCTAGAGGCATGGCAAGGCACTGTTCACACAACCCTTTTTCTTTAATCGTTGAACCGAATCATAGTATTTTCTGTTTTGTCGAAGTCATTAGTTCCACTCGGGTCACATGAAACAGAGAAATACGCTATGTTTCGGTACGATACATAATTTGAAGTGGAAAACAGGCTTAACTCGAGAGTTTACCTTAAACGTGTTTGTTTAGTTTGGTGTGTATCGATACATACATACGGTAGAGGTCCTATATATGTTATAACGACTTCGCTAAAATCCTCAAGATATAATCACTATAAAGTATTTTTAAGTAAAGGAGCGACAAAATGGAAATTATCTTCCGTTTTGTCGTTTTGCTACAACCCAACATCGCAAGCCAGGATCTTTAGGCACAACCTTCGCACTGCACCGTAAAAATTCAATGAACATAATAATTATGAAATATCTAAAATGCAATTTTTTGTTGTTTGCAGTCAACGGGGGAGAACTAGACCTGGTAAATTATTTGTTCAACAAAAGTCGATATGATAAAAGAATCTTGCCATCCGTGGGACGAAATGGACCATTGAATGTTATCGTTGGATTAACAATATATCGCATTGAGGATTTGGTAAGAGGACCGTTTTTTTGCCGATCCCTTGTCTCTAAGATACCATTCATTTTTTGAAACATCCAAATAGCCAAAATTGAAGGAATATACCGGGTGGCGCAAAAAAGTTCGCCTGTTTGATTTAGTATAACGTAGAAACTAAAAGAGCTATTACACTCAATCAAGTATTTGCATTCACTAATGTCTAACTTAAATTTTGATATACGCTGTTTGCATTTAAAATTATCAATACGTTCAATACGTTTTATACGTTAAATAGGCTACGTTTGATAACTGCGTTTAAACTCGAGTAAACATTTTGCAAGGTGACCCAAACACATAAGTAAAGTTTTTGCATTGATCACAATCAATAATGCATTATTCTCAGTCGCAATTCTTCAGTAAGTATATATACAGGTGGCTAGTTAGACCATCAATAATGCATTATTCTCAGTCGCAATTCTTCAGTAAGTATATATACAGGTGGCTAGTTAGACCATCAATAATGCATTATTCTCAGTCGCAATTCTTCAGTAAGTATATATATATACAGGTGGCTAGTTAGACCATCAATAATGCATTATTCTCAGTCGCAATTCTTCAGTAAGTATATATACAGGTGGCTAGTTAGACCATCAATAATGCATTATTCTCAGTCGCAATTCTTCAGTAAGTATATATACAGGTGGCTAGTTAGACCTTCTAACTTTCAAATGGAACAACTATTGACACGCTTATAGAGAGCCGGGAGAAATTTCAATCACTTTGGTGAAAATAGCCGGAATCAATTACTTCCCGCAACATACGGTTCTTTTCTTGGGATGACGCTTCACATGACGCTTCAGTATAAACTAGAAATACATGCATGCAGAATCCCCTCGCCCATTTGAACCAAACAATTTACTCCCAAAAGTTATTGTAACATGAAGTACTGAGTCGACGAATGTAACCATGGTAACACGCAACATTGTATATTTTTTATATTTTAATTTGTACAAAATATTATTTTGTTTTTAACTATAAAATTATCAATTGCCCAACTATATAAAGTGGGTATGCTATTATGTATTCTTTTAGCTTTGATTTATTGTAACATTCAACCTTAGACGTTCACAAATTTTCAAAAAACTTCAACTGCTTTTCGAGGACTTGAGCACTTGCTTTTGCAATGAAGTTTTTAGATTTAAGGGTTTTTTTATTTTTCTATAACATATTTGAATCAATACTAAAATACTCTAAAAAGGAAGCAAAAGGAAGTCTTCTCTCGGCTTGAACTCGCGCATGCGCATAATTTACAAAACCGTCCCGTCCATGACAAAAAAAAATGGCGGACGACTTTGCATTCCACAATGTTTTCACATACCCGGGTGTAAATATCCGAGCGGAATTAGTACCCTCGCACGGCGCTTCGCGCCGGCTCGGGGATTGTGAACTCTCGCGACTGCTTATTGGCAATTCATCAATATTCTATACAGTGATCGTTTTTATATCAGTCTTACTATTTTTCCTGTTTTAGGTGGAAAGGATCCAACAACTTGTTACAGATGCAGTACTTCACCTGGTAATATTTAACATGATTATACATATAAATACATTTGCTGTTCGCATAGGATTGTATAGGAACAGAACCAAGAATGGTGCTTGCTGGTAGGTCAAAAATACAGCTTCCCAGATTGCGAAATCTACTCTTTGTTTGTTGTCGTCCTTCGGTCCCGCGCGCCTCAGCACCCCAAAAATGGCAGAGTAGGCCTGGTTGCATAGCGTGAAAAATTTAATTCTGCCTTAAAAATTGGAAAAGTTATACTGTAGAGTAAAATTTAAAATATTTTGTGTCTGCTTTAATTTTAGACCTGGAACGATCGGCACTTGGTATGGACACCGTCAGAGTTTGGTGGAATTGAAGATATTGTTGTGAATCCCCATCATATATGGCTACCCGACGTGGTGCTTTACAACAGGTATTTCATGGTACATTTAGGTACACCGTGTTCTACATTGAACTACTTTTCATGTTTCGTTTGCCTGACGGAGGTTTTCAAAGGCCAGGCTCCCGTGGAATAAAGTGTACTAAAACCTTGTTCCGTTGTTTGGCGTAATTCTGTAGAATGAATTACAGTCGAACCTATCTTTGTGGATATTAATCTCCCTATTTCCCGATTAACTAACCTCTATATTACGGACCATCTTTAAGACGGGAAACAGACACCAAATCCCTTCTCTCAAAAAACAAATACATACAAACGTAACCTCTATTAATTACTTCGTATATTCATTTCCCTAGTACAGATCATTCCGTTGTAGTTCGCTTGGTTTCAAACCACGGATTTTTATCAAGTACATAACTAAGATGTATATTAACAGGCACTTAAATGTGGACTTGTTTTTATATAGTTCGCACTTAAATTACCTTTCATGTAGTTGAGTCTTAAAATCTATACATTGCATTTGACATTTTTCTGTTTCTTCGGTGTCCTCGTATTAGGGAGGTTTGACTGACATTATTTGGACTCTGTGACATCAAATTCCTATTTCACATTGCCTGTTTCGTTTTTAATTCAACAATTCAGCTGATGGATAAGAAGTTTGGCGTCAGCAATCATAATTTTAGTTCATACGCCAAATTGACAATCGCGCGTATAATGTACTATAGTCCTGATTCGCCCATAGCCTGAGATATACTTTGAGTTAATTGGTGAAGGACTGCCCTGTTGAAAATTTTCGTCGTTCTATTTAGTGCCTCCCAGAAGTCGCAGTCTAGAAAACTGGGTCTAGTTCGGCCAACAGTTCATTACGACGGAAATGTTACCTTGAACTCTCCAGTTGTACTGCACACTATATGTAAGGTTGACGTAGAGATTTATCCAATGGACGAGCAGAAATGTAACATGGTGTTTGGTTCATGGGGATATCACTCAGAACAGATCACCGTGAAAAGCATGGTAACGATTGTTTTCATTCACAGGAAACATTACATAACAGTTAGTAAAAAGTAATCATGATTCAGTTATCGGAATGTTTCATTTTCGTTTCATTGTTTTGAAATTACAATGTCCTCCATGACATCAATTTACTGATTGTTTGGACTTATTTTAAGTATTCCGCGAAGGGCCTCATTGCTTTTGCCATTATTTGCATGCTGTGCAATCACAAATCACTCAGAATGACATTTCGACAAACATGCATGGAGATAACCGGGTTGCTAAGGACGTGTTGTAAAATTCATTAAATTAAATATTTTATTTAATGTAGAGAATGCTGTTCACTTGTCAAAATCTCCATTAAATCTAGAAGCCATTTCGTCGTATTGAATTATATACATTGCTACAATCATTTCCGTTAGTTAGGAATATTTCTAATCACATGTTAGAAACTTCGAACATAGTCGGAAAATAGAATGCAAATATATTTCGAAAATTTTTTAAGATATAATGGTGGATGATTTTGATGCATATTTTCTAGAGCGAGAAATTTTATCTCAGTCGTTATATCGTTAATGGTCAATGGGAAATTACTGGAACTACATTGAAGAATAACTTGAAATCTTACAGTGACAGCCCTCTTATTTTATTTTGTGACGTTACATTCACTCTTCATCTACGCCGCCGAATCCTGTATTACATGATGTACTTGATAATCCCTGGAACATTAATAGCTCTCTTGGCTTCAATCATATTTGTTCTTCCTCAAGACTGTAGTGAACGGATAACTGTTGGTAAGTACAACATTTGATGATATAAATGTAAGCAAGTCTAGCAATTCGCCGCGTTCAATGGCCGTAAGAGAAGGAAGGTTATAGGAAGGAAGAAATGAAGGAAGGAAAAAGAAAGATCGAAGGAAGTAAGAAAGGAATAAAATACGTTTTTAAGTAAGGAAGATAGCAATGCAGATAAGGGGGAAGGAGTCAAAGAATATTTGTGGGAAGTTAAAGACAACGGTGGGAAGGAAGGAAAGACGAAAGGGAGGGAAGAAGAATAGAAGAATGAAAAGACGTGAATCAAGTACAATGGGAAAATAGAACAATGTTACAAAGTCAGAAAGTGTTTGAACCTTCTAATACTTAAGGGCATTTTACCTATTCCATATTTTTTATAGTTTGGGTGGTTCTCTATTTAGGTATGGCAATTCTGGTCGCTCTGTCATTCTTTTTCTTGTTGGTATCCGAAAACATGCCAGCAACAGGAAGCGTTTCAATCGTTGGGAGATATTATGCTATAACAATGATTCAGATGACTACATCATTGTTGCTTAATGTTCTTGTGCTACGATTTCACCACATGACTGAAGAGAAGGTCCCTGATTGGGTAAAGGTGAGAATAGAAGTCATATTGTGGACGTCGTTCTTGAGGGGATTTCTTTAGAACTACAGCCATTGCTCCTTGCACAATTGTCTATTGTGGACGCCGAAACATGCATGTCTGCAGATTGTACTATTTACGCTCCTTCACTCTAGTGTTGTTGAGCACTCTGGCAAAGCTAATGGGTGTCTACTAGCGATAATGCAAAGCTCACTTCCCTTGTGGTCGTTTGAGCACTCTGGCTCCATGACACTTTGCGCATGTCTAGATGCGTTGATGCCACCGTGTTGTACCACATGCGCTTGGTGAGAGTAAGCTCATGTGTATAAATACGGTTGACATCTCGTGTATAGACGTATACCAAGCTGCACTGACGAGGCGTTGGACGCCGAAACATGCATGTCTGCAGATTGTACTATATATATATATATATATATATACGTGTAGGTTTAGGTCTACGAAACGCAAAGAGTGCTCTACAACATATAGTTAGAGCAAATTATAGATTTTCGCTTACCTCAAAACTTGTCTGTTCAGACAAGTTGAGGTAAGCGAAAATATATATATATAGTCAAATCTGCAGACATGCATGTTTCGCCGTTCAACGGCTCGTCAGTGCAGCTTGTAACGCAGTCTTACCTCAACTTTTCGCTTACCTCAACTTGTCTGAACAGACAAGTTTTGAGGTAAGCGAAAATCTATAATTTGCTCTAACTATATATAGATATATATGCTCCTTCGCTTGTGTTGTTGAGCACTCTGTGAGGTTAATTGGTGGCTATAAGCAATAATGCAAAAGCTCACTTCCCTTGTGGTCGTTTGAGCACTCTGGCACCAAAACACTTCACGCATGTCTGGATGCGCATGTGTCTGAGTATTGTACCACATGCGCTTGGTGAGAGCAAGAGTATGGTGTATAAATACGAAGTCACTCACATCTAGACTGCGTTACAAGCTGCACTGAACGGCGAAACATGCATGTCTGCAGATTTGACTATATATATATATATATATATATATATATATATAGTTTTTGCTTGATAAACCTATTTGATTTCCAATGTTGTTGCTATTGCGCTATTACTTTAGGAGGTGATATATAAATATTAACCTACCTATTGGCGAATTTAGAATGAAATTAATGAATAAAATATAACAGTTAATAAGAGATTAAAATGTACATTTGAAGAATTCTGTTGGGCGCTCTTTATGATCTGTGCAGTTTCCATTATTATTATCCATATCGATTTAGACTAATATCTAAATAACACAATTACAAATTTAAGGACACCGTTGACGTACAATGCTTTAAATATCTACACGTCTTAAACTGTTCAAAAAAATTTTCCATACAGTATCTGATGTATCCCATGCACTTAACATGAAAATAGTGAACAAAAATATTCATTGACTTCGTGCTATTTATGTTTTTACATCCCCGGTTTAAATAAAAATATATGGCTTTTTAATATACTGAAACAAATGATATTACACTAAATGTCAACATTTAAGAAATGGTTAGTGTGGGAGGGGGCATTAACGAAAAGGGACCTAACAAGAATGTGGTATATTGAAGGTGTGTGGATCTGGTGGGGGTCTGGGGGTCCTCTCCCAGAATATTTTGTATTTTTGAGTTTCTGTGGCTTGATTTCCTGCATTCGCAGAGACAATTTTTGAAATATCCCGTCTAGCTGAGCTTTTGGTATAAAAGCAATGTTTTGCTATGAGAATATCATAACTCTCTTCTGAACTAAGTCATTTTTCCCTCTTTGGCTTATATTTTGGACAAAAGGGACCTTCAACTCGCGAAAATGGCATAATTTTTTTCTTATTAATAAACTTTCATTAACTGATTCTCATCCCTACAAATAGAAACGATCGGCTGAAAATTGTCAACAAAAACTATATTGTTAATTAAGTTTGTTATGAGAAAATAAATATTCTGGTACTGTTTTTGTTATTGAAGCTATATGTATTCCATTCATTCCTTCGATTACTTTAGTTTTCTACAATAAATATCCATATCCTGAAAGTTCGTATTTTTTTAGAGTTGCACAAATTGATTTAGAACTGCACATTTTGTGTATAGAACTGCACGTTAAAAAAAACCCTGAATTGGTATAAGAACAACAACTTTTTGTTTTACAGAAATACATCTTGAACTACGGAGCCAGATTCTTACGAATGACGTTTCGAGCCAACAATCAAAAACTTCAAGATATGAAAAGACGAAAATCCCTTTTACTATGGAAAAGTAAGTCCATAAGTCTATTTAACCATTATAAAATTTAGTCTCAAACTTCGATCAAATCGGCTGCTTGCGTTCAAAAACGAAAGTATTTATCTATTTCCGATAATAACAGGGATTAATTTAAGGTGCAGTGATAACCAATTTGTGCAGCGATAAATAAGATTTGTGCAGTGATTTTTCTTTACTACTTAAGAACAGGTGTTATTTGCGAGATGATGCATGCATGGCATCACTTATCACAAATTATATCCCAAAGCACAATAACCGTTCATATGCTTAACATTCAGTCTGTCTAGCTAGATGGAATATATGCTGAAAATGCAGGAAATCAAGCTCCAGAGGCTCAACATATGAAAATTTTCAGCTCGGCCTTTTTTAGTTCACGATCTCCTGCTTAGGTCCCTTGACCTAGATTCCATGTGTTCCAGCTCTGTATTAGATTAATTTAAGTAGTTCAAGGTCCAAGTTTTAGTAGTTCAGTACTGCATTGAACAACTGATAAACTTTAGAGCTACCCAGTCTCCAACGCTAGAAAATTTCAATTTTTGTTCAGTGATAAAATTCCCTTAAAATAATCTAGACCTGCATGCAGTATTTGCATGTATGTTTTGAAACTATTTTAAAACGACCATGAAAACTGCTGTCCACGTCTTAATATATTTCTAACTAGTATTACGGAGATGTGGCAACTCCTGGTTATTTCCAACCAAACAACCAATATTCGAAACGCTGTTGACGAATAAGCGTTTGTAGCGATATCAATGGTAGTCTCTGGGGCTGGTCGTAGCTAAATGGTAGTTAACTCCAAAATACGCGATTCTGATGGGTTAACTTTCGTATGCCCTGACTCAATTTGGATGTAATTTCAGGTTATACTTTTACAATAATGATATTATGTAAAATTAGTAAAAACGAAAATTGTGATTTTGTTAACCTGATAACCTATTACTTTATAGAAGGGCTTGGCGATATTGTAGACCAAAAGAAGAAACGAAAGTTCCCTGCAAAATCTTTGGCTGATGACAAAGTAATCGCGAGTGTGTTTGAAACAAAGATAAAGATGGCGGCGAGAGATGCAGAGTGGAAAATTGCCGCCGAAGTACTCAACAACTACTCGCTGATTCTCCATGTCCTGGCTGTATTGCTCACGTTTGGTCTGGTTTTTCTTGAAGCACTTTTCTAATAAACTATAACTATGATTCTATGTAGAACATTACAAATCGAAGCTCTTTTTGATCGAAACTCATGCATGTACTTAAAAATGTTATATACAGTTTCCAACATTCTTGAAGGTTCGCAGCTAGGATCAAACTGTCAGAAAAATATAGCAAGAACTTCGACCTGTTGAACGAAGTCCTTTCGTCGAAACTGTATTTTTTTTGTTTTTAACTAAATCCATGTGATTGGTCTATTTTTATCATGTGATCGCTATTGTATTGACACAATAATAGGATTTTTCCCCCCACCAACGCTCCAAAACTAGATACTAAGGGCCTTCGCTTGAAACGTCGAAGTTCTTGCTTTATTTTTCAGGCAGTTTTTATCGAATCCTAGAATCCCGCACTCTATATTTAAAGATTTGTTACAGTCCGTTCTGGGCATGCGTACATTCGAGTCTCCAACCAGTGATATACAAACAGTTTAACTATTCCAAATGCAGTCATGCGTAACATTGGCTATAAAACAATGATATCTCATTAAGTCGGGATCAGTTTGTTAAACGCTCTGCCCGGAAGGTAGTTCAGTCAAGACAGAAGAAGCTCAAGTACCAAATGATGTCCAAGTCTTTCCAGCCGGCCCAACCGAAATTGGAAGTCAAATCACCGAACAAGTGGCACAAACCAAGTCCAAGCGCCAGCTGAAGACCATTGGCATTGACACTGCGTATTGAGGTCTGTATTTTGTTTTATGCAAAAATCGTAATCTCTTTGCTCCTCGGTTGGGGCCGAACGAGTGGGTTGTTTTCGCACCAGCTTTGTGAGATTTTATGAATTATCGTGCTGAGTGTAAAGATGAAGTGGGTCGCGGCCCTTTCAGGAAATGGTTAGCCAAGCCTAAGGCATGTAAAGCATTCTGTAGGACTAGGCGAGTGTAGCAAGCTGTGATAAATAAGACTCATCGGACGTGTTGCATCATTTCCCACGGCACAGGCCACATATACACATACTTGCGGTAGCCAAGCGTAACGTCTAGCCTGGTGCAACTATTTTATTACACACTTTATTTAAAGACGCTAGCCCCGACAACTATGTAAAAGTTGATTTCCACGGGAGGCGTCAATATAAAAATATTACATAGTAAAAAAAAGGAAGGATATAAAGAGGACATGCAACTATATACATAAATTATATACATTATCAAATCTGAGAAATGAAGGCTACTGAAGATTACGGTGTGTCCCAGGTAGAGATATGACTTGGTTATTAACATCGAATATTTTGTTTGATACAATTTTTAAACGAGAAAACTGATTGAGCTAGCTTAGCTTCAAGCGGGAGGTCATTCCACATAAAAGCCCCGCTGTATTTAAAGCTTCTTTTAAGAAATTCTCTTTTTGGCTTTGGAAGGGCCAGATCGGTTTGGGAATTTCTAAGATTATAATTATTTTGTAAAGTATTCCTACTTAAGAATGAATCTTTCAGGGTCGGTGCAGCACTATTGCTCAAGACTTTATATACGAATGTAGCCTTAGATAAGTACCATCGTGTTTCCAAATTTTCCCAGTCAAGAGATCGGAGAACGTCAGCAGATCTAATCTCATAACTGGCGCCAGTTATTATTCTGGCGGCCCGATTTTGGAACTTTTGTAATTTATCTCTCAGGGTTTTGTTACAGGTGCCCCAAAGAGGAGAGCAGTAATCGAAATAAGGCTGTACGAGAGCATTATAAATTGATATCAAGGTGTTTGCAGGAACATAGGGCTTAATTCGCCTCAAAACCCCAATGCCAGCCCCGGCTTTTTTGCAAACCATTTCAATATGGTCGTCCCAACTCAATGTTTCATCAAGTTTAACTCCCAAACACGGGATTGAATGCACTCTAGGAATCAGTTGGTCATTAATCATTACGGGAAGATCATTGTCAATTTTAGCAAGGTTGTGATAGGATCCGACATACATTAATTTAGTTTTTGTTGAATGATGTTGCAGTTTGTTTTTGACGAGCCATTGACTAACATTGTTTAAGTCATGATTTAAATTAGCATTCAGTTCTGTACAGTCTTTTGCAGAAGAAAATATCTGTGAATCATCAGCATATAAACAAGGGGTTGTCTTCTCAAGACAATCAGGCAAATCATTTATATAAAGTAAGAACAATAGGGGCCCAATATGGATCCTTGAGGAACCCCACATACAATCCTTTTGGAGCTGACATTTCGCCATTAACAAATGACATCTGTTCCCTGTCAGAAAGATAGGACTCGAACAGATTTAATTCAATATTTGAAATCCCAAATTGTTCTTTCATTTTGCGCAGTAGAATGTTATGATTAATAGAGTCAAAAGCTTTTCGGATATCAACAAAAACAACACCATTCAATTCACCATTGTCCATGCTCTCATACCATGCATCACACATCTGAATGAGAGCTGCCAGAGTAGAATTTTTAGGGCGGAACCCAAATTGATGTTTAGAGAGTAGAGAATTGGCGTTCAGAAATTCATATAATTGATTAAAAACGGATCTCTCAAAAATTTTACTAATAATTGGTAAGATTGATATTGGGCGATAATTCTCACATTTTTTTCTATCTACTGACTTATAAATGGGAATAACACAAGCCTTCTTCCAATCATCAATGTATACACCGGAATTCATACAGAGATTAAAATCCACGTTAGAGAAGGGCTAATTATTTCAGCTGAGATTTTAAGTACCCTTGCGGGGATAGAATCAAGGCCAGTCGATTTTGATGATTTAAGATTACTTAACAAAAGAAATACTTCGTATTCACTAATTTCAGACAGGGTAAATAGAGTCTCTGGACTAGTGACGGGACTTTCTGATTCTGACAAGTCCGTGGCGTCGGGGTCAATTTCAGCAGATAATTTTGGCCCAATGCTCACAAAGAAGTCGTTAAAGGCCTCAGCTATCAGTAAATTATCAGAAACAATAGTATCGCCTATTATTAATTGGGGAATGTTGTTTGATTTGTAATTCTTACCCAAAGGTGATTAATATGGTGCCAACTTTGTTTGAGATCTTTGGTCTGAGCACAAACCTCAAATTTGTCGCAAAAATAACTCTTTTTGGATTTATACAATTCAGAGTTAACTTTATTGGTGAGTGTCTTTGTATTTCGACCAGTGTAATTGGGAATTAAATTTCACTGCTTTCTTTTTGTGAAAATCTCTTGCTCTCATCAGATTTTTTATATTTGGAGTAATCCACGGAAGTGAGTTACCTCGGGTTCTCATGCATCTAAATGGTGCATGTCGGTCAAGTATTTGCAAGTAAAATGATTTCCATAAATGCCAACAAGAGTTTGGGTTAGCATATTGTGTCACATTTTCCCATGGTATCTGTGATAGGTCATTAAGGAAGTCCGTAGCGTTGAAATTTTAAAGTTACGGACATATCTTACACTTTGTCGAGATTTTGGAGTAAAAAATTTTCTAACGGTAAAAATCAAACTGTGATCGGATATACCAAGATGAATAACTCCGGATTTTGTAATATTTTCTTTCTTATTAGTAAAAATCAAATCGATCAAGGTTGCTGACGTTCTCGTAACCCTTGTGGGTTCGTTAATTAACTGCTCAAATTGGTAGATGCATGAAAGAAATAGCAGCCTACGCGTGTGAGCATCAGGGGGAGACTTACTAACATCACAATTTAGATCACCCATAAGTAATAATTCTTTGTTTTCCAAGTCACATCTTCTCAGAAAATTTTCGAAATCATCAAACAAGCGAGTAACTGAGCCAGGGGGTCTATACCATGTAGATACTAAGAATGGCTTACTGCATGGTCTACTAATTTCAACACATAATATTTCCAGCGAGCATGCCGTTAGTAAGTCATTCCGTTCGCTAAAGGGAATAGTCTCCCGAATATACATCAATACACCGCCTCCGTAACCGTTGCGATCTTTTCGAATTAGTTGAAAACCGCTAATGTTTATTTCGTCGTCCGAAACCGACTCGTCAATTTTAGTTTCATTGATAGAAAGGATATCTAAGGAATTATTTAGCATAATTACTCGAAGTTCATCAATGTGCTTAGATAGGCTATTAATATTCAAGCATGCGATTTTTAACCCTTTCAAATTACTTAAGTCATTAAGGGAGAATTGATTATTATTATTAACATCACTACTTATCTCGAATGGGTCACACCAAGGTTCAGTCAGGACCTCCTTGAACGGCTGCTGGGCCTTTGGGGACTCAGCATCATACTCAGAATGTCCTCCAGACGCTTAAATTTAGGCTTTGCATCGGTTCAGCTTTCATGAATTAGTAATCTATTCCAACTGCACTCCTGCTCCCATTGGCTTACAGGCAGAGAGTTTTGGGAAATGCAAGCCCTATCGCCGGCAACACATCCTTCATATCTAACTAGGTAATCTCCGTGTAATAGGGCACCGCCTATACCCTAACCCAATATTACCCTAACCCAACATTACCCGTAACTCAATCCCTATCCCAACATTACCCGCAACTCAAACCCAATCGCAAACTCTTCTCTTATCCCGAAACTTACTCCCCTTCCCAAAACTATACATCTCAACTAGGTGATCCAGAAAGGGGAAAATCAATCCAATGCTGGAATTTTCCACAGTACGGGCTATTCGGGTATTGTCATGCAGGGGGGGGAAGGTTGAATAATAGTCCTGTCACGCAACTGAGCTTTTAAAGGCCTAAAGGAACCACGTTTCGTTTCCTGACAATGGTTATCGACTTCCGCGGAGAAAAATAATTAATGGACGCAGGCGATTGCATCCCGTTACCCTGGCCGCTTGACACCATACACTGAGACGGCCTAGAGCCGACAAAAGTAGTGGGAGAGCTAGTCCTGTTAATCACACCATTGATCACTCTGTTTGGGTGCTTTAATATCAAAAGGGATAAGATGGGAATGAAAATTATACAGTAGTGAAATAATCATCCAAGTGAAATAATCGATCGCCCACTCCATTGTCGGTTCTAGGCAGCCCCAAAGGGCATAAAAGGCATTAGACGCCCGCACCTAGTTCCAACAATGGTTGGGCAGAGCATTCTTATTTACAAACCGGTTTGGGTAGAAAACAAACGGTATGAGTCTGACGGCACAAATTTCTGTGACTGTATAGGCTGTGTGTAGCCTCTATACACTATGTGACAACGGCCTGAACTTTGGATGTTTGAGTATTAACGTTTAGGATCCTATCGCCCGATTTGTAAAGAATAACTGGAGAAGAAACTCAGTAACTTAGCTATAATGTATCTAACCGGCGGAACGTATAAAAGCCATAACAATAGACGAAACGTAATTAACCTGAGAGACTTGTCGGCCAAATTTCCAAGTGTAAAGCATAGCTATATACTCCCGAAGCTAGAATTTATGCTCAACTGTTCGAGCAAATACAATTAAACGGTCTCGATCCAAATAAAAAACCAACCATACTTAACCGAAACTGATGCGAAGCAATAATCAAACCCTTGTGAGTAAACAGTTCAAACTGAACGACTAGTAAATTGGTCATAACGAATGCATTACAACGATGACTCGAATAGCCAAACACACTTATAACTGGCCCCGGCCCCAATCAATCACTGATTAAATCGGTGTTAATTAACTATTGAATACAATTGAGAAGTGGCCCGAACCAATACACTATATTCTATAAACTATTCCAACCATAACATCAATAAAATTAAACGGTGTGAGTTAATTAATATTTAAACACAATTGTAAATTGGCTCCAGCCAATACATAATTAATAGCCGTGAATCGACTATTCAAACAACGTGTAAATGAAAGTTGGTCTAAACCAATACGTCGAAAGTCTGTGCAATTGCATCGACATGCTTAGCACGGTTGGTAGTGGTCCCGACCCGTAGATTAATTAGTTGTGAGAGAAACATGCCAACACAATGAGAATGGCAGCGACAGCTCGACCAATACCACTGCATAAATAGAATATTCCATGTTCTAAATTGACTTCTCAGCACCTTATAGTAATAGGCCAAACTCAAAAGTAATTCAGTGTGACAGAAAAACGATGCCACAGTTAAATTCAACGCCGTTTATCAAAGCATTCTCTTTGAGTATATAAACAAGTCTTAACCTCGATGGAAAACAGTTCAAAACGGTGGGAAATTTCCTTCTGTATTCCTAATAAACATTGGCCTCAACCAAGCCATCAATTAGCGTTGGAATAAAACAATTGAAAATCGGCGTTGTTCTGGCCCCGACCAAATTCAGTGAATACGGTAATAGACGATTCTATCTCTCTGGCCCCCACCAGGTTTTGAAACCGCCATGTGAATATACACCTCCCCACGTACAAAATAAAAGGCCTATTCCAAATGCAGTCATGCGTAACATTGGCTATAAAACAATGATATCTCATTAAGTCGGGAAGACAGACTAACAATAAGCAAAACATAAAAAAATTCTGTAATGCCATTTTTTTGAAAAAGGCAAAAATGTCGTTTTCTTCGATTACATTTTTTTGGCATTACAGAATTTTTTTTATTTTTGGTACAATGAAAGATTTTTGCGGTGCAATACAGCATGCAAAATTTGAACATATAGGTCACCGGACAAAATAATGAGATGTAGCGCGTTGTTTTTCAAAAAAGGAATTTTTTAATGACATCAACAATTGACATGAAACGGTATATAACACGCGCAATGCATGACGCGAGTTGGCGCGAGCAACTGCGTACATCAGATCATTTTGTAAGTTCTTTCGTTAATATTCCCGGGCGCACAAATGGTCACACGGATTTGTTCATAGAGTATGAAGTTTTGTTTTCGCGATTCTTGAATAAAGTTCTTGTGATTACTATATCGGGCCACCTTAAACTCTAAAACCTTAAACTTTAACCTCTAAGCGCAAAAAGCACTATGGGAGCGGAAGTTTCAAGTTTATGGATTGAATATGGCGGCCATTTGTGATTGATATATCCTTGTAGGGAGATATTAATAATTTCACTCACAAATGACCGCCAAATTCAATTCCTAAACTTGAAACTTGCGCTCCCATAGTGCTTTTCGCGCTTAGAGTTTAAAGTTTAAGGTTTTAGAGTTTAAGGTTTGCAAAGGACAACCTTTTTTGAATTAGCTGTATATATATGTATATATTAAAAATATATTAAAACTTGACACACGTTAAAAACATGTTATCTAAAAGCATTAAGACGTTTCGACCAGTAACTTAGGTCTCCGTCGGTTAAAAAGACTAAAATTCAAAACTGAACTATATATACAGAGTTCAAAAGTGATGCAAATTAGCTAAAGAGTGACTTGTAAACATCCGGTATTCTGTATATTTAGTTCAGTTTTGAATTTCAGTCTTTTTAACCGACGAAGACCTAAGTTAATGCTCTAAACGTCTTAATCCTTTTAGATAACGTTGTTTTTAACGTTTTATAAACCAGTTTCAAGTTTTAAATATACTTTCATATTATGTCTAATCCAGGTTGCAATTTTAAAATTTTTCGTCATATATATATATATATATATATATATATATATATGGATATTACATCCATATATATATATATAGTTGTCACGACTCCGTTAATGAAGTTCATTATTTTGGATACAAAAATGTCAACAAAGCTGAACCTCATCTTTAATTTGCACATTGCAGTTATTTGGAATTTTAAGTTGTGTGTTTCAAAACACTATTCTTTCGATATTTAATGTAATAGCACGGTTTTAGAACAATTTTAATAAAACTTGCACGAGTGAATAAGAAATCTAATTTTATGTTTTTTTTGTGGTTTTGGTGTCGTTTAACAGTTCTATATAATGCATGATATACGAACAAATTATGCATGGCGTCGAAATTATATAATCACGCAAGTTCTCATTGGCCAACGTAAGTGTTAATCTTGCCGGGTTACGAATATTACGGGTTTTTTCTAGCAGCAATTATCTACTGGAGAGTTAGATATCCTATATAGAAAAAGTCGGCATCAACCTAAATTTTCATGATTTATGAGTGGCACTTTTACAATAGCTGCAGTGGTGATATGGTGCAACTCCTTTAAAAACATGCGGCTTCTCTGTTAGATGAGTAATAAACCACCCCTGAGATACAGTAGATGATACTATTCCAACACTCAACAAGCTAAGCATAAAGTCCAATACATTGAATGCAGCACCGACCAAAACGGTGAGACATGGCTCAACGTAATGTGTATACAAATGCCTAAAGCTGGCCTCTTAACCAAGCGATTAAGTGCAGAATGAATATGTCGCTCTTGTTCAGGACGAAGTAGTTGTTCATGAGCAAAATGTCCACAGTGTCAATGCTCAAGCCTGGAAGGAAATGTGCATGGCCAGAAATTTAAGACATGCGCCCGCCATTTGCAGCGGTTACCCGTATGAAAATTAGATGCAGAGTCATATAGATGTATTATATTTGCTCAAACCGCGGTGGATTTTCATGTTTTTCAACGCTAAAATGTACGCTGCTGAGCAAAACGTTTCACGTTGAAAATAGCAGGAGGAATACTTCATAACGTTTTTCTGCGATAGGAGTTCGGCAAATTTGACAAGAAATGAAACAAGCCGTCTACGTCCGAACTAAACTGTTTGTCTTCAAGCAAAATGGGGCTGGCAATATACAATTAATAGCGGAAAAATCAATGCCGAAGCAGTTAAGAAATGTACGCCCTTAAACGTAAGAATACGGTATGATTTCAATCTTGTTCCATTTCTGATGTTTTGTTTGTGCGACTCAAAGGGCGGCAAACATTATGACCGCGATTAAAATTGCTGAAATATTAAATAAACATCGTCGCCCTTATATTTTATAAGTAGCCTGTCAGCCATGATCATTTTCCATGTCTTAAATTTCTGCCCATGAATTCTGTAGAGGAAAATGTTTTAACGTCATCCTTTTTCACAATTTAGGGAAAAGGTAATTGGAATGGAATACGAAAGAGCAGCTAGGTGTAATTTAGGTTTACACCTTAAAACATTAAAGATAAATTACGACCAGTATTAAACCAGTTGATTGAATAAAATTGAATATAACTTCTAACATATCTACTCACACAGCAGTTTCTGTTCACAGTATTTTGGTTACATTCCTAATTCTTGTAAGAGTACAAGAAGATATAGTTTCTAAATATTTAGAACAAATTGAACTGTAAGGCTGTAAGAAAAGATAAATATTGTATAGATTTTTGGTCGATACATTGAAATGATGTAAAGCCCTTGAACAGCGCTAAAAATATATTAATTTCATTTAGCATGCAGGGAATAAATAATTATTGGGTTGCATGCAACGCAATTCCGCTTAGCAATTAACATCACTGCTCTACAATTTAACTTAAGGTGGTACACCACAACAAATTATTTTCTTTAAAATGAATACTTCTGTGCTAATTTTTTGCCCAGAACTATCTTCTGATCAAATGATGACTAAATGACACAGTTTTCAAAATTATGATTGCCATGGTTACTTCAATATTATAATTATTATTCCTCAGCAAACAAAGAATGGTGTCCGATAAAAACGATTACAAGACAACCAAACATGACAAATCTTCAAAATGGTAAAAATAGAAACCAATATATGACGTGTATGTTAGAACTAGGATCTTTAAAAATATTGAGTTTTAGCTATTTTTTCTGAAGGAGTTGATGTCGCATATGTTTTTATGTCTTTTTCGGTCAGAAAATAATGATTGTACATCATAGATTTAGCTAATTTCCAAAATCCAAGCCATATAGATAAGGTATATACAAAGCTTCACTGAAAATCAATCTATCGGTTCATTGCTTTAGGAGATATCGTTTTAGCGTACTAATTAGGTCAAAATTGAAAACTGAATAAAAGCTTTTATTTACTTATATTATGCTACCAAAATGAAAATTGGACATGGAGCTCCCTCATATTTTCAAATGCTACAAATATACGTTAATTATCTGGGGCCAGAAGTCACATAGCCAAACATATCCTGGGTAAACGGGAGAGGTAGGCATGTATATCATGAAATGCCATGCGATTTTTTTCAAAAATGTTTAATACGTACTATTTCAACATCTAAGTTTGGTTCCTAGCTGTGGGACTCCGCTGCTGCTGTCTTTAAAAAGACACGAATGTTTAACCCTTCGGTTTCGAAAGGTTATGGCCGATCGACTTTCGTCGGGACTTACAGGATGTCTCAATCAGCTAAGGCCTTGAAGTGGAACCGTAATTATACAAAAAATATATAGTGTGAACACAATTTACTTTCACGCCATTATAACGCCTCCCGCCTAAATATAACCTACTTGTACTTGTGTAATTTGAAATAAAATCGTTTAAATTCACTATATAGCTAGTGGGGTAGGATGTCGTTGCTATGGTGGTTACTACGACAACATTTCAAACAAGCCGCTATTTCCTTATTAACCCATTTTCCGCCAAACAACAGAAAATTAACACGAGAAAACGAAAAATGGATCATTAACGATGCATAATATGGCTAATTTCAAAATAGGATTTTCCTTTAAAAATTTTGTAGTGTACCCCCTTAACACAACTAGTCCTCGAGCCATTAACGGCGCGTTAGCGCCGTTCCGGGCGATAGGCCGGGGCGAGGGTACTAATTCCGCTCGGCTATTTACTACACCCGGGAAAAGGGAAAGCTATGGGATATTTAAAGTTCATCAAGTACCGTGGGCGCGTCGCTATAGGTGCATCGTTGCATAGGTGGATCTCAGAACTTTTAAGAGGAATTTCAATTGTTAAATTTAGGACCTGCAAGGACAGTAAAAGAACTGCAAAAAATACAATTTCTTTGGAATTTTAAACGCCACGAGGAATTACGGATAATTTTCAGAATAGCCAGAAGAGTAAGTATATTTTTGTGTGCTTGGTATTGGCATGTAGTATTTTTTGTGGATTTGTAACGGAATTAGAAAAATTACAAAGCATCTCCAAAAACAAAAAGGCAAAATGGAAAATTTGTAAGGAACTGCTTCGTTTTTTGCCATAATAATATTCGATATCTACTATAATTATACTATATCTATTGTTTCTCTGATATTTTCACACTATATTGTAAAAAGGTAGGTAAAGTAATACAACAAATGATACACGGTAATCTAAAGTCAGATAAAAAACCTATACAAGAGTCCTCGAAAATAGGTATAATATCAGTCATATCTAGTTGTATGATAGTTGTGGTAGTTGAAAAAGTCGTTATCGAACATAAATATTTATGCCTTCCCTCTGAACATGCGATTACGAAAGACAGTACTAGTATTTTCCCGCATTAGGACTTGGGTGTTGCATTTTCTGCGCTCTGTTTACTGGGAAAATACGATAATATAAACACACATTACAACATTCAACATGCACGTTCTTGGGTTTCCCCCAGCCACTCTGGCTTCGATTCCCCCCAGCCACTTTATTAATTTTTAAATTTCAAAAATAGAATTCATATGATATATATTAAAATGTTCTAAAACAGTTTTTCCCAGTAAAAGCGAGGGCAAAATGACGCCATTGCCTGCGAAAACTAGGCAATTAACACCAATATTATATATGATGCAGACATGCATGCATGCATGGGGAGGTTATTAATAATTATTGATGTATTCAACCGGTGGTATTAACTTGACAGTAGATAACTGAATGCGACTGATTTGAACCACAGACTTGTATGGTTTATAACCCCTTTTGCAATAATTTGCTTAATCATCCAGCCCCCAAGAGATATTTTCGGTATTTCCTTTGCACGAGTGCACTTATCTTTCCACCACCGTCTGATATAACTGTAGCTCATTTTTACTTTCGAAAATCCATAGCCGTAAAAGGATCCATAATTATGTTGTCATGATCAGTATGGGTGTGTAACAAAGTGTTATACATAACATGATAATATAAGCGATTGAGTAGGTTTCTTTATATTGCTTCATAATTTGCACTGTAGCAAGTTGTCTTTTTATTGCCGGCTTTTTATGTCTTTTTGTCAAAATAGAAATATGAATCCACATTGACGATATAGAAATCATGTGTATGATAGCAATTATACTAATGACAATGGTTAATAGGCCTACCGAAAAAGCGGTAAAAACCAAATCCTGGAGCAAATTATGAAAAGATAAATTATCCATATCACGAAAATGATGACTTTAAGACGAGTACGGGTTATCAATACTGGATACGAATACGGTCTTGTAATTGCGATATATCTTTCGGCAGTTATCAAAGCAACAACCATTCCTGATATTTAAGGGGGGACTTCGGTGGCGCAGTCGTCAGAGCAAGCGCCTTTCACTTCTGAGTTCTGAGTCTTGAGTTCGATTCTCGTTGAGAACTTTACTCATCACACTCATGTGAAAAGAGTGAGTCAACGCTCTGTCGAAAGTCGTGGGTTTTCTCCGCGCACTCCGGTTTCCTCCCACAGGGAAAGTTGACTGGGTGTGTTAGGATAGACAGATTAGTAAAGTAATATCACAATTGTAAAAATAATAATGTAGGCTACAAGACAATACAATACAATACAATACAACTTTATTTCACTCTGAAATAGAAAAATATATTCTTAAATTAAATAATTAGTATATAGATAGAATTTACAATTTTTACACAACATTTTTAGAGCTTGGAAGCTAAGTGAACCGTTAGGTTTTCTAGTTATAGCTTCCAGTTTTTTCTTGTTAATTAAAATATATTATAGTGTCAGAGAACTGAAGAAAAATATTTTTGATTTTACATTAACTTATATTCATAATAAAAAAGCTGAAGAGTATACTGAAGTGCAATTTATATTATAAATGATGCAGAATTCATTAAGCATGTTGTTTAGTCAATGGCCGAATTCATATTTGGGACGGGAAACTCGTCTTATATATATAGACGGGAAACTCATCTGATATGAATCCGGGGGCAGACGAGTTTCCCGTCTAACTTTCCCGTCCAACTTTCCCGTCTAAACAGACGGGAAAGTTAGACGGGAAAGTTAGATGCATAGGTAATGAACGAGTTAAGACGTGTATTTACGAGCTCTGTATTTTCACTTTAAATTTTCAACTATGAGCTTCCCAAACGTTAAAGCGATTGTAAAATTTCACGTAGGCCTACCTAAGCTTCGAGAATAACTAAACACCAGAGGTATTGATAGTAAAGGGACAAAACAAGTCTTATTGACCCGGTTGTTAACCGCCATGCTTGTAAATGATGATGCTGGGGTGAAAGACGATGATGCCGCGGAGAAGACTGTGGGCAAGATTGCAATGCTTCAGCTGCCCAGGCTACAATAACCCTTGATCAATCTACTTTGGAAAACGATAGAGCCAGTATTACCAACCAATCATTTCCAGAAGCAGAAGCCGACATCGAAATGACACAAAATCCGCATGAGTCTACAGTTCAAGACCTAAATGCCGAGCTAAATGAACTTTCTCAACAATCAGTCTTCGAAGCAAAGATAAGCGAATTTGAGGACGAAGTAAAAATTAAATTGGCAAGCTTGAGAACAGAATTTGGACTTTCTCCTAACAGCAATCCGTGGCAAACAATGACCGTTGTTGAAGCTGAACGACTAAAAACCGAAAATGCTGATTTGAAACATAAGCTATGCCTGGCTGAACAAGAAAAGGAGATTCTAAAAGAGGAAAAAGCGAGTCTCTTAACATAACTCAGGCTCTGCTGTGGCGATAACACTTCGAAAGTCGAAGCCAAAACTGATCAAGTAAAGCCGAAAAGCGATAAGAGCAAGAAGAACAGTACGAAAAACAGTCCAAAGTCGATGAATGATCAATCAAGTGAATCTGAACAAACTTATCCGCCTCCAACGAACACAGCCAGTGAAAAGAATTCTTCCAATACCATAGTTCTCATAGGAGACTGAATGGTGAAAAATGTGCAGGGATGGAACGTTGGCAAAGAGGTTAAACAGCGTTTCGTGGTTAAATCATTTTCGGGCGCGAAGGTTGATGACATGTACCATTATGTGAAGCCAACGACGCAAAGTGCCCCTGCTGAAATAGCAATTCACTGTGGAACCAATGACCTCAGAATCAAAGAGCCCAAAGCCATCGCTGAGAGTTTGATAAATTTGGCTAAAGTCGTCCAAACGGAGTCGACTAAGGTTTCCATCTCAGAACTCATAGCAAGAGCCGACGCCGACCTAAACGCCAAAGCTAAAGCCACCAACAAAGCCTTGAGGAAGTTATGCCATCAACATGGATATGGATATATAGCCCATAGCAAAGTTGGTGTGAAGGAACTAAATCGCGGAGGTATCCACCTAACACAAAATGGTAACTCAATACTTACTAGTAATTTTATTAACTATTATAAAAATTGATTATGTTGTGTAGAACCCTCTGTAGCTAGCGACCAAATTCCCATATTGAGTGATGATCCTGATGAACCCAATTTTCCTGTGACTGAGCCTATAGCCGAGACACACGTAAACACGCCAAATACTAAAGCCTCTTACAGACGAGCAAGTTTTCTATGACAAGTTTTTATATGACAAGTTTTATTTGCTCATCTGTATACGCAACTTTGGCAATTTTTTCTATGACAAGTACACTTGTTCAAAAGCTAACATGCTAGCTTTTGAACAAGTGTACTTGTCATAGAAAAAATTGGCAAAGTACAAATTTTGCTAGTCTGTATGGGTCAACAAGGAAAACTTGTCAAAGTAATTTGAGCACTTAGGAGCGGTTGGTCAGCAATCTATTGTTGTATTAGCTATCATGGCGATCAGAAAACCACAAACTTGTCATAGAAAATTTGTTGTAAGTACACACGTACAATTTGCAAATAAAACTTGTCATATAAAAACTTGTCATAGAAAACTTGCTCGTCTGTAAGAGGCTTAATACTAGTAATAAGCCAAATTTTCAGCTAGGGTTACCAAAACTAAAGGGATTTAAAATTGCAGCCCTGAATATTGCAAGCGTAATAAAGCATATTGATGAGCTACGGATTCATATGGCCACTAAATATGTTGATATCCTTATATTGAATGAAACGCGGCTTGACGATACTATAGACATCGCGGAATATCATGTAGATGGTTATTCCGTTGTGACAAAACACCGTAATAGAAATGGTGGTTGTGTGGCAATCTATTTGAGAAATACAATAGATTTTGTGATTAGACACGACCACAGTTAATAGACTAAGCTGGTTTGGCTAGCTGGCCACACCCCCAATATATGTTATTGTTCTCTGTTATTCGCGTCACGTGATTTTTTTGGTGCATAGGGTGTGAAAACACAATAGAGTTTTGTATTGCAGGGAAGTACTTCTGTTCGGAAACTGCAAAGTTATCCTCATTGGGTCGCAAATTTTAAGTGTTTTACAGTTGGCACACAATGCCAGGTGCCAACTGTGCTCTGTTTGGCTGTTCAACTGGTCGAAAGAGTGATCTTTCACTATTTAAAATACCTTTTCCCGGGCGAGGCGACTCCGAGGTTACAGTGAAATTGAAGACGGATGCTCGCAAAGAATGGCTTCGAGTCATTCTTAGGACAAGGGAAATGACACCAGAGCTGAAGAAAAAGATTGACGCAAACACTATCTTTTTATGTGAACGACATTTTAAACCTGAAGTGATTTTTCAACGTAAGTATTGACCGCTTATTTTTGCGCAAATTTATGGTAATTAGACACTTCGTATACTTATATACCGCTGAAGCTAGCGAGGGTACTTCGACTTCAGAATCTTCGCCACCTGTTGAGATGGGAAGTGATTTACTCCCTGATGAAAGCTTCGAAAAGTTTGCCGATAAAATAAGGGAAATTATACCTGATCCATGGATCATAACAACGTGCAACAACACGGAGATTAGAATTGAACTTTCGGATACAACTTACTCAATTCCAAGATACGTGTTACATGTTGATTCGTGCTTGCAATTTTCGCTACATATTTACAATTGGCTGCTACCTGATATTCATCCTTTGTACACTACGCACCGACGACGAATTGACTCTGCTGGAGTTGCTGAACTTTTGCAAGCCATCAAAGGTGAGAAATATCTGATATACGAAGGATTACGCCACGATGAGTATATTCAGTCTGTTGCTAAAGATCCTGGTGACACAAGCCATTCGTCCTTTAGCGATTCTGATGTTGTACGGCATTCCATTCCAAAGAGCATCGATGGAGTCAAATTTTGGAGTTCTGGTAGTTTTTCGTTGTGTGGATTCCAGCTCCTACTTGGTAGAGAAGTTGATGGAGAGCAAGTGATTTGTGATCCATGTAAGCAGGTACAAAAGAAGATTCTAGTGCAACAAAATCGAAAGAAACGTTCTTCTAGTGCCCCTGCTAAAGCTAAGCTCCCCTGGCTGCCTGTAGCTCTGAAAAGCTTAGAGCAACAGTGGTAGCTAATCGTTTGCAGTGTAAGCAACTGGAGGCGAAAGTTAAAAACCTACAAACACAAATAGAGAAGAATTCGGTGAGTGTGAGTGAGCCCTTCGAGAAGGATCTATTGACCATCATGAGTGGACAGAATCTAGATTCCACCCCACACATGAAGTTCTTTTGGTAACAACAAATCCACCTGCTGAAAACAAAGAAAATGGGACGCAGGTATCATCCCCAAATGATCCGATTCGCACTATAAATACTGTAAATCTCCTTCTGCATATCGAGAGCTTAGAGACAGTGGAGCTCTTATATTACCCAGTGAACGTGTTCTTCGTGATTACAAGAACTATTTTAAACCTGGAGCGGGCATTATTAAAGAGAACATTGAAGAACTGAAAGAGAAATCTTCAAAGTTTACTGGAATCCAAAAGTATGTTGCGGTCATCATGGACGAGATGAAGATTCAGGAAAATCTTGTTTTCGACAAAACGTCCGGTGAGCTGATTGGCTTCATTGATCTTGGGGATCCGTTAACCACTTTTGCCAATGTGGATGAAGATATCCCTATTGCATCCCGTACACTGGCTTTCTTGGTTAGGGGGCTTTGCACCAATTTGAAGCATGTTGTTGCCTATTATTTTACTGGCAATGTGACATCATTTCAGTTGCTTCCATTGTTTTGGAAAGTGGTTGGAGTGCTTGCAACAACAGTAAAATTATGGGTAATAGCAGCTGTCAATGATGGTGCTTCCCCTAACCGGAAATTCTTTGCACTCCACGTCAAGCTCGGTGGCACACTACCCGATGGTCTTGTTTACAAGACACCCAACCTCTTCTTTCTGGCTCGGATGATCTATTTCTTTGCGGATGTGCCACATTTGATCAAGACCACCAGAAACTGTCTCTATAACTCTGGCTCAGGCTCGTGTAGTCGGTACATGTGGAATGACGGTCAGTATCTGTTGTTTAAGCATATTGCTGACCTGTTCCACCATGATCAGCAGTATGCTTTGCACAGATTGCCCAAACTGACGCTGGATCATGTTCTGTTGACTGGATACTCCAAGATGAAGGTACAAACTCTATTTTAGATTAGAATTGTATAATTGATTAGTTACTGTCGATGCAATAGAAGTGTTGAAAAATATATTTGATAGAAAATTGCTCAACTTCCTGTTTGTGTGAATGGACCAATGGCTATTTGTTTCAGTGACTGATTGACCAATTGAGAACAAGCATGCCAGTAAACAGGAAGTTGAGCAATTTTCTATCAAATGTATTTTTCAAATTGATGAACTGAATTCGTGCAATATTTTATCAACACTTCTATTGCATTGACAGTAGGATTTTTGCTTTTAATTTTTCTCTCTATCATAGCAGCTACTTTTGCTTGGCTGATCAAGTTAACCTTTATATTAAATATTTAACAATTATTCGCCGAAGGCAAGGTGAATAAAAACCGAGACGAAGTCGAGGCGAATAATTGTTTTAGTAAAATTACATAGGTGATTATTTGGAAAAAAATAAAGAATGCACATTTCAAAAATATTTTAATTGAATATTTACAATAAAAGCAGCTTAAAAACGCTTTAGGTGATTATCGCGTATTAATCCGAGGTAGCGCAACCAATCAGTGTTGAGAATTTTCAATAATCACCTATATAATTTTACTAATGTATATTATTATGATTAAGGTAAAACTGGCTGTTCAAGTCCTGAGTAGAACTGTTTCAACTTGTTTGCTGGAGTGTGAAGATCCAAGTGTTGTTGGCACTGCAATGTTCTGCCAGATGATCAATGATTTTTTTGATTGTTCGAATGTCAGGTCATTGACGGAGCATGAAAGAAAGCGAAATGATCGGATCAAGCCCTACGAAAGCCCTGATGATGACCGTCTTGTTTGGATGAAGGGTACTTTCCTGAAGTACTTGGAAGACTGGAGAGCAAGTGTTGCCGAAAGAGATGGCCCATACAAACCTATTCAAAGGGAAAAGATGTTTCTGTCCCGCCAGACCTATGAAGGTTTCAAGATAACCGTCCACTCGCACATCGAAGCCATAAAGTTTCTCCTTTCTGAAGGATTCTCGTATGTTCTTTCAGAACGCTTCATGCAAGATGTGATTGAGGACTACTTCTGCGAGGGCGGTCAGATAATCCTTCTGCAGAACAGTTTGGATACAATGACCTAACCCTTGCTGCTCAGAGAGACATTGCCCCATCAGTAAGTGGCAATTCAGGGGGAAGATATGGTAAGAAAAAGTGGTATGCTGTTAGTGACGAGCCTTTAAAGAAGAGAACTAGAAAAAAGAAATGACTTTTGTGCATGCATGTCAACAGACAATTATAATTAAGTGCATGAAAATAATTTTGAACTATGTTAAAGGTCTCATATAAAGCTATTATAATACAAAGCAAACTATGGACAAGAGACAATAGACAGTTATAAGTGCATGGAAATTATTTTAAAGGTCTTGTACAAATCTATAATACAAAGCAAACTCTGAACAAGAGACATTTAAGACTCAATATTTGAGTTATACACAAACCAAGATTTTGATACGGTTTATTTATCACTCAAATATTGAGTTTTCAAATGTCTTTGTTTTGCGATCAATGGTTTTGGTCCTATAAATTTGATTGCTATAGTCTATAGATAAGTATTGAATGCAGTGACAGTGTAGATTTATATGTATTTTAATGATAAACTATATAACTGCAAATATGTACAAAGTATGCTGGATTTTGGTTTAATTAATAGAAGTTCTACTGAAATCTCATGTCAGGCCAGAAACTTGATGTTGTTCTGAGGGTAAATTAATGACTTATTAATTAGTGACCCAATGATTGATGGTAAGATCCAGTCAGTGTGCTGCTACATCAAATTCTGGCTTATGGTTGTAAGTCTGCCTTGTATATTGAAAATCAGCTATATAATTCAATGGTTTTTTGAGCAACACCTCACCCTCTGACAAATCAGACTTGCAATCTCAGAATTGCAATCAATCCTTCAGCCACTATGTTTTGGCCAAAAAAAGCCTTAACATTAATCTATATATATAATCTCATATCAACAGTGTTTTCATATATTCCTAATTCAAATATGTTTGAAAATAGTTCAAAATGCACTGATTACTTAGTATGGTATGCATTATGCAATATATTCCAGTTACAATGAAAGTACAGTATATGCAATTTTCAATCATGACTTCTGACTCTGCCTTTTTAGTTCTTTCCGCAGTCCTTTGCTCCTTGCTGCTTTTTGTTGAATTTTAAATTTGCTTATGTAGTCTTTTGCATATGAAAAGCTGCGGACCTTTAAATATAGTTTTATAATGTTTTCCAGGCAAAGCTTGGTAGTTTGTTTTGACAACTCTTGGTTGCATCCGTGCAAAATGTTTTCCCACAGTGATTTGAGCAATGGTGACTCAAGTGCATCATTGCATAAGGTGTCGCATGGAATTTTCTTCAGTAAATCGTTTTGGTTGGCAATTAATTTGTCGAAATATTACCTCGACAATCTCTACAATCTCCACCAAGTCCTTGCATGGTGTCACAAGTCCACCTCTACTGCGAGCATCGATATAGGTGTTCTCAACACCAGGACATTTCATATTTTGCAATAATGTCTGGAGCTCGTCATTGGGTTTACTTGAACATTTCTTTTGTAGTTTTGATAATAGGTACCCAGCAATGTAAGACAAGGGTCCACGTTCATGTTCACTTAGTTCTGGTGGGTTGTCACTTGAAGGCTTTAGCTGACTAGTATGCCCAGACTTAAACAAAGCCACTAAGTGGTCTGTCATGGAGATCATCACAAGGCTACATAATGACTGATTTGTGCACTTCAAGAGGGCACATGATGTGGGGATAAGCTCATAGAATTCTGTGAGAAACTTATCTTGGTTTCGTTTCCCACAAAATCGCTCGTATATCGGCAGTACAGCGTTGAACAGAGAATCGTTCGAGGTGATTTTCCCCAAATCCGACGTTATTTCAAGGTCCCAATAACCTTCCTCAGTTATTTTGAACTTCACTTTATCCACGATGGAGATTAATCCGTCCTTTGTCAGTGCGGGGACGTCTTTGTTTGCCGTAGTACTAGTTTTATCGCGATGTTTTGCATTCACATGTCTGGTCAAGCCAGCTTTGGATTTGCAAACCTTGTCGCAACTATCACAAGGAAACTGCTTTTCGCCCACCATCTCCGCTAACGCTTCCACGAAATCAGTTTCTATATCTTCCTGGTCCTCTTCAATGTATGAATACACATAATGCAAGAATACTGTTGACTATAGCCAAGAAAATGTTGTTTACTTTAAGATCCTCTTCAACTTGCTGCACAAGATAAGTCACGAGTTCATTTGAAAAAAACTGCTTCGGTAGGAATGAAATTTATTTACTCCATTACAGAAAAAGCGAAGTTTTGACGACAGTGGCGGCAAGCATATATTTCACAACAATAGATCCATATAATGATTACAAAGCTTAATGACTGTGCACAATATGTTTTGCCTTTCTTAATTAAGTGCCAAATGCAAATGCTGTGTTATGTGACATTTTGATAGCTTCTGTTTTCTGACGTTTTAAATAGCAATAAGTGAACTTGATGGATGATTATTGAATTTTTTGGTGATTTTCTATGTCTATAATATTCATAAAATGCTCAATTGATTTACAAACATTTCATAAAATTGTTTAGACTAGGATCGGAAACGTTCCTGCATCTAAATAGTTACTGTATCCTTTAACTCATTTACATGAGCAACTTCCTCGGGTTGAATATCAAGTTTATCCTCGTACCATCTTTGTAGTGCTTCGTTTAGCTCATTCTTGAGCCATATCAAACGAGTCATTTCATATTTGCGAAACTCGCAGTCAGAGCTTTCTGTCACAGCCATAATATCATCATACGTCGTTGTATCATGAAAATAGAAAACACAATCGTGAAAATGGCTGTAAAAGAATACTACTATACCGATATGGACCTTTCGTGACTTCAAATAGCTGAGGGAGCTCTCTCCTAAGCATCCTTGTCTCTGAGGCCCAAACACTCTCCGAACTACGTATGAAGTTTTTTAGGCCTAACAGTCACAATTGTCTGATCAGTATCATTTACCAAATGAGGTTTTCCATCGATAACTTCTTGATGCACAGCCATAAAACGGAATGATGAAGGTGTGACATGTACCTCTGGAGTACTTAAGTCATGCTGTGGAAGTTTTCTGGATTTCTCTCTGTCTGAAACATCATATATTTTACCCAATTTAGTGTTGCGGAATCCAACGTCAGTCCCCGGACGTAGATACGCTTTACCATCCATAGAGATAACAAGGCCATCTTTGGAAACAGATCGGATTTCGCATTTTTAATGTGCTTTCTCTGATGGTGTGTGCATTCGTTATCTTCCTGTTCTGTTTTTGGTGGGTTTTTGGCACAGAAACGTCCTTTTCCTCAATGTAATTTCGATGCTCTGGATTTCTTGTTCTTTGGCCTTGCTATATTCTGTACAGTGGTTGCACTTCTCATAAGCTTCCTGCCTCGCTTAAATAAGGAGTAATTTGCAACTGTTAGGAAATCCTTTTTCTTGACTCTATGATTTACATATAACACAGCATCATGACGCCTTCCATGAGCAGTGCCCTTGTCCTCAATTGCCTTTCTAATAAACTCTTCATCCTCACTATACAGGGCCCTCGGTGCAACACTGCTCACTCTCCGCCGTTGAACTCGGTTTTCGTCAACGAGACTGTTTGCTAGCCTTCTTTTGCACTGATTAAAACATTTCTTGCTCTCCTTGTGGAAGATCGTTCTGTGAGCATGCCTTTCGGTGTCAATAGGTCTTTTTTCCTATTTTCAGGCAGTAGTTCGCCAAGCCTTGATAACTTCGCATCAATTTGATCAATTAGTTTATATATTATTTATTTATATATTTATGTATTTATTTATTTATTTTGCTTTTTTTATGTATATACGTAATTTACATATATATTTTTTAAACTTATTTTGTATTTAGTTACTTTAGGGAGTTTCTCATAGGGTTGACCTATGCAACATCAAGAAAGAGAAGGCAAAAGGAGAACAAAGCAAAATCTGAAAAACGGCGAGAAGAGCGTCAAGAAAAGAACATGAAAAGGATTTTTGGTATGATAATCCTTCCTGGTAACAGTTGTACTTATGGAGAGACAGTGGACACCACACACCTCAATAAAAGTATTATTTCATCAATTAAAAAGAATGATTTACGCTATCTAAGATCAATGATAGATATGAATATGTTCACACAGGCGGTTATTTCTGTAGTTGAGACATTAATTCCTAAGGATTTAAATGCTAGTGATAGCAGTAGCAATGAAACCGATGATCAGTATGATCCAAATGACATTTAATAAGTTGTGTCAGTAAAGCTGGAGTAATCTACTTCTTGTACAAAAATGTTGTTGTTAGTTATTTTCAATATATAAATATTAACGATCATGTGTGAATTTGTGTCATTAATCGTGATATGTTTTATTTTTATTATAATATTATACATGCACTTTCAACAATTTCTGCATATTTTTACATGACCCACCCTTTACTTTGCACCTACCTTTTGCTGACCCACCCTTTGGGGCGCCGTGCTCAAAAATAGTGACCCACCCCCTATTTTCCCCAGCTCACCCCCCCCCGCCTTTTACTTTATGTTCCAGAAATTATTTCAGTTTTTGACAAAAATTTATCACTTACAATATAGTGACTCATTAGCCAGAGATTTACTTACGGCCCTTCATGATTCTTAGTTGAATTATCAACATTCTATGTTAACACTATTGTAATTTTAAAAGTCACTGAAGTCAGGGCCGTCCTCAGAAAATTTATCAGGGGGGGTGTAAGGTCCTTTCAACCGACTGACTAACGAACTTGTACCGACTACATTGTTGTTAGTCATCAAAAATATTTTTGTCTGTCGACTAAAATAGCACTTCTGCCGACTGAAACTCCAAATAGAATTTCTGGGGGGGTGATGACTTTTTATGGCATGCCACCCATTTGGAAAATTTGTGTTTGTTTCAATGGATGGAAGGCCTTCCTTGGAATGGCGTGCGATCACACACGCACACCTTGACACACGCCAGGCCAGGTTTCGCAAGAAGTGCGATTGATCGCACGCATCGATAAGCTCGATTAGGCTACAACGCAAAACAACAAAACTATAATATTTTATCTTTTCGGCGCAAATTGCCAGAAATTAGACGTCTTCTAAGCTCTTTTATTTAGTGTTTACTTTGTCATATTCTCTGGTAGCTGTGCTTCATATTTTAACATTCTATAACCAGATTTTAGTCTAGTCGCTAACTATTATTAAACAGTTTTAAAAAAGCTGTGTGGCCTGCTGACCATGCAGGGAATGAAACATTGATCACACTCCACTGCACGCCTAGATAGCTCAAGAAGTGTGATTGGTTGCACCCCTACCATATTCTTCCTGGGAAGGCCTGGATGGTATATATAACCTTACAATATATTTACGAATTACTGTTCCTAGAGGGATGCGACACCGCTTCAAATGAAGGGGGTAACTGTTGAGTTAGCAAATTGTGAAATCCAAAAGCGCACTGGCACTACTTCTGTGATTTTTTCAGGCCATGGTACAAGTGCTAAAGAACACTCAAAACCAAATCAATCAGTAGATCTTGAAAAGGCAGGAGACGGATGCTGCGAGTAAAACTGGACTTGAAAATGGTGGAAAATATCATAAATTAAAAAAAGAAGTAGAGAGAGTGAAGCTGATAGGGAAATGATACTTTAAACGACAGAAAATAACCAAATGGGTGCCCAAGCAGTTTTATTCCCAAATCCTAGTTCTAAATCTATCTCCTAACATGCAAAAATTCGTTGTGTTTCTATTCCTACTAAGGAATAACTTGCCGTTTCCTAGCTCCCTCGCAAAACTCCGGTATAGACGGCTGGCCAATACTTAAAAATGATCTAAAAAATTTGTGTGATGGCATCTTTTGTTACAAGCTGCCAAATAGCATTTTCTTATAGTTTAAACATTGGTGAATAAGACTATATCTGTTGACACCTCTGATTTTTTCTTTAAAGCCGAAATTTGTAGAATTTTTAAATTTTGCCTATAATATGTAATATGTTGACTAATATAATATAATATAATATAATATAATATGATATGATATGATATGATATGATATAATATAATATGTTATAATATAATATAATATATACTACTTACTAACCGAGAGTGAGTGCTAATTATGTCACACCCTTTACAGTAAATATCGCACCCATATGATTACATAAACATTAGTGCAAAACATCGAGTATAAGGTATTCCCTATTGAAAGATTAAATCACTTAATAATTGTTTACAAATTTTAAAACAGATTGTCACGTAGTTACATTACAAACGATGTACAATAACATGATTTTCGAAGCAAAAAAATAAAGGTAATATTACACGTTTGATCAAAAATAGCTATTTCAATAATTCAGGATTAACATGGGCGAACAAACACGATTCATGTCTTAAATCAGGAGTTTTATTTCGACATAACCATGACCGTTAGAAAGATATCCCTCCATTTTCACTTGATTCTTTCCACTATTGAAAGACCCACCACCTCCTCCACATGAAGAACTTGCACCATCACCTGATGCTCCTCCAGAATACCCCCCTCCTCCTCCTGCACCTCCACTGGATCCATACGCACCTGCACCTCCGCCAAATCCTCCGACGGCTTTATTGTACAGAGCGCGACCCCCTGCTCCTCCTTGAATAAATCCTCTTCCCCCTTCCCCGCCCCATCCAGAGGCTCCACCAAAGTCTTTACTGCTACGTCCATTGCTGTAGAATCCGCCCCCACCACCACCTTCAAGAAAACATAAATATAATATTTTTCTGTTAGTGATGACAATAATTTCATACATAATTTGTTTTGTATTATCTGAATACTTTTTGCAGCATAATTACATTTTCTCGATTTTATGAGATAAATTATCCTGCAACACATACACTCCGTAAAGCAATAAAGTCCTAAGCTTTCAAATGTATGATTCTTTTTGGTGTTAAAATATGGAGAAAATATTTCCCAACAAGACCATATCGGAAGACATCCCAGTAATTGATTCGATGGTTCGAGAAATTGATCCAAAATGAAACAGTTTAACATTAAGAACTATATTAACTAAAAACAGAAGTATTGGAATTTCGCTGTGACCTAATTATGTTGGAAATTGCCTACAATTCTCATCATATTACTTAATATGATACTGTATAATTGTTGCTTTTCTTTCCGTGTACATGGCGTGTTTTAGAATCGAATTCGGCATTTGAGTACATGAGTAGAGTAATTTTATAACACAGCAGCAAAAGTATTGTTTAGATATCCAAAAGATATCGAAAACATGTGTTTGGATAAATTCGATAACTTTGAGAGCCTTTGGGCAAGCGATGTTCTTGTCACAACAGTTGGAAAAACCGTGGAGAAAGCTGGTCGACATAGCAAATTTCGAAAGGTAGACAGTCGGACCCCTTCTTACTTTGTGCTCTAGGAATACTATTCAGCGGCCACACAATGCCGAGTGTTTCGCGACAAGATTTAAACACACTTCTACAAAACGGGTAGTTAAAAAGTAGTTAAGAGTTTTAAACGTACAACCGGCCAAAGGAGGTTATGTTTTCACCTGGGTCTGTGTGTGTGCGCGCGCGTATGTGTGTGTGTTTGTCTGTGAGCACGATAACTCAATATATATCAAGCATTGTGATACGAAATTTTGTAGAGCTAATAGCCATCGGCTAGGAGGACAAATTGATTAAATTTTGGTTGAGTTTGGATAAAAATTGGACGAGAAATTTACGAAAGTTTGTCTTGCTTTCCCCGGCTGAACAGAACCGAGCGCGTAATTAATGCATGTATATTTTATGCATGAATATACTCCTTGCCTTGTTTACATTTTACTACCGGGAAAATTCTGATTATACAAAAGATAATGTTCAGACCTCTATTGTGATTCAATCAATGCATATAATAATAGCGAAGCTCTCTTGGGAGCTTTAGAAAGCTTTTGCCTGCCAGAGAAACGTAAACAAGGCAAGGGGTTAAACCTCACCTAAAAGCTTGGCGGAGGTATGCAATCTCTGAGTGCCCTCTATAGTTGATATATTTATTTTTATTATATAAGTATAGAGATTTCCGTGCAGTAGAAAGGTGAAATAAAAATCGTATTCTCACGGCGGACGATATTTTTTACATGTGAAATTTATCGTCCGAGCGTTCTGATTATAGTCGGACGATTTTTCTCACATGTGAAATTTATCGTCCGAGCGTTTTGATTGGCTAGTGTTTTCGCGCTCAAAATTGTAAACATGGCGCCAGGTTTTAGCGAGAGTTTTACTACGTTCTTCGCTAATGAAGAAACTATATTACCATCAAGAAAGGCACTCAAGGCTAAAAATACTTAAGATAAACCTGTTTGATTAGAATTTGAGCAAGAAAATGAAGAAATAAGCGTTAAGAAATCGGTTTTTGAGGCTAGATATACTTCGCTTGCGTGTTGTTCGCTGTGAGTCTGTCAGTGTTACATAAATATCTCTATAGACTATACTTATATAATAAACAAATAACTTAATGGTTGGTTCGTTTGTACGATTTTTATTATTTACTCGTTGCGAAGGATCGCTAAACGCACTCGTTCGCTGCGCTCACTCGTTTGTTTAGCGATCCTTCACAACTCGTAAATAAAAATCGCACGCTCTCACCAACCATTAAGTAATCTATAAATACCCTGCGTGAAAACGCATGGATTTGCTTCAATACTACAAGTTAGTCTCGGTTATTTTCCTGTGTGCGTTCTTAACGTTTAACTTTAGTCATTTAGTATCAATTTAGTAAAAATGAGTTATATTCGAAACCTAACATGCAATGAATGCAGCGCCTATTTGTCATAGCTAGAATATGCAATGCTGCATATATAGATTGCAGTAATATATTATCTACATTATGTTTAAACATTTCAAGCATTTTCATACATAATTTGAAAAATATATTTTGTGAGAAATTCAATGGACAATATAGTTTAAGTGATATGGTATGGATATTCACGAAAATGGAATAAATTTGCATGTTATACGCTTCCTGTCGTTATATTCAGAATATTAATTGATAATTAGTCCTGAAACTTTGATATGTTATGACCATATCTATTGATAGGTCTTCTGTCTCTGATCGTCTCTCATTATTTATCTCAATATTTGTTTCACATAGAGTAGTATCAACTTCACTTTGATTTCCTTCATCCTCTACCTCAGAATTTTGATGAAGTTCTAGTTGTGGTGCTTTTTTTGTGGTAGTTTCTTGTAAAATAATATCCTGGACGAGTAGCAGTTCCTTTGGGAAACCTCTTTAAGTTGTAAGCCTCTTTAAGGCCTGTAAATTTCACTTTAAATTTAAATTTACTTTTATAGGTGTACATAAAAAATTATTGCGTCTCCGAAAATCCCCTCCCCACATCACTTTTCTAATAGTCAGTCCCTAACTAGTTTGGGAAAGCGAAATATGTTCATTATTGTGTGCTGTAGTTGTAGGTCCTTATCAGGGCGTGTGCTGTACCAATTATTCCAGACTAGAATAGGTATATAGAAACTTCATGGAGTTGGTATGGGTTTGTATCTATTTGGAAAAGTTTCAAATCAGTGCAAAATTAATGCCCAGAATACTTCTATGTTGACTTCCCTAGTACCTTTTTTGCCAACACTTGTTTATAAATCACCGCCAAATATGAAAATTTTGTTAGGCCTCCAAAGATGAGCTTTTAAAATAGTATGTAAAATTCTGGGAAACTAGTTAACATTTGTTGAGGGCAGAAATTGGAAATTTCTTGCAAAAAAAGAGAATATCTTTGAAGACCAAAAGTGTTGAAAAAACTGCTGCAATAATTGGTGTTAAGCTTTGATATATTTCTGACTTTTACTGGCATCATGAAAAATCAGTTTCTCCCACAACTGTTTAATTATCTAGTGGTGAAAACTAGAAGCAATTCCCTTTCGAAACCAATTGCTTCCTTCTGTGGATATTTCTCAACTTTTGCCACCACAAACAAACTTCAACCGAATGTGAAACCTTCTGCAAAAATTCATCTTTAAAGGCTGCCTTAATGTTTGTTTATACCTAGCAACGGTTGTCAAGGAATAGACCAACGTTATTCACTTTACATCAACCGCTGGCCGGTAAAAATAAATTTTTCGTTATCAGGCCCCGCATTACACGTCGATCTGTAACATTTGTTCTCCTTTTTCCGTCTTACCCACCCACTATATAAGTGCCCTGCTTTCAACACAATGTTAACATTGGAATATATAATACAATAATTTTCAGTCGAGCAGGAAACTCACCTGAGCTGCTACTGTCTGCTTGCAAAGAACCCTTTCCGTCAACACCGCCAGACCAAATAGAACAGCTTCTTTTACATCCATTTGTTCTCCCTGATTTCGCGAGACTTGCATCAGAGTTTGTCAACCTAGACGTCAGTCCATTGATCCCACCCCCACCACCAGCAACAATGAGTGGAGTGTTCGATGATGTAGCTACAAATGTTCCTCCGCCTCCTCCTGCTGCATAGTAGACAGTATTTTTAACGCCTTCTTGTCCAACCAATATTTTCAACACATCTCTTTTGTTAAAATCAAAATCGCCTCTCATGTATGCACCCCGACCTCGAGCAGATGGTCCGCGCGTATCGTATCCTCCAGGCGCACCGACTACTGTGATTTCGTATATACCAGTATATGGAACTCTCCAGTACTGCATACCTCTCAGAACAGTCACCATGTTCTCGTGGTCCTCACCCACATAGTAGGAACCAAGCGAAGTAGGTCCAAAGCGGCCCGTAGCTCCAAGATTTGAGAATTTTGCATCAAACGATTTTGATACTAAAATGAGAAAATTTCAGTATAAGAGAGCCTTAAAAATCAAAGCGCGTGCGAGAGAAAAAGAGGCCTAGATTATTATTATTGTTATTATTATTATTAAGTATGAACTATATTTGCAGAGAGCTATTCTAAAGGTACACTTTTACCTCAAACACAGTCAACATTGACTTCTATCGGGCGGAATGCCCAAAATTTAGAATATTTACCATTCTACCAAATTGCCCTCTTATAGTTAAGTCTATTATAGCTCAAATGTACTAAGACCAGTCTACATACTCATGAAATAAAATTTGTGGGCAAATTTGTTTACGCGCCGCACAAGAAGTCTGCAATTCATTAAATTTCGCAAGATTAATTGAGCAAAACCGATAATTGCCGGTTGTGATAAAACAAGATCAAGTTTGGAACCAAACAATTACTGAATATATCAAACAAGTAATTAAATAACACGGTGTCAGCAGTGCTTTTCCCGACTGAAACTTGTACATTTAATTTAATTATTAATGAATAATTGCGTAGAAAGCTAAGCCTTGTGCATTTTGTTCGAACCTCTTATGTATTATTGTTGGAAATGTCTTCTTTTTCATCTCATTGTTTTTTTCACGAAATCTTAAAGATGGAATGTGGATCAAGTAGGGGCACTGGCACACAGGTGTTGCTATCCTGTTGCAAAGCAAATATTTCTGCTCACTTAGTGAGCTGTCACTTGTCCCACTGCTTGGATGTTACAGAAAGCGAATTGATTCTGACGAGAGCTGGAATCATAGGCTCCCATGACCATATATGTCCAAGACACAGGAACAATTCAGGAAGATTCTGGCGATCACCGAAGTCTTGCCAATACCCGAGTCATTCTGGTAAAACAACAAGCGTGGCGGTAAGACACGTCATAGATTGGCAAATGGCTGAGGAAATACACCTTCTATTTGGTATATCTATGTACAGCTGTCGGATCACGTAAGTACTATTTTCGAAGTACAAGGATTTATCTGTGCATATTTTGTTTTGCAGAAAGCCAAATGTACATTGTACTTGTTAAGTAATCCGATTCCAATTTTTTTATACACAGCTGTGTCTACTTCTTGCCGAAAGAAACATGGGGAGTGTATTCCAGCTACCAAAAACACAAAAACAGCCCATATCGTTTAGTAACAAAGTTGAGTTTAACAAACTTTCAACGTTTATATAACGTCAGGGTTCCCACGGTCCTTAAAATCTTGGAAATATACTATTCCAGGCCTGGAAAGTCCTTGAAAGTTAATAGATGTCCTTGAAAATCGTGGAATTTCCTTCCACTGTGTTGATGATACTGTTTAAATAACACATTTTCTGCAAATTTTGATTTTTAATATTCGTCCAATCAAAGGTTCTTAAATTTACTCGAAAACGTTTTGAAAGTCTTGGAAAAGTCCTTGAATTTCGTCTTCACTGAAGGGTGAGAACCCTGGAACGTGCTTGTTTAGCTTACAACCGGTTGCTTCTTTGTCCTGTTTCACCTGGCGAGTGGGATACGTCACACGAGAATTCACAATGCAATAGTAAAAGAGGTCAGGGTGTGCCCGTTGCATTACTTTAAGATAAATACAATTATAGTCAGGGACGCCTGTATGGGACGAAAATATGAGAACAGCACTTTCAGAAATGCAAGTAAAAGGTATGTCCGCGTGTGTCTGCGTAGCAGATGAGGAGAAAGAAACCTTATAAGTTCAGAAAATAGATGGTTTCCGCAAATTGCATAACATCCGCGTTTAGAAATCTTATGGGATAGGTCACGGTAAAGTAATCCCTTTTGAGCAGCTAGTTTCACAATGCCAGGAAAATACCGGTCTTAAAGTTATCAATGACTTATTTGATCCAACAGATCATAGTTAATAGAGAGCGTTAGTTTGGAAGCTTCATTAAAGTGCAATGTAACTCATTCTCTATGTTATTGTCCAGGTTTATGCGAAAATGTAGTCCTTCATTATCACGTGTGTATTTTATTTTCATACAAACAACCAATAGCAATGTTTTGGTTTATTTACCCATCTGTAACTTAAACAATTGCCCAGTTTTGACATGGTTATTGGTTGTTTAGGTAAAATACAATACACACGTGACGACGAAGAACTACATTTTTGCATAAACCTAAACCAACATAGATAATGAGTTTCATTGTACTTTCGTGAAGCTTCCAAACCAGCACTTTCTATTAACTATGAACAGATACACGAGTGTACAAATGCAAGGAGCCTTTGCCGGAAAACTCCGATGACGACAGCGATTTAGACGTGGACATATTTGAATGTTCGGAGCCTGAGTGGGTGAAGAGTTTTCAAATGTTTTCAGAGCTGAAATCACATTTGGATATCGGGGACCATTCTTCAAGGGATGAACACAAGGAAACACTGTATGATAAACTAAGAAGGGAACTGGGTTGAAATGTTTACCACAGCAGTCAACGTAACTCAAGATGAAGCATGCGCGCCTACCAACGTTACAAATGAGAGTGAGTCATTGTTACCAAGCTATGCTGTTAAGATGGGCAGGGCCCTATCCATGCCACGAAGTAGATCCTCGAGGTTTTCGAATAAAGTCAGAAGCTACTTAAGGTGGCTCCCTATAGTTCTGTAAAACTATGGGTACTTTTCAGTAATTTTCGCTTTCAACCGAATTTATACCGATGCACTTACAACAGGGCAAAATGAGCATTTCCAAGAATGTATAGAGGTCTTGGGCTGTCCTTTATGGACAAACAGGAATAGTGTTAGTGTTGTTATGGCAACCATCGTTTGCGCTTATATTGTCTAATTTCAGATTGAATCGACAATATCTATTTTTCCCTTCGGTCCACAGATTTATGGTCCACAAAGGAATAACATATCAAAATATTTCATTCCGACTTTTGGCTTGTGCCAAATATTCTTTACTAGTTTGAAATAAAATAGAAGATTTATAACCAAAGAAATGAAAATAATTATAATCCAATGCTTTGTTGTTAAAATCAGTGTGTAAACTTTTCAAAACATTTAAACAATTAGTTTTATGTGCTAGTAACTAGTTTAGCAGGTCAAACACTGATTGTGAGTTGAGTTGAAAGACAGGAGTAACATAAGTTTTGAACTTTCAATTGCTTTAAAGAATTATATTACTTCGACAGTTCTAGACTGCCTTGAAGAGAGTATAAAATATAATTTCAGAATTTTTAGTCAATGCAACAAGTCGAAGATTTTGAACATTATAAAAGGTAATACTGAACGTATATAGGTAAAAAAACACACTAAATGAAAGCTTAGAAAACTGGTAAATAACATACGTACTGTTTGAATTTCAAAGATTGACAATTATAATGTAAAACTTGCGGTTTCTTCGCAGAGAGGAATTCGAAAATAACTTCCTGCGGCTTGTTTCAAAATTTTTGCCGGGTCACGAAGATTCCACGCGTGGAACGCAAGAATGGCGTCTGATCTATTAGATTGTGTTTCAGACGCTACTACTGATAGGCGGAATGGGAGAGATGAACAAATAATCGTTTGTTTACAAGAGAAAAGTGACTAACAAAAACGCAAATACAAGGTTTCTTTAGTCGCCTTGCAGCTAGCAGGAGAAAAAAACAAAGATCTACTACAACAGAAATTGACCTTGAATATAAAGGACTCTTGCAGGAAGATGAAAAATATGAATGGCAAGCACTGATAGCAGAGATTGAGGAAGAAATCAAACCACAGCATCCAATATCATACAAAGCCTTTGCGAGTGCGCACGAGAACACAAGTTGTGTAAGTTCAACGTAGCAATGCTGAAACAAATCTGCCGTCATTTTGCCATACCTGTTTTATCCGTTAAATACATAAAGAAAGACCTAATTGCAGAGCCATACCTGTTAAATACAGAAAGAAAGGACATGTCAGCGAAGGACATCGAAGTTTGGCTGTAGGAGCATACAAAAGAACAAGGAAAGAACTTGAGGAGAGCGTTTCGTCCGTATTGTACGCACATTCAACACCGTCAAAAAAGATGGCAGTTCAAGTAAAGGAGACCAAACCTGAAGAAGCTGTTAAAGAGGAGGAAACGAAGTTGCATGAAGATATGGGTACCAAAAAAACCTGATAAGAAAACAACTCCTCATAATATTACTGTTAACTTTAACCTGTCGTGACAAACTTGATTTTTACTTTGTGCGTAGAATAGTTGTATGTATTTGATTGAAGTTTTGTGTATGCTTGGGCGGGTGATTTTGTTTGAGATACTTAATTTAAATGCGTTTTGTTAATTATGCTAAAGTTATCCCAGGTTATTATTTTTCGAATAACCTTCAACGCCGCATTTCCCCGGGAGAAATCAAATACCACCGCGTGCTTTTAAATTGGAGGTTATTACGGAGAAGTTAAAAATCGACGAAAAACAAAAGAATAGGGTGTGGCAAGTTTGTAAGGCTCGTAAACAAGAGTGCCCACAAATTTTATTTCATAAGTATGTAGACTGGTCTTAGTACATTTGAGCTATAATATACTTAACTCTAAGTTAGGTCCCACTTTTACGAATATCGCCTTCAACTGCAGGTACTTTAGCGCCTAACGCGTCTCAGAGTTTTGGTATATATTTTCAAATTATCATATCTTAGTAAAATTTTATCAAATTCATCATTTAAACTTTAATTACTAATAAATGTTGTGAAACTGATGTGTGAAATTTAAAGTTGATTTAGATTATTAATAAACTTTTTGCAGCGCCCGATGTGTCTAGCTTAATTGGAGCTTTCCCGGCGGTCAATTTGCAAGTTTTGACATGTCAGCGAAAACCGACTCGTAAAGTACCAACAAATCCGACTTGATCCAAATAGATTTATGTTTGTGAATTGCATATAATTGTTGACTTTTACTGAGAAAGTCAGGAAAATCTGTGATGGGCAAACATTTTCCTTATGCGATCTTACGCGGACAGCCTCTTAATAACTATACAGTCTAGCAAATGTATTTGATCATATTTTTGCAAGATGGACAGGAAAATTGTTCTGCAGTAGATGATCAACCTCAATATTTAAATCCTTAAGTTTTAATTTCAGGCGGAACTGAGGAGAATGGTTAAAAAGTATCAGATCATTAGGAATGGAATTGAAAAGTAAAACGCTGCTATTGAAACTCTCTCATTGATACATCTCGTAAGGCATATATAGGATGATAGGAATTCGTTCCTACTCTAAAATTCCACCCTCCATAGTAATTGCAATCACAAGTCAAAAGCACAGCTACCAATAACACCTAGCAACAGCACATTCAATTTAATTCAATTCAATTGTTTTTATGAATTCAATCATGCATGACTTTAGTAATTCGGTTTAAAAGTATCTTAACTGTGTTTTCGCACGAGAAAATACTCTCATGCGGTATAGTATAATTGGCAAAGGCTACGATAGGTTCGTCATGAATAGTATTTCAGGGCCCCTATTGATATCATAAGCATTTTGCATCTGAAAGGGCTTCCCTGAATTTTAAATAAGGATTTTCATTCATGGAACGCAGCTATCTCGGATAGAGACAAATTATTTCACATGCAAAAATTATTTCTGTTTTTAAAGGATAAAAGCCAAGAATCTTGATTACATCATTGGACGAAAATTTCCCTATTATCAATCGTGACTAATACAAATTTACATGTAAAGAAATGAACGAGGCTCTGCAACCCATTCCAGGCATTTTTGAATCATTGTTTTATTCTTAAAATGTAATCACGGTGACGGCTATTTATAGTGTATTGTAATAAAGACTGCCTGAAAGTGAAAAATTTCCAGCCAGGGAACGAATTTTCCATTACACATGCATTCTAACGTAACATACCATCCGCTGTTGACAAAACCTTTCCCCTTTTAAGGCATGTGTTACCACGTACAGGCTTACTCAGCAGTTGCGATTTCAGATCAGCTAGACTTGTATTAAGGAACATGGTTAACTATAAGAAAGGTATATTACTAGAAAATCATAACAAATTATATTGGGCTAAACCATATGAACTGAATGAGGCAAGGCTAGCCGAGGTAATATACGGACCCTAACCCGATTTTTTGGTAGGGACAAAAACTATGATTAGGAAAATACCGTCTTTCTTAATTTTGTGCAAAATCTGTAGAACACCGGGTCATGAAATCTGCAAACATACAGGGGGGCTCAGCCCCCGAAATCAACATGGGATTTTAACAAGGGAGGCTCCGCCCCGTGAGCTCCCCTTCACTACACCCCAGCTCTTACACTTCCCAGCTAGAGCTTTGCGCTCTTTTAGTGGGACCAGATGTTTTTGATGTTATGGACACTTGCAATATGTAAAGGATGGGAAGCTCTAGCTAGGAAGTGTGGATTAATTTTCATTAATGGTGGGCCAACTTGCAGAGCCTGGTGTCTCAAAATGTTCACTTAGATATTATGAATGTGTCTTCGACCAATGGAGGACTGTGAATAAAAATTGTATCAAGTTTACACTAACCTTTTCAATTCGATCTAGTTTTGGGTTCATTTGTTTGATGGCTTCTTCCAGCACCTAAAGGTTATGTCCATGGAGAAATAGTTGTTAGCTGTGGGTCAAATTCTAAGGTCTATTTAAGTGTCCAGATCGGATGTTTCAAATCCGATGATGTTTCAAATCGGCATCCAATTACATATTACTATCATGGCCCCTGGCCAAATCTTTCATACAGTTTTCGCTGACACATTCAATCAGCATACAAACACACTTGAAATACATGCATGCAGAATCCCGTCTTCCATTCCTGACACATTCATTCAGCATATCAACATTCAAACATATTACTATCATGACCTATGGCTAAATCTTTCATACAGTTTTCGCTGAACATGCAATCGTGCAGCAACCAAATATACTAGTATCATGACCCTTGGCCAAAGGGCCTATCTTGGCGCCTGGCCAAATCTTTGATACAGTTTTCGCTGACACATGCAATTATCATAAAAACATATCAATATCACAGCGTAAAGGCCAAACGTTGAGATAGCTTTTATCACTCCCCAAACACAGATACTCCACAAATTTTAAGTTAGTTTACAAGATATTCTCATCTAGAGGAGCAATTGCGGAATATCTATACATTTTTGAAAGCTAGCTACGCGTCTAGAAAGCAAGACGTAAAATTTATCCGGTTCTATTTTTACATTACAAAGTGCTCTGTTCCCTGCATAACTTCCGTCGGGTTATGTTTCGTCGACGCCGTACGCCAGGTGCGTAGCCGCAAAAAAATGAGTGTATAGGTAATGGTCGAGGGTCGAGGGGTCGAGGGTAGAAAGTCGAGGGTCGAGGGTAAAAAGTCGAGAGTCCCGAAAATTCCGTTTTTTCGCATTTTTAAATATATTTTATGTGTAAGAAGGTTTCAAGACAATTTACAACACCAAATAGTGACATTTTAAATGGAAATCGTGTACATATAATTCGGTACTATACCCAACGCTATAGCTTTAAAACCCAGGCAGGTATACTTGTATGTTAGTAACTGCATGTTTATATCATGCGTACTTCATTATGCGCTCAAAGCCTCGATTATACTACAGCGCTAATGAAGCATATCCCGACGGAAATTCACAATTCTGCATATGGTATTAATAACGCGCAACCGGGCAAACTTTGGAAAATCTTCCAGTACTCTGCAATAGTTTCAACTTCGTAAGGTTGTCATTGCGTGCACGCATCTGAACTTCTTATACCATAAATATTCTCTTTGCATAACACATAGATATGTAATACATGATATTTTGCCAGCTAATGCATTACTGATATTCTACACCAACACAACATCTCGAAGTCACTTGCTTTGCGCTTCAGTCTTCAGTTTGCTTCAGTCTAACCCTCACTCACGCCATCGACCTATGCACCACAACCAGGATGCCCTATGCCGATGCACCGCTACACCTCACAGAATCCTCCTTTGTATTCCCCTCAATCATTCATGTATGCCTCTTTCCAATCCCCCCAATCTTTTAATCATATTGGAGCTTCAAGTCCATCAGTCGATGTCCAATGGCATTATTATTATTATTACTATTATTATTTATTATTATTATTATTATTAAAGTTTCGCCCATACATACATACATACATAGTTTAAAATAAAAATAAAACATAGATTACAGTTACTAGGGCTAGAAGTCTACTAGAAACCGCTAAAGGCTTTTGCTTAAGACTCCTAGTGACTCTGGCATGTCACCTTAGCAATATGAAATCATTTTACTTCCAAACAATGTAAGAAAATGTTATGGTTGTAATCCTGATTTTGAAAACAAATACAGGTCACCGCCATTGAACATGGTTGTTAGACATATGGATAGAAGAGTGGTAAAAAGATGCGACCAAACAGGACGATTTCCTTTTACCAATGACTTTAACAATACATATTGCCACCTAGACGCCCTACATATCAGGCGAAAAAATTCTGTTTTTTCTGGGCAATTGTATATTTCGCACGACGTGTATAATTCTTTAAATGATAGACAGCGCGAAATCGTAAACGGTTGCGGAATGAAAGTTTCATTGAGAAAACATTCAAAAAGGTTAAAAGTACGGTTTTCAAACGTTGTTAGGTTGCTCAGTCTGTCTGATTGGTACATTTGTCTGATTGGTACATCAATATGCTAGTTTATTATTTGTCTATTTGAGTGGAACTCGCGACTAGAAAGGAAATTTGTATAATTTTTAATATAATAGTTATTTGTTACAGTAAAAATATATGTTTTTGTGTTATACTGTATCGTGTTTGCAGAGGAAAGTGGAGAGATGTATGAATTACAGTCTATTTTATGAGTTAGAGTAGAGTAGAGAGTACGCTTATCTCGGTAAACCATTTGCACAAACGCCGCGTGTATCTTGCTATCTTCACCAATCAATTTTTCAAAACAAAATCGAAGCATGAGCGGTATATTTATTAGGCCATTAAAAATTAGTTCACATCACGTGCGCGCAATGATAACCTCAAGAAGTGGAAACGAAAGGTGCGCGTTATTAATGAGTTTGACTACTAGTCGCGTGTCGCGTGTCGCGGGTTTTAAGTCGCGGGTCGCGGGTAAAAGGTCGTGGGTCGCGGGTAAAAGGTCGCGGGTCGTAAAAAACTTCAAAATGTATTTTCTTGAGTCGTGGGTGGAAAAAAGTGTGAAAAAATCTTTTTATTAGTTATTTATCAGTATTATTTCGAAGCGAGCATTCATTCTTTAGTTGCAACGCTAAAATTGGTACGCAATGGCCTACATGCGGCACTGACAGATCCAGAGTTTTTCTCATCCGGACCGACGCTGCCGGCCAAATAACGTGTTTATTTTTTATCATATGTAAAATTTAAGAATTTATTAAAATTGAAAATTCCAGTGTAGCGAAATAATTTGAGATCAGTGCAATTGTGAAATCAAAGCGAGGCTGACAAAACTTGAACGTTGAAAGAAAACACGAAGACGAAAACTCAAGAAAACTGGCAAGAAACTCACAAAAAACATAGTTTCTGTAAAAATGTACACGATATTTTTTTATAGCAGCAGAAAAGCATAGGAATGAAGGTTTTGGCCTGGTTTTCTGGTGTTCAGTGTTGCTTCGACAAGGATATCTTCGTGTTTACTTGCTTTGCCCATAAAAAACTCATAAAGTGAATCATGCAGTGAATGCATGTGTTTTGACTTCAATCAACGCTTTCTACTAAAACTGGACAATGAACAAGGTATGCTGTAATTTTTTTCTGGTCGTTTCACGATAAAAAACCTATAGCCTCAACTTTGTTTGCCAAGGGCCAAGGCTTTAATTTTTTTTGTTTACAATATGTATACGAAAAGTAGTTAACAAATGGGCAGAAAAATCATGTTTTCACTACAGTTGGTCCATATTTTTAAGTTTTGTGTATGGAGAAAAGTTTTTTCTTCTATGATATCTGTTTAAACTGTATTTTTTTAACTTTAATGTGGACAAATACTGAAATACATGAGCATTTAAAACAAATGTATTAGTTTTCTCGGCGCATCGTGCTTAGTATATATGAAGCCTTTAGTTTAGAGTTGATGCAATTCATTTTTGTACTCTAACTATCGTTAGGCTAGCTTTTTGAACTTTTTGGGTAGATTTTTTAATCTAAAAATTGTTTCACTCCTGTGCTTTGTCGCGTAATCCAGAGTGGGCCGGATGAGTTTCAGAGCGGGCCGGATGAGTTTCAGAGCGGGCCAGATGAGTTTCAGAGCGGGCCGGATGAGTTTCAGAGCGGGCCGGATGCAAAAATCCGGACCGCTCTGAAACGCTTGCTAGCCAATCAGATTGCTTTATTTTCATAGATAAAAAATAAATGTATGTATTTCAGAATCCCCGTACGCGTTTCATCCCTCATGGACTCATCAGCGGGGATCAGGGTTGGCACATGTGTATACGTATAAAGAAGAAAGGGAGAAGGCTGCTATTGTTGGATAAAATAAAATATAGAAATGTAGAGAATAAATGTTCATTGAGAAATCTTGCAAGCTAAAGGTCGGTTTAAAAGAGTTGAGTAATGTTGACTCGGTGACTCGGTATCGAGAATGGGATGAGAAAATAATCATGGTGTCTTATGAACGGATGCGCATTATTTCATCAGTAGTGATATGACATTTCTACTGTTAGAAAAGGTGTTTTGCCGCTTGGGGCACGTATTGTTTTAGCTCTGATGATCACAGTCGACACTCGTTATCCTGGACACCCTATGTATTGACCTTGTGGCAAAAATATGCAATTTAGCATCATTTTCTGGTGCTAGGTTTCATGAATTTCTGCAAAAACAATTTATGCGTCTACACTCTCATATTATTCAAATTCTCTCCATACTCAATTAAATACCAAATCGCGGATGTAAATAACAATTTGTGAAACGAAACTGAATTGAAGCACAACTGCACAACTGGTCTTTCGTTTAAGTTCAAAACGCGATTTGCGCAATGAGTCGTTTTGGCATCAAGAAAATACGTCGCAAGCTCACACAGAGTGTTCGAACTGCCTGTAAATTTCGATACATCGTCACCTACGAAATTATATGCAAGAAGGCGAGTGCAGCTATTGGCGCTATGAAACGTATAAAGCCCTTTGTTCCAATGCATACCTTAGAATCTATTTATAAAAGTCTTGTGCAGCCCTACTTTGATTATTGTTCCCCCCTGTGGGACACTTGTGGTAAGTTGCTAAGAGACAAGTTGCAAAGATTTCAGTTTCGTGCAGCAAGAGTCTTAACGGGTGCTAATTATGATACTCATTCAGCTGATCTTCTTAACACGCTTTCTTGGGACACACTTGAAAATAGACGGTCTGGTGCCAAGTCAGTATTAATGTATAAAATACTTAACGACCACACTGCGCCGGGTCTTCAGGGGTCCTTCGTGAGAAGAGAAATAGATCAAACTAATTATCATCTCCGAAGTACTGCAACAGATCTTACACTTCCGAAGCCGAAACGAGAATTTCTTAAAAAAAGCTTGAAATATAGCGGCGCTATGCTCTGGAATCAACTCCCAAATGAAGCAAAATTGGCCGAGTCGCTTCATTCGTTTAAGTCAATAGTTGGATAATGACATGCTTCCTAGTTATCATATATTATATGTGTGTTTGTGTGTTAGTATTTAGTGTATAATTTGTATTACAAAACTAGATGTTAGTATTAACGACGCGTTGTAATAATACTCGCTTCGAAATAATACTAATAAATAACTAATAAAATGATTTTTTCACACTTTTTTCCACCCGCGACTCAAGAAAATACATTTTGAAGTTTTTACGACCCGCGACCTTTTACCCGCGACCCGCGACTTAAAACCCGCGACACGCGACACGCGACTATTAGTCAAACTCGTTATTAACACCATATGCAGAACTGTGAATTTCCGTCGGGATATGCTTCATTAGCACTGTAGTATAATCGAGGCTTTGAGCGCATAATGAAGTACGCATGATATAAACAGTTACTAAGATACAAGTATACCTGCCTGGGTTTTAAAGCTATAGACCGTGTTACTAAAAACTGTGAATTTCAATCGCAAAGCAAACTGTTTCTAAGACCACGATTTGCGTGCGTGCGCTTTATATATCCGGCCACAGTCAGATAAAGCCGTACAAGACAACTTGACCTTAAAAGTCACGATTTCCATTTAAAATGTCACTATTTGGTATTGTAAATTGTCTTGAAACCTTCTTACACATAAAATATATATAAAAATGCGAAAAAACTGAATCTCGACTTTTTACCCTCGACCCTCGACTTTCTACCCTCGACCCCTCGACCCTCGACCATTACCTACACTCCAAAAAAATGTGAAGTAATTTAAGATATTGCAATTGTCATAAAGCGAATGAGAAAATATCTGGTCGTATTGGCAGGAAAATATAAGCATGTACGGAGAGTGTTTTGCCGGAGTGTGCGTAAAATCGACAAATATTCAAGCCTCGTTCAAAATACCCAGCAAGATATGGCTACATTTGCGCGTTTCGCTATGTCGGTGAATATCGACCAAAAGCAGAAAACCGCTATCCTGTGCCTGCATTCATTAAGAACAGGCGTACTTTGATCAATCAGCAGGAAATGCCAGCAATGAATCATAACCCGTCGGAAATTATGCCTAGCGACGCAATTACCTCATTGTAACCTACAATTTATAATGTGAAATAGAACAATATGTTTACGTGTAGCTTTATTGCAGCAAGTCTACCATGCATGTTTTCAAAAATGGACGGGTATTCTGCAATTGCTCCACCATGAGTAAATCATTTCGAGGCACGTACGACGGGTAATAGTACGGCTCAGTCAACAGTGATTAGTAAGTCTAAATAAATCGTCGTCTGAAGCGCGATTGCGTACGGTAGCTATAAGGTTAACGAGACGATATCATAAATTTTTATTACTACATTTAAATATTCACGACGCGACGACTGGCTCCAAATATAGTAGAGTTTTAAAATATACACAACAATATTAAAGATAATATGCGAGCTTAATTGCGCAAAACAATAAGCTTGCGCGAGCTTTCAATGCCGAGATAAAGTGAAACAAGACACTTTGGCCGTTAAATGTTTAAATTTGCGGTCAAAGTGTAATTATGTATACTGAGTTGAGTTGAGTTGACTTTATTTCAGCAGAGTAGCCAATTCAGCTACAAAGGTTGGTATCCAGAGGGGCCCTGCATTGGTGTTAGTGTTACCTATCTAATTAATAGAATTGTTATGCTATATATAATTCCAGTTCACGATGTCCAGGTTATAATGTACTATATGTCATAGTGTATTAGGAAAGTTTGTCTCTATAATATTGTTTAATTCTTTGTTTAAAAGTAGCAAGCGATGTGGCGTTTTTTACGTTTTCTGATAGGCTGTTGAAATCTTTTGCTGCTGAGAATTTGAAAGAATGTTTTCCAAGCTCTCTCTTAACTTTTGGTAGCAGAATTGTATGTTTATGCCTTACGTTGTACATATGATTGTCTGATAGTTTGTAGAAGTATTTTTCAAAGTAGCTTGGCATTGTGGTATACACGTCGAATAGATTGTCGTAAGAACGTTTTAAATAGAAAATATGTGAAAAAACGGATTTTTCAGGACCCTCGACTTTTTACCCTCGACTACTGTTTCAACACTCGACAATTACCTGGACTCGTTTGACATGCCTATGCATGGCGCATTTTGATTTTCGAAAATGGGGCCCATGTGCTGCGACACAAATAACCTCGACCTACTTTAGTAAACAATAATCATAAAACGACTAATTCCTACCGTGGAATTACTTTGAGCCCTAATCACTTTCATCTCAACCATAAAGACACAGAACAAGAAAATCACGAACTTCCACTTCATCTCATTAACCGTGACGAATTCCTTGTTTAATTCAACTACAAAATTAATAATACTTCAGCGTCTGTTCAAAATCATATATACTGTCTAATGTTTACGATACCTGCGTAAACCAAGCGATTTATGCGATTTAACCAAGCCAAAATATCGAAACTCCTATCTTGAGAAAATTCATATTGGCTCTGCCAAGAAGTATATGATAGGCTATAGCAGACAAAAGCGGTTCAAATGTAGAGCTATACATATATATATATGCTGAGGCTGTGTGTTTCTGGTTTACTTAGGGGGATTCAAAGGCACTATTCACAGGTAAACTTCTTGTAAAGTTCCAATTGCTGACTCCTATATGACGGGTAAAATATGTTGACGTTAAACAGAGTAAAATATATATACCTTGAGAATGAAGGAAAGTTATATAAGCGTGGCAAGGAGGTTGATATATCTGGGTGAGTGGTTGATGTTAGGTGGAGAAATGTAGGACGAATTTGCCACCGAAAGAATATGTATCAAATGATATTTGTCTAAAACCCTTTGAAAAAGCTAAATCGATCGCGCAATATCATATGCAAATAATATCATACACATTTCAATGAGCTGGAAAAGAATAGCCATACCTTGATCTTGAACAGCACGCAATACAGAAATTAACTTTGGTTTGCCAAATTTCTTCCAAAACTACAACCATTCAGTATCACAAACTGCACTCAACTGACGCACAGACGTGCAAAATCTTCTCTATAACTGTTCTTACTGACAAAATATAGGAAGTTTTTCGTATCAGCTCTGACCTCTGACTGTGCAGAATAATACGAGTTCTGTATATTTTAAAACAACATTTCCTAATTACCTCGGTAGGGGCGACAGTAAGTGTGAAATGCCAAATTTCTTACTAAACTACAACCGAACCCAGCATCGCACATTGGACTCATGTGACGCTCCGATTTGGTTAACTGGAAAATGCGAACGCGCGGACACTAACACACTGACACTGACATGGAAACACTGACATGGAAAACACTGACATGGAAAACACTGACATGGAATATTTAATGCTGACATGGAAAACGCTGACATCGAAAACACTGTCATGAAGTTTTTCGTATCAGCTCTGACCTCTGACTGTGACGTGCACAATAGATAAGAATTCTTTCTGTATATTTTAAAATAATATTCCCAAATTGAACTAAATTTGCGTGCTGTTGTAGATTTGCTTACAGGTTCTAGAACGGCCGCATAATACGGAGTAAACCGGATGAACCCATTAATTTGCGCAAGTGATTGATGAACTGAACCGCGCAATTAAAATGCTAAGGGAACTGTGCAAAAACTTCCTTATAGCTGTGCGTGGGTGTCAGACTGGGCAAAAGTTTTAGGATTAACTTGGAATTGCGAAAAAAGATATGCTTAATTTCGATCATACAATTGTAATAAAAAAGTCGTGAGCGCAGCGTCAACGAAACGTGCAATGTTAATTTCATTAGCATGTCTCTATGATCCCTTAGAGTAATATAGTCCGAGGGCAATCATTGATTTAAATCTCGTACACCTTCAGAAAAATCACAAAAAATCACCAAAAAATTACAAAAAATAGACAAATCACAAAAATATGGAAAAATGTAAAAAAAAATCGATTGACATCGAATCGCATGGTTTTTTAATCTCGTACACTTTTTAGGAGTTATTTGCCCCTCGATATAGTCAAGTAAAATGGGTTAATTGGGTCGACGACTTAAAGAGAGCAACGGAAATCAAAATTCCTATGTGTGTTTATGACAAACGTGAAGAGCACGTAACAGAATGTTTTCTTCATGGCTTCGGAGATGCCAGCAAAGTGGCGTATATAGCTGTTGTATTAACCATCCCGAGATTAGAGCTTATGTCTAGAGATTAGAGATTAGGCTAGAATACTAGCGCAAGTAGGTAGAACCTCAGTTAAGATTAAGTGGTAGCAAAATTTTGGCTGGATAGTAAACTTATTTGTGCTGTACTCGAAACAAAGGTGGTGGAAGCAATTTGTTCGGCAATTTTAGTTTATAAGCATGCTTAAAATTTATAGCAAGAATAACATATCGTATTATAGGTATCAGTATATAGTAATTATCAGTCAAGGGGAAATTTGTAACAATGTCTGCGCATTGATTTTGACATGTTCTTCCTTTGAGCGCAATCTATGCAGATTTATTTCCCATAGCTAGGTTAAAATAAGTATGGCATGTTCTTCCTGTAGGCGCAGGGACATTGGTATTATCTTCATTTAACGTCAGCATTTAGCTATTTTCTTCCTTTCGAATGTATTATAACAGGGGCGGCGGAATTGTGGGCTAGGGGGAGGGGGCTTAGTCTCCAACAAACATTTGAAAGGAAGTTCGGAAACATCACAACAAAACAAACATTTGAAAGGAAGTCTTACATCATAGACCGTAGAAGAGAAGGATAGGAAACGGGGGTCTGGGGCAAGAAAATGTTATTGCTATGGAAAGTCAAACTCTTGAAGAACTTCTACAAACTAATGCCTGAAAGTGGGAAGATGTTCAAAACAGAGTCGAAAGAAATGTACGATGCAGCATATAATCTCATTATGGTTCATATTCCTGATTTACTCGTTGGGTTCTACAAACGTGGAAATGTCAAAGGAAAGCTACCTGACATAAAGCCAATTAAGAAATCGGAATTTGGGACATTATCATGTTGCTGGGTATATTATTGCGAAGATGTACCGAAAGAGTAAAGTTACTGGAAAAGAAACTCCAGAACAATTTGAACTTCAGTCTCTGTTGCTGAGTATGAAGTCATTGCATGACAATGAATATATCGACTCTCTTTCTCGAGGAATATTACGGAATCCATGTGAAAATCTATGGGGAATAACTGCTGAATGTGAAAAAGTATTTCGACAATACAGTGCTGGTTTGGTTCGTCAAATTCCTTTACAACAGGTCAGAGCAGATGTTTTACAAAAGCCAAAGGTAAAATCAGCATGTGATGCCATTCTTTCTGATGTAAGCTTGGGTGAAAGCAAAACGCCTGTTACTGATGTATGTTTGGAGAACATTATCATGCTGTACATTCGTGTTAGATCCTTCTCTTACACAAAGGATCTGGTAACGCAGATAAAGATTAAAGAAAAGGTGAAGTTGCACTTAACACTTAAGAAACAGGCAGACGCTGCAGCTCAGTCATTAACTACATTGTAGATTAGCCAAAAGTTGTGAATATTTTATCGGTGTTGTTGAGATTATCTTTCAAATATGCCAAATATTTTACATGCATAAAGTAACATTGATAAGTTACTAATATAGTCATTAATGTTAAGCCCCTGGGGGAGGTTGTGCGTATGTGGGGCATTTGATCGATTTTTGTCTCCCCACTCATGAGAATTTGATCTTAATTTTCTTCTCGAGGGTTGGGATATTTGAACTGGGAACCTGTAATGTGTTACTTAAAAAATCAAATGCTCCACACCAGGTTTAAAAACGTTTACAAATTTTCTGCCCAACAGTGGGGCATTTGGTCACATTTTGACTAATTACATAATTACATTGTGAGTAGGTCAAGAAGTACAACTTGAAAGCCATAATTAGCTTGACAATTAGTAAAAATCTAGTGTTCAACTGCCTTTTCACCTGGAGATTATCAAAATATTTCTGCTCAACAACATTGTTTCAACCTTTCCTGTTTGTACTTGGATACATTATATTTGCTCATATGAGCATGCTCAACATGGACATGCTGAAATAGGGTATATTGGAAACTCTGAAAATGTTCATTTCAAAGGTATAATGAAATTTGTCAGAGTTTCCATTGTATTGTATTTTATTAACATACTTTGTAGTTACTGAAAGCTTGTGTATGTGGATGGTCAGATCTGTTGCTTATAATTGGAAATTATTAATACAATTCTCATCTAATTTAGAAACACAAGTTCTGAGCAGTATACCTTAAGAGATTGTTACTATATTTTCATTTAAAAGTGTCATTGTTACCCTCATATAAATTTGTAACATAACTTGAATGTCAAAGCTGTGCATCATACCAAAGTTTATTTCTTTTTCTTTTTTAACAAAGGCTTTTCTCTGATAATAGTCCAGCGCAGTAGCGTCGCCAGACCTGGAGAGGTGGGGGGGACAAAATGATATTGAGGGAGCTGAAAAGGAGGGCCGAAGGCGCGAGTCTAGCGCGAGGTTTTTTAGGGGGTCCGGTCATGGTCCCCCGGGAAATTTTTTAATTTAGAGTCTCTGAAATACCATTTCCTGGACTTTGGGGGACGATTTGACAGAATTCTGATGGTCAGAAAACGTACCCCCCCATCCTTTTTTTCACCGGATTTGAGAGAATCTCAAAAGTGATTTTGAGGAGAACTGGGGGGGACGTGTCCCCCCCAGTCCCCTCCCTGGCGACGCTACTGGTCCAGCGTGATTCCCCTTCTTTACGTCGTGCTCCAACATTTCCTCTGGATAGAAGACCAGCGTTTCTTTGCACCCGAAGAATCCTGTCATTATACCCGAACTCAACTGAATCAGGGTTGTCAGATCTTCTCCCTAGTTGTCTTTGATGGCCAAAGTATTCTTCAAGGCAGTCTTGCATGCAACGCTCCGTGAGGACATAAGGAACACCATTCTCCAATAAAAACTTAGTGCATTCAATAAGACTGTTCACTGATAGCTGTAAACCTTCGAAAATTTGGGTTGAAGTAAACATTCGTGCCATCTGGTCTTTGGTGGACTCTTCTTCCCTGTTGCTAATTGCTTCTTTCTAGTCAATAAAGTACTTAAGAAATGTGTCTGTCAGCCACACAAAGCGTGAATCGTCACACTTCTCATAGGGTGCCAGGAGTGCATTCTGCTTTCTTTGATGCTCACGAGTAGATCGGACGTTGCAGCAATCAAATAAGTCGTTCATCAGCTGACGGAGGTTTGCAGTTGATGAGACTTTGTCCAATGGCATAGTTCTTCGGAGCGCCTCAGCCATAGATTTGGAAAGAATCTGCACTGCCAAGTTAACCTTCATTTTAGCATAAGATGTTAGGTTGATATGCTCAATGGTTAACTTTGGCAGTTGGTGAAGGCCCATATCTAGATCAGCAAAGTGGCATCTAGAAATATGCTCCCACAGCAAATTCTTTCCATTTCTCCAAAGGAACCTTGTTCTACCTGAACCAGAACTGTGGAGATTACCTGAAGATAATTTAACCATAGATGCAGCATTATACAGAATACAACGATTAAAGGTTCTTGTTTGCAATATTCTTATTGGCTTGCAATACTTTTTTATTGGCTGGTTTTCAGTGGCGTAACCAATGGGGGGAGGGGGCAAAGGGGTCTATGATCTCCAGAACTAAACCCGGGTAGTAAGTGGGGAGAAGGATGTAACCGTATAAATGTCTGGAATGACGATAGTGATTACGATTTTTCCTTACAACTCAAGACCCTAGAAATTCAAGATTGTCCCACCATTGCCATTGATGTTCGCAAACTGTGTTTGTTTTGCCACACAGAAGTCAACAACCTGGCTACACCGCTGCTGGCTTCAATTTGGGGACTGTGGAGCCTGTTTCGAAGTGTGTGTGTGTGGTGGGGGGGGGGGGGGCAGGAAAGTGGACAAAGGCAGACAAGAATTATGTATTTTAATTTTATCATGCAGGCCGGTTGCAATCCAATAATGGATATTTTGACAAAAAATTGAACACTAAACATCTTGTTTATAACAACTTCACCTTAGAACAATGATTTTTAGTATACTAATGTGTACTACATTAATCCATTAACTGGAACTACCCTACCACTGACGAGTAAAATCTGGCATTAGACAGATTAAATACTAAAGTAGGGCGCATTGCCAGCTAATGGGCTAGACAAAAGAGTATACAAAAAATAAATGGTGGGACTACAGGTTGTCACCAAGATTTGTAGTTACTAATGCATCCTCACAGGTGCCAAATGATTTTGTAACCTTTAGGTAAAAAGGTTACGGTGGTGAAAATTCATTTTTTTAGTGTTTGGCAATTAGTCTCCTAAATTTGCAACAACATTTTCTGAATCTCCAAAAAATCCCCCATTTCCACTCACATTTGGTTGCTTTTAGGTTTTTCGAGATAAAATTTTCACTTTCTGTAAAGGTGGGGGAGTTTCCTTCCACCCAATTGCCTCTCTCTCCCATCCCATCTAATTTCAACCGCCGAAAAATACCCGGTGGCTCTCATAAAATATAATTGCCGTAATCTCTCAAATATGTCCTACAGGGGGAGTTTTTGGAAAGATTACAGACGTTTTCCCGCAGTATTCGATTGACTGGCTAGGGGCTAGGAAGATGGCGGACCTCGCGCATGCGCACAAAAGACGCAGACATTGTTGCATCTCGAGTGGCCCTTCTGTAAATTCTGCAAAACGTGTCAGTGCTTCCACTCGCTTAAGCAAAAAGTTTCCTGCATACACTATTTCCATCATTTCTCCCCCACCCGATTCCCGAGGGCCTGATACTCAGGCTAAATATATCCTGTTTTCCTAGATATCTCTCTGAAATTTTTTAGTTTTCCATAGATAGATATTTCTCATTAGTCACACCACTTCAATACACTACCGGTTTGACTGATATACTTCCCCTTTCCGGTCCCACCTAGAGGGTTCCACCTGGCTTACACGTTCATGTTTTTCTCCATTCCTGTTTTCCGTTAGTTAGTGTCATTCGGCAAAACCACGGGTGGCAGATGCGGTTGGTTAGCGCGCTGCCCCTTACCTCTGAGTTAAGGCGGCTATACAACAAGTCGAGGGCATGGATTTACTCAGGTTGGGTAACGTCAGTGTGTTTGATAAACTTATGTAAGTTGAGATTGGTTGGTTCTCTCCTGTGCTTCGAGGGTTTTTCTCCGGGTACTCCGGTTTTCCCCCTCACTAAAAATAACCCTTAAGCCCTAGGAACAAACCCTCGCTATATTTGTCAATTGGGTTGCAGCACCTGTTAACGCTTTCCGTCCACCTCAGAGTGGTAAAAACAATAAAATAAAATAATAATGTCAATTGCAGAGCCTTTATTAAGTCATAATTATTTAAAAATAGTTATATTTATCCAGAATACCCACATCGTATACATGTTTTTCAGTGAAGTCCACAGATCTGGATGTGTGGTCCTGCATCAATTATATAAACATTTACAATAAGTAGACACGAAAATAGTAGACAAATATTAATATAGATTCAACAATACTGAAAAAATTCAGCAGTAAATATATCAATATGACATAAGAGTAGTAATTAGTCACTGAATATGTGAATATGCTTAGCTTTTAGTTTGAAGTCGAGGTTGCGATTAGTCAAGGTGCTGATCGTGATGTATAGGTATTCTCATGAAATATCCTGTTTAATCTTGAACGTACTAGCGAAAATTATGAACTTTGTCTCGTCATGATTGTGCGTGGGGAGGTTGCCATTTTAATAATGCGAGAATTATCGTGGAATTCGAGGTTTTCCTGGCGATGACGTAATAGGAAAAACAAAAGTTATGGAAATTTTTAAATATTAAAACACCATCACATAGACCTACGTAATACTAATAGATAAAACTTTGTTGCGTCGATTACTTTTGAGATACAAAGTAGACATTTAGAGAATACAAAGTAGACAAGAACGCTGACTGAGCAGTCTCAAGAATTTGGGGAAGCAATTAGCAAGTTCGGAGTTTCGGGATAAAATTGCAGTTGAATCATAACATGCAGCTCAGACTGGAAGAATTAAGATATGCTTATCAAAGTATTCAACTGTTCAATCATTCTTGCATTGTGTTTCACATATAGCCACAATAGAACTGTCATGAAATAATTTTTTGTACTAGCATATTTTGTCTTCTGTGTAAAGAAAAATAAAGAAAGGTGCACTTAAGGGAATACATTTTCTAATTAAAGCGAGTCAACCGTGCGGAAACCAGTGAACTCAGTTTCTTTACCGATACCTGGCGGGTAAACAGTGAAGCCAAAATAGAATGTCTACGCCATCAAACGTGATTGTTTTCACAACGAATTAAATTAAAAATATGTCAAGGAAATAAAAATTTTTTATGACTTTCATAAATTCTTTCACAAACTAACTTTTAGGACTCTCTAAAGCAAAAATATTTTCGCTGTTTGAATAAATAAACTGATATATTTTTCTCCTAGTTTTCATTTGGTAATCTTTTTAGCCACTTACAAAGGACAGAATACTTCGGTATATGAAAAAATGTTTGGTTTTCTAAAAAAATAATACAAAACTAAAGTTGACGTACGAGCCGCGCAGTAAATAAGTTGTGGGGGACTGATATTGACGTACAGACCGAGCAGTGATGGCGTCAAAGGGGACTGAAACTGACGTACAGACCGCGCAGAGATAACGTATAAGAGGTCTGAAACTAACGTACGGATGACGAGCATGACAATCTCATCCCCCGAGCCTGCGATCCTTTGGGAAGAATCGTAAGCTCTGGGATAATCCATAACCGGAAGTGAATATGATTGGTCGTTGATACGGAATGGATGTCGCAATAATGCAACAATAAATTGTTAACCGGGTAAATTATATATACAAGATGGCTGCTGTTTAGGAGTGTGCGAATATTGTTTTTGTATTTCAGAGTAATTTTAGCAGTGATAAGGTGAATAATCTTCTGTAATATTACACGGAAAATATAAAGAAAGGTACTATTAAGTTTGTACTATTTTATAAATGTACCAATGGTGAAACAGAACGTGAAACTTTGTGCTGTAAATTTAAAGCCTACACACTTTACTAAAATTCCTAAATGCTTTAGCTTTATTTTGGAAATATGCTTGGTTTTGAAAATGGTCATACTTTATCATAACTTTTTATTTGATTGTGAATAACAGAATATTTTATCTATATCCATTTGAAAAAGCAGTTGATTTTAGTTTAGTGGCCTAATCTTGATCATCTCATAATTAGTAAATACAAGATCACTACTAAATTATATTTAAGCCTAATAATCTCTAACCATGTACTACAAGAATTATCCTTACAATCTTAGTCATGTTGTATATCAATGTATGGATAAACATCTTTGGTTGATTCAGCGGGTATTGTTAAATACTTATCTTGTATTCTAGCCTGCATACTTGTATTAATAATATAAAACAAATTAGTCATACACATTGGTAATAAGTGTACCATGTATATTTTCTATATACAGTTTTGTGGCTTATAGGCAGGAGTCAATCCTGGTAGGAGAATATATGTACTCCCTCTTGTACAGAGGACAAATTCATACAATAATTTACTGGAATAATTTTCAATGTTTTTTCAACAACAACAACAACAACAGCATAAAACATAATCACACAGCTTCCCATACTGGTTCCATAGTTGTTGGCCAGGAGCTAGTCTTCTCACAGGCCAGCCAGGACCAAGTCATGATCCCTGCATGGGAACTTGCCCATGGTACAGGGAAATATTGTAATAAACTGTGGAGTGCTGGAATCAATGCCTAGTACTATGTGCCAAGGTACATGAATTGCTCCCAAGGAAGAGTCCAGGGTAGCCAAATACAAGGTAGCAAAGGTGGTGGAACCGGGAAGGGGGGGGGGCTAAAGCCGGGAAATGGGGGCCTTGGGCCACCCTGTTTCAGTCTTTCAATTAAATATGTTTATATAACAAATGTTGAATATTAGATTATTGAACTATGTTTTTAGTACTCGAGATGAAAGCTTGTAATGTTGAAATTTCCATAAAGTTCTTCCCACAGAATTCAGGAAATGTGGTTTCAGAGATACAAGATCTCAATATTTTCTGGGGAAGGATTACCATTCCCCCAGACCCCCAATAATACAGATCTTCCACCGCCTATGCAAGGTAGGTACAATCTTTGACATAATGCTTGAGACCATTCCTCACAATATTGCAAAGTTAGTATACATTGACAAAACAAACTTCATCACACCCACTTTCCCAGTTGAGTGTTGTTAACAATGTCGTTGAAACAACTTTTGATAAATTACCATATAACATGTTCAATATTGAGAGTCGGGACTTAAGGTGGCTCCCTACAGTAATGCATGAGATGATATCGCGGGACGAGTCAAAAACGGGTGGCAAGTACGTGGACTTTCCCACGCAAATTCGACGAAAAAAAAATCTTGACAGTAATATAAAAGTGAATTTTTCAAAAACATTTTAGATATAATGTTCACTAATAAGAGTATATTAAACATTTATTAACTATTGTATAAAAACTGTTAACGGATATAAAAGTCGTTTAGTGATACTTGCATGTTTTTTACAAGTTAAACAGTAAAAATATCACAGTTCTATAGCAAAATACCGACTTGTTCATCTTCAGCAAAATTACAAACTAGGCAAAAATATGTCCAGCTGTACGGCTGTTGAAGCTCGTGAACTGAGTAAATGGCAGGATTCAACTGGACTTAAATCGATCTAACCCTTCACAGTATTTCTTGTCCATGGCTCTCAAATATATTGAATAAACGTCAAAATCAAAAGATAAAAACAACATTTGCCACTCTTTTTTGCACGATGAAAGCACAACTTGCGCCCGCGAACTATCATTCACTAGTCAGCGACGTTTTTATATAGGGAAATTTCCCCAATTTTTTACCTTTATATGCGTTTTACTCTTTAGTTTCATCGGTAACCTATCTTCAAATTTTGACCACAAATTTTAATTTTGGTAAATTTTCTATATTTCAATTCCATAGATGATGAATATTACCCTCGAGTATAAAAAATTTCGTCATCTGCGATAATACTCGTTTAAAAACGATTTATTTACGATTTATTTACGATCTAAAATAACTGTAGGGAGCCACCTTAAGAAAGAGCAACAGGGAAATTATTATGAGGGTATGAAAATTTTGTATAGGAGTAAAGGTAGTCTCAACCAGTTATGTCCAAGATTGTAGCCACAGTCCAAAATTGCAAGGGTGTTATATATGCCCCCATCTTCCAAGTACTTAATCACTGGTAGAAATCAACAGGGGTATGTCAAGTATGAAGCTTGCAGGTTGTTCAACCAGGCTGGCTTACCAGTACGAGGATCCTGTCATATATTTATTCTGTATATTTTCAAGATGGTATTCCTATTGGAATGGGGCCAGCCTGGCTCACAGAGTGCCTGCACGAGTGACAAGATCCCAGGTCACGGGCTGTGCTTGTCTTGTATGAGGAATATGATAAACTGACATGGCAAGCCAGGCTTTCTCACTTTGCCGGGTATATCTGGTTCATAAGAACAGTCCATTAAAAGATTGAACTGCAGGCCTGATCTAACTTTTGACAAAAATTGTGTTTGTATTTCAAATGAAATGTATTACTATACTATATGGCTCATAATAATGTGATGGAACCAATTTTCAGTTCATAACTTTAACTCCTTACCGTCTGGTGCTAATGTTTTTAAGACGATATCGTCTTAAATTTTGCAGGTTCATATCTTCGGTTCAGTGCATGCTATGTAGATGAAAATACCACCGTTCGATTCAGCGTTTTACGATGTCTTTAGAGAAGTAAATTGTGTTTGTTTACAATGCTACGCGGCCAATTTAGCCCCTTTCAAACACCTCTGAACTTTGTATTGTTTACAAATTAACAATAATACAAACTAATTATATATTCATTTCGCTTTCCTACCTTTGGTTTACACGCTACAAACTCCTAAGTATGACCATTGGATAGCTCTTGAAAATCCTGTTCGAAAGGATGTATTTAAATATCCATACTAAATAAACTAGCCATTTTATGACAATTCTCGACTTTTCTCGTGAAAATCCCGTCTAATTGCGAAATCCCGGTTTTGTCGGCGCACGCTCGGGCAACTTCGGAAGCTAAATCTCCGCGGCTTTGCATCCTAGCGTATTGAAAGTACCGGCAATCGATTCCGCCTGATGTAATTGCCTAGATGGCGGATTTTCATTGGTTTATAGCAATCAACACTGACCTTATATGGCATTTCGTAATTAATTTCCGCGTGCGGGAATCAAATTTCAACGATCTCGGCATTTTGCATGCGACTTTCAAAAAATAAAATAAAATACTTCTACTTCTTCAAATGCAATGAAACTTTCCAATAATATTCCTTTTTATATGAGCTACAATTTTGGTCCAAAATTTGCTAACATTTGCTCGAAAATTCTGAACCCTGTTCTGGCAATTCAGGGTTATTTTAACAATAATTGTAAAATTTTTAGATAATTTATGAACATGTATGCAAATTAATTTGGATATGTAATATGAACCGGGACAAACTAAATATAATTTTAAAGAGGAAGTCATAAGCTATCGAATGACGCGTGTCCTGTTGCCAGAGAATAAACACGTCTGGCGATATTTACATTTGAAACAACCGATTGTAATTACGGCGCAAGGCAGCGGTCCGTAAGGAGTTCGTGTGATATTCCTTTGATCTACAAAATGTTTAAGGTTAATTAGTAGAAGTACTTTAGCGTTTCCTCTTGTAGTCCAATCGTATAGTACGTTCCAGCCATGTTTTTAGACTGGACTTTTAATGGTGCCCAAAATTTCACGCATTGTTTCGGCTTGGACGAACTTACGAGCGCGAAACGGCTTAATTTTGATGGTAGAAACACAAGGACCCGTATAATTCAAGATTTTCCATAGTGACAGTGCCAAAGTCCAAAGGAGAACAATATACTTATTTTATACTTTATAATTGCAATATTTTCTTCGATATAAAACACTCTTCACCGCTCCATATCGACTGTTTTTATTACAATATTTTCTTTGCTCTGTCGTATTTATACTCCTCTTGCAACGTAGTACGAAGAACATTTAGATTTGCTGCCAAAAACGATATATTTTCATGATTTATATACGAAACAAATGGTATTTGTTTTGAGTTTCGCAAACGCATGCGCAGTTTGGTCGAGGTACAGTTTTCTGTACCTCTGAGTCGGATTATCCCAGAGCCTCCGTTCCTTCCCCCGAAGGATCGCGGGCTCGGCGTACGAGATTTCGTGCATGACTGACGTGTCCATACGCGATCTGACGAGTTGGCTTCACCTTTCCCCCCCAAATGAATGAGGTTATCGTTCCAGGTTAAGAAATTGAGTTCACTGGCGGAAACTAATTGTTCTTCGAGCAAGTTTTGTATATTCAAATGATCAATTGAACAGTTGAATACTTCGATGTGCATATTTTAATTCTTCCAGTCTCAGCTACAGGTTATAATTCAACTGCAATTTCATCCCGACGAAGAATGCGTCATTTGGATGCGCAGTCGAATCACCGAACTAGCTTATATTTCCGCAATGAGAGACTACTTATAACGCAAATATTGCTTCCCAATTTTTGAGACTGCTGAGTCAGCGTTTTTGTCTACTTTGTATCTCTAAATGGTTTATTGGGACCTCCTTTTTTTCTAGTAGAACTTGTCTTGTGAGATTGTATGCAGGTCCTGTATCTCTAAATAGTTGTCCAGGTTTTGGATATACCATGGCTTCACCAAAATGAAAATTTTATTGACTCATTGAAGTTCCCAATTTAAGTTACTAGTGGGAAAGATTTTAACGCTTCTCCGGCATATAGTCTCTCAACAAAAGTTTTAATAGAAAAATTAGCAAAGGAAGTCCAATGAACCACGTAGAGATATCTTGTCAAATGGGATACTATTCTAAGAACTTCTGCACGACTGTTCAAAATAATTCAAAAAAGAAGCAGACTGAAAATGTTACATATAAGCATTTGGTCGTAACTGTCGTGATAAAGCCATGTTCGACGATGGAAATAACCCGCATATCTTCGTTCTGCTTTGCGTGATGTATGGAAATCAGTATTTTCTGAATCTAGCTGATACTGTATATCACCACTATATTACATCGGCTACCTTGATATGTTCATGACCGTTAAGAATAAATGAAAACAGGCTTCAGATATTTTTTGTCTTCTCTAGCAGATGGTCACGCGATAGCTAATAATATCCACTATAGAGAAAGTACATGCAAAAAGGAACGCTTATATTCAATGTATTTCTCTTGTTATAAATATTGTACGGTTACTAACATGGTGTTTGTAGTTGAAAGAATAAGCATGACGTGGTATTTCCGCCAATGCATTTTGATCCAGAGTAATTTGATACAGGCGATCCTATTGTAGAGGTAGAAGTAGATGAACTTTTCACGGTACCAAAAACTGTAAGCAATTTTCAACCTTTTTATTTACTTCTATATTGTTGTCTATAATATTTTATATTACACAAGTATTTTTGTCTGGAATTCAACACAACCTCGAAAAGATTCATATAAAAGAATCTCCATGATCATCAAAAGTAAACTAATATCCCTTTCTCAGATACTTGTCCAGTGTTAGTTCAATGTAATAGGATTTCATTAGAGCAATTATGTTATTTTCGACAAAGTTACAATTAACATAAATTAATAACATCTCAGAGACAGGAACTTTTTTTATTCATAACAGGTCTATCTTTTAAGTGATATCTTCCAGTTTCAGTTGTTTTAAAGTTTAAGACAATAATACAGCAGTTTTCTATAATTCGGAACATGTTCAGCTAATGTTCTGTATAGTCCAATTTTCTACAGTAAATTTGTGATCTTTCCTTAGTTCGTAATCAATAAAAATATACCAAGTCACAACTCCACAAGATCATCCTTGAATGTCCTCTTTATAAATTGTGAGTTCCTGCGGCCAAATCATCTTCCCGGAAATGGTCGTCACAATCGTCAAGTGGGTTTGGTTAAGATTGCATATTGCTTTACTCTATGAGTGTCCATAAAAACTGGGTTGTTCACTGTCTTTCCATCATTTTCAAGATGGTTATTTTGGAACAAATAATCACAACTCAACTGAATAGTTACAAAATGGTAATGTAAAGGAAATTAATCGTGTCCGGGAAAGACAGACAATTGACAAAATAAGAATGACACAAAAAAAGGAAAAAAATCAACAAACGAACAAACAAACAAGGAAGCAAGCAAGCAAGCAAAGAAACAAACAAGAAAAATAAAGAAAAATTTAACATATAATATTGCAAACATTTGTAGGGACATTTCTGTCTTCCTCTGCATCCATTGGAACATTTGGACAATTCCACAAAATGTGAATAACATGTAAACCAACATTTGGGTGTTTTCTATTCCTAATATATATCATCTTAGGCATTGACGTTATAAATTTAACATATAGTTGCAAAACAAAAATACAAAACAACATATGTATATTGACATGTCATTCATTAGGACATTGCTTCATTCGACAGTTTTGCACAGTGCATGCAAAGTTTCGTGGAAGCCACTTTTGAACACTCATGACTTCACTCAGAAAAAAAGTACATTTCATAATTTTGTTAATAAACAGATTGAAAACCTTAGATCGGAACAACAACAAAAAATGTTTCCTGCGAATCATCAGTTTAATACGTATTACTTAATTGGAATTTAAACAAGTATTATTTTAATGGCATTCTAATATTTTCATTACACCCAGTAAAGGAAGCTGTCTAAAATCAAAAATAGATTTGACAATTTTATATGATCAAATTTGTTAGCCAAAAATAATTCTTATTCTGTGAAAATCAGCAAAGAAACTATTAAGGATTATAAACTCACTACTTAATTGCTTTTTCAATAAGGATCCATTGTTCCAAAATCCTCTTTAAATTGCTTTATGCATTTGGTGATGTAATTTTCTGAATATGATTTAATCAAGTTGCTTAACATGTAATGGCATCCAGATCTACAGTAAGGTCATAATGTAATGTATGGTTATCGTAATAATGTAGCCTTCGATTTTGGCATCATGTACCTGTACTATTTAATGGTTTCTGAATATAGTAAAGGGAGCTGTCAGTAAAGGGAGCTGTCTACAATTTGAAATATATTCTACAATGTTGTAGGATTAAATATTTTAGTGAAATTCGAAGATTAATAATCTTACATTCTGAACATTGCAGAAAATCGATACTTCATATAGCGTAGAAGATTCTCTTAATACTCATATACGTCCTTGCTATGTCAAAACTGAGATCAAATCCAGGAAAAGCATTGGAAAACAAACTTAAAATGCGACACAGTATCCTGAGGTGTATAATAGACAGACATGGTACTGAAACTCAAAACGTGAGCACTAGTTATATGAATATAATGTAGCTGGGAACTATGCAGGTAAAAAGTGGTAAATGTGACTTTACAGTAAGTCACTGTGCCCAAAACCGCGTTTGCAGTGAAAATTGCTTCGTGTGTTAGAAAGCCCTGTGTACAGACAAGCAAGTTTTCCTTGAGAAGTTGTATTTGATCGTCTGACGTGTATGAAGCGACGTTAATGTCATATATAAACAAGGAAAATAGGCCTGCTGTGGGCAGACACCATATAATTCGTAATATATAGTATGTACAGTTTGTTCAATGCTCAAAGTGTTCAATCACAACAAAATGCACACTGTGCTTAGGTATAGACGTAAACAGTCATATGAACACAGAAATATTTCATCCACCTTAGGTATGTTTTCCGGCCAACCTGCATGTGGCTCAAATGAACAGGCCCTGTTATATATATATGTTACTGTACGTCGTTTTGCAAGTTTTTTATTCTACTGAGATTCTCTTTAATAAGTCCTCTTCCCTTTTATTAGCAAGCCGAATAAAGGAAGAAGCCATTGTGTAACAATTGGCGAGATCTCCGGAGAGGAGGTTAAGATGCTAAAGGAGATTTTTACACGACCGACCACCTTGTGAAATATTGTAAATTATATCCGCTATAGTTTTTGCATCTTCTACTAATTGGAAAAATGGAACATCATCGCCACCATCAGCAGCACCACCACCACCACCACCATCATGATGATGATGATAATTAGTACTGTTATCATTATCATTATATTACGAAGTAATTATTCGTTAAGTCACAATTATGCTATGCCACAGAGGTCTGGTCTCCCTCTCAATATAATAACAAATATAATCTGGAGCAAGTTCAAAGGCGTGCAACAAGATGGATACTTCAATCGAAGAAAGGTGACATAACCTACAGGGACAGATTGCTGGCTCTGAATCTTTTACCATTGGCCTTTGACAGGGAAAAGAAGGATCTGACATTTATGTTTAAAATTTGCATGGTTTTTATGATTTCAATGTTTTCGATTTTGCGTCATTTGTTAATCATAGTCGTACCCGTAATTGTAATAATCCTTCCCTAGTGCGTAAAGCTACGTCATGTAAAAGTAGCACTTTTCAGGCATTGTTCTTTAACCGTATTGTTCCACTCTGGAATCACACTTGCAAAATTGCTTCTTCTGGAGATCTTCGCAGTTTGGCAACGTTTAAATGCTTCTTGTCAAGAATTTATTTCAATTTATTAAGTAGTAGTTTTGATGTTGACATGTGCTGTACGTGGTCTTTGTATCGTAGCTGTTCGTGCCATAGAAATAGTTAACTCTGATGTAAACATATACCAGCTCCTCGTGTCAGGTTTTGTTTTATCCTGATTCAGCGTACTGAATTTTTCACATTATGCATCATAAATGAAATGAAATGTGGTGCAACAGCGTCTTTTGATATAAATCAACAGGTATATGTTTACCTATTTATAAAATTCTTGTAATTACCGAAATTAGTTGTAAACAAAATTGAAGCGGGAGAGTGCCTCGCATGGTCTCTGAGTCCCGTTCGCACTCTTGCCGTTTGAACATCGTTCAATAAAGCTGTTAAAACTAAAACTAAAAAAAATAAAAAGTAAATTACGTCAATCTTATATAATACAATCTCAATAATATTTAATAACAAAAAAATCATGAAAAAGGGCTAGCCAAATTGGCATTGGAGGACAAAATCACTAACCTTAACCTCTAACCTCTAACCCCAAATCCCATCACAAATCATTGTCCAGGAAAGATTGATAAAGAAGGAAACTAAGTTACACGAACAGATTAAAACAGAAGCTCAAGACGTTTGAGACACTCTACGCCGTCAATGTAAAAGTCGACGGAGATAAAACAGTATCTATCAAGGCAGACAGAGATCTTTTCAGGCGAGTTGTAATTGCATTGGATTCTGGAAGAGAAGTTGACGCTTTACTGGAACGTGTACTCTCGTCAGTCCCATTATCATTATCATTAGCAACTGTAGATGGAAAGCTAAGGAACTGTAAAGTAAACTGACTTGTGTCATGTACTACAAGAAAACACAACACAAAACCAAGCTCCTACGAACTTAGTGACACATGCACTATCATTGATGGACATTAGGAAACCGCGAAAAATCTACAACGTTCGGCGAATGGTGTGACAAGTTCCAGTCGTACCTCCTTTCGCATTTTTCTGACAAATGCCCAAGCGCTGATATTGTGTTTGATCGGTACTTGAACAATTCCGAGGAAAAGGTAAAGGAATTAAGAGAAAGGTTGAAAGCAGTGAGCAGAAAATTGGAAACTGGGACCGGTTTATTTTTCTCGACGAGAATAAGGCAAGTCTGGCACATTTCCTTTGAACACAACTGTCTGGGACTTGCCAAATACACCCTGGACAAGAGCTTGTTATCAGCGGAGGCTTCAATGACGCAAAGAAGGCGTGGAGTTCGAACTGCCAAGATGTGTCTGGACTCGAATCCGACCACGAGGAAGCTGACACTCGTATCTTGCTGCTTGCCCGAGACGCTACAGTCCGCGGAAGTCGGCAGATAAATGTGATATCTCGCGACACTGACGTGTTTCTGCTTCTGACGGCGCATAAACCCCACTTATGTGAGATTGTTTGGATGTTTTCAGGAACAGCAAGAAGAAAGATACACCAAATCAAGATCACCGAAGAGGAGAGAAAGGCATTTTGTTGGTATTGGTAAGACGTCTGCTTGGGTACAAGCCAGTTTGTTGGTATTGATAAGACGTCTGCTTGAGCCGTATTCGTGAAATATCACGAGCTGCTGCACCATCTTGGTGAGAACAACATCGCAAATGAAATATCACGAGCTGCTGCACCATCTTGATGAGAACAACATCGCATTCTGAAGTCCCAGCTGATGACCAAAGAACCAGTCCCGGCTGCTTACTTGCAGTTAGCATACTGCGGCTGTTCCACAGAGCGTGATTGTGGGACACGAAGATGTTCTTGTGTGCGCCTATCTTTAAAGTGCTCCAAAGCTTGTAATTGCGGCGACAATAAGGTTGCGTAAACACTATCTTGGACGAATGAGACCTTTATGTTAAAGAAAAAACTCTTAAAAATGTGTGACGTTAGTACATTGCTAGTGACATGAGCACTTGAGTTTCAGTTACATTTTGTGACATACTTAAATCTTTAATACTTAAATATTACATACTTGTTCGATAATTACACATTTATCTATCTGCACAATCAAGTGTCTATTTTTGTTTTTTATTGGTCACCGTAAATTCCATTGGTAAACACTGTATGCTCTTGCATTGGAAAATAAGTCATCAGATCGTGATCAAGCTCGCTAGTCACGTGATAGACCTGTACCTACTATTTGTTTAGATATTAAACACAATTAAGCCGTAGGTAACTGTGATACCTTCTACATAGTCCTAGAAACATTTTTCTGGCTTTTAAAACGAATTTTAAAGTTCAGCCTCGCTTTCATGTTGCACGCGTATGCGTCTGGAGTAGAGCCCCTTTAACAGCTTTTGAAAATAAATTTAGAGTTGGAAACAGCGATATTCTTAAAAAGGACCACAAGACGAACATTTTAAGCCCTGTTTCTTGCTTCTACTCAAAATGTCCATCGAACGCGTTATTTTTGAGAACTGCCTCCAGACTGTTACGGCTAATGCTTTAATCATAGGTATAATCTTGGTGATTCGCTTATGCTTTAAACAGATTTTTATGAGAAACGACTAGGCGCAGGGCAGTTAAAGGCACATGGGTATTGAGTTTTTGCTACTTTTCGTACAAAAGTGGACATTTATCAACGAAAACAGCTGAAAATGATAGCGTTTCACTGTCTAAAATTGAACTCGAGTTTGAAAAGAAGTAGAAAAATTGTCTACCCTTGATTTAATATTGCAGGCAGGTAAGAGCATTTAAACAATTTTTATTGCCTCATTTTTGTTTTTCTTGACATATTAAAAGGTAGTTTGCCATTTTGATTGTAAAATTGAACACGAATGAACACGAACGAACACGAACGAACACGAATGAACACGATTGAACACGAGTGAGCACGAGTGGAACACGGGTGAACACGAGTGAACACAAGTGAACAAGTGTGAACACGAGTGAACACGAATGAAATACAACTAAAAATGCCATTTTAATAGGTTCTATAAATATATAGGAAACATGAAATAAAACCCCAATTATCCAGTTATTTATTGAAAAAGGCTTGGAAACGTTAATATACTGCGTGCTGCCGCTCAGTGTTCTACTCGGGATATATTACAAGCGTTTTCTCTAGGGTAAACGTGAAAGTGGACTACACAACTATTTGGAGTTTGGAAAACGTGGTTGTCAATGTGTGGAATTCTACTTTTGGGACAAAAGTACTTCGTTGTTGTTTGGACGATTGTCGTGTATATTTAAGTATTTGATTTAATTTAGTTGTTATTTAAACGCGAATATTGTTAATTAATTGTCATATTAATAACGTTAATCGTTAGCCAAATGCTAGCCTGAATTTCAGACGAGGTCGCTAATCTTCGAGTTAAGTCCTTCAAGTTAAGCCCTCCGAGTTAAGTCCTTTTCGAGTTAAGCTCCGACCACGCCCTAACCACACCCATGTCACGCCCATTTTTTTCAAGGGCTGAACTCGAAGAAAGAAACACAATTTTGACCCTTCGTGTTAGTTAATTGTTTAATTGATAATACTAAAAATTTACACATCGCAGTCCGTGGACTGAATTACGTGCAAACTAATTACAACTTTAGATAATACATTATAAATATATGTTTAAAATACGTGATATTTTATATATACAACTTCTAAAGATAATATATTAACTTTTAACTCGTGATGCGTAAAGCATAATAAAAGAATCCCTAAATCTGCTCGTTTTTACTGCTGGTAGTTTGTACTTAGATTTACATCTAAGGTTGTCATTTGAACAGAGTTGTGGTAATGAGTTAGATAATTTATGTTGATCATTATTAGAGATAGAGTGAAAAAGTTCTACACATAATTTATCTCTTCTATCAGATAAGGATTGCAATCCTGTGATGTTTAAGGCTTCACTATAACTTTCGTCAGGACAAATAATTCTAAGGGCCCGTTTCTGTATTCTTTCTATTTGGTTCGATAAATAGGACGGGAGGCTACTATTAAACGCTTGGCATGCATATTTCAGGACCGATCTGATACACGCACAGTAAAACTGTACTAATTAAAAGAGTCTAGATAAACACCAGCACGCTTGAGGAGTCTTAGAAGACATAGCCGCTTTGATGCTTTGCATGTAATACCGTCTACATGGTCATTCCATTTGAGATCCTGTCGCCAAGAAAAGCCAGGGACCAATTTTTGTACCTTAAAATTTTCCTACCACGTAGGAAGTCAATAATTCAGTTTACGACTGTGGGTTTGATTCCAAGACTAAAAAGTTTGGCTATCAACGTCAACAGTTTATGATCTACTAAATCGAATGCCTTTCTATAATCCAGAAGAGCAATCCTTACGCACGAGCCAGTTCCATCTGTAGCTTCAAGCCAATGATGTAACATCGAGATGAGGGCGAAAGTTGTACAAGAAGCAGGAATAAAGCCAAATTGTTGTGGGTGGATGACCTTCAGTAAAGTAGATTTTACTTCCTGCTCTATAATGGATGCTTCTGCGATTTTTTATAAAGTAGATGTTAAGGAAATTGGCCTAAGGTCTTTGTTGAAATCCTCGATCGTATGGGCTTTTGCATACACGTGGAACTTTCCATACACGTGGAACTTTGGATTCACAAAATGACGTATTAAGAATAAATAACATATCAGAGTATTCTTTTAATACCCAGTTTGGTATGTCATCAAGACCACCTGAAGTTGATATACTTATCCGACGAAGTTTTCTTGCAACTGATTCTTCTTTTCTTGCAACTGACGTCATTGATCTCCTTTGGCCAATTCTTGATCATTACAATCAGTATGTGTTCTTAAAATTGACCGAATATCACGTTGCGTTGTTCTTGATGTACCACAGAATTGCTTTATTTCACGCTACCAATCTCGGGGTTTGACGCGCTGCAGGTCTCGTACCTTGCTATTATGATATGTCTTCCGACATCGTTTCCTCTCGCGATTCACTTTGTTTCTTAACTTTGTGTAAAGGAATAACGTTACCTGAGGTAAAAGCTCTCTGTCGTTTTTTAATGATATCCAGGTATAATGGTATCCAGTCCATACTTTATTATATCAGTTAGTATAGATAAGTTGTCGTCGCAGGATTCAGCACGAATAAACACACTGTCCCATGGGATCTCTATGAGGAAACGAGCTACACTTGCAATATCGCAACGCCTTTTTGAACGGATTTTAATGGTTTTACTTTGCAGTTTTGATCTTTCACGTGATTCTGGAAAAGCAGTGATAGTTATGTGGTCTGACAGGCCAAACTGGGGATTTCTAATTGGAGGTTTGTAATAGTCTTGAAAATCATTACTTTTGGTCATTCCATCCAATAAAACGGCAGTAATGTAAAGTAGATAACTTAAATTTCAAAAATATTTAAGCCACATTTAGGTCGTGAATATACTTTTTGTATATTTTTGTTCAATAGGAAAAGCTGTTTTCTTCCGAGGATGGTTCTAAGGTCTTTCCTTCTCACGAAACGAACCTTTTATAGAAAATTTGACAATGTGTATAAGAAAAGAGATTTACAAGGAGTGAATTTGTTTCTTTCTCAACTAAAATATTCGCTGCGTTGTCTAATCGGTGTGTCTGTAACGTGGGGCGACTCAAATTCGTGTGGCTCATTTACATGTTTCAAATGTCGGGGCTTAACTCGAGCATCATCAACTTTCTTGAAAGACTTCGAGTTAAGCCCCAGGGCTTAACTCGAAGTGCCCAAATTGTGTTTCATACTTTGAGTTAAGCCCTTGACGAAAATGGGTATGTCATGGGTGTGGTTAGGGCGTGGTCGGGGCTTAACTCGAAAAGGGCTTAACTCGGATTGCTTAACTCGAAGGATTTACACGAAGATTACCGACCTCATTTCAGACGGCCACTGTTGAGATGTCCGCCTGAAGGCACTTGACGAAAACCCAGTCCAGTGACGTCACTCACTACCAGAAAACCTGGTAGTGATTTTGATTGGCTGAGAGCAAAATTATGCATAAATTATGAAATTATATTACACATTGAACATCTGATAACAAACAACGATATTACAAACGAGGAATATTGACAATTTTAAGTACTTTCTTCGTACAGTTTCATATTTTGTAAACAAAAAATGTCTTTTTAATATAATCAAGTTTGTTTTGAACGAAGCACGGCGAAATCGGAGCTAAAATTGACGAGAATAGAACAACCGAAAGAGCGAAGAATGCGCTCGTAAATACATTCGCAGAGCCAGAGGGAGGTTCTTCTCAACATTTTAAGGCGAGTACGCTTCTACATCTACCTCTACATATGTTTAGTCGGTAAAATCCTATAGGATATCACACCAACTGTAAAATAATAATAACTAAAAAAAAGCTATAAATAGCGATTAAAATATCCTAAGAATCTAGAAATTTAACTATATGTACATGCATTAAAAAAAGTTACTTAAATTGTTTTTGAATCGTAATAGACTGTCCAAACTCACAATTTCTGCAGGAAGTGAATTCCACTCCCTGATCGTGCGGGGAAAAAAAGAAAATTTAAAAACATCCTTAGTGATTCTAGGAATTCTATATTTAAAACTGTGGCTACCACGAGTTCTGGTTTCATTGTTTAACTGCAGGTAGTTATCAGTTGCTATGTCAGCAAGATTGTGGGAGAATTTATACAAGAATGTCAGTCTTGCTTTCTTTCTTCTCATTTCTAAACTTTCCCATTCCAGATTTTTAATCATATCAGTGACACTTGCCGTACGATTGTAGTTCTTTGAACAGAAACGTGCTGCCTTTCTTTGTACTCTTTCCAAAGCATCCTTATCTTTTTTTAGATGAGGATCCCAGGCTGTACTTGCGTATTCCAGCTTAGGTCGCACAATGGATTTATATGCCGTTTCTCTCACTTGTTTTGGGCAGTTCCACAGATTACGTCGCACCACCCCCAACACTTTTGTCGCTTTACTTGTCACCGACGAAATGTGATGATTCCATTTCAGTTTACTGGTGATGGTAATGCCCAAGTAAGATATTTCTTCAACTTGATCTAGCTCTACTCCACAAAACATATATCTCTTTTGGGGTGGGTACTTTTTGTTTGAGATGCATAAAATTTTACATTTATTTTGCGGGGTTAAATTCCATCTGCCACAGACTTTGCCACTGTTCTAGTTTATGTAGATCTTCCTGCAGATGGTCGCAATTTGACACCATATAATAACGCATCATCTGCAAAAAGCTTTACAGTGGACTGCAAGTTATCAGGCAAGTCATTTATGTACAAAAGGAACAGAAGTGGTCCGAGCACTGTCCCTTGGGGAACTCCTGACGTCACAGGTAAGGGCGTAGATATTTCGCCTTCACAGACAACAGACAGATATCGTTGTGTGAGAAAGGATTCAAACCAAGCAAGCAATTCTCCACAAATTCCATAATAATGCAATTTCTTCAGAAGACGTTGGTGCGGTACCTTGTCGAACGCTTTTGAGAAATCCAGAACGGCAGCATGGGTCGACTCACCACGTTGAATTGTATTCGCCAGATCATGTATGGTTATTATAAGTTGGGTATCGGTTGATCTTTTTGCCCTGAATCCATGTTGACAGTCCGTTAGCACGTAATTTTGTTTCAAATGTTTCATAACGTGACTATGGATTATGTGTTCTAATATCTTAGAGGCAATACAAGTTAGTGAGATTGGTCGATAATTTGCTGGCTCCGATTTTTTCCCTTTTTTGAAAATGGCACATATATTTGCACTTTTCCACTTTGAAGGTACAGTTCCCGTGTCTATAGAGCATTGGTAAATATCAGTTAACATGGGTGAAATTTCTTGAGCATATTCCTTTAGAAACCAAGCTGGAATAGTATCTGGACCACAGGCCTTGTTTGTTTTTAATGAAAGTAACTGCTTAGTAACACCAGAAACTGAAATATTGATTGATCCTATTGCCGGTTTTGGACTACTTCCTACTGTTGGAATATTCGTTAGGTTTTCGTCGGTAAAAACAGAAGAGAATTGTTTGTTAAGAAATTTCAGACTTGGTTTCTCCATCACTAATTATTTTTCCAGCAACTTCTAGATCTGCTACACCTACGTCGTCTTGTTTTAATTGTTTAACGTAAGACCAGAAACGCTTTGGATTTTCTTCAATTGCATCCCCAAGATACTCCGAGACATAGGTATCTCTGGCAGATTTCAAACTCTTATGCAATTTCTTCCTGGCAGCGCGGAACTGGTGCCAATGTGATGGATTTCCTGATTTCTTGGCCTTGTTGTATAATCTTTGCTTAGCTCTCCCTTCGCGTCTCAGTTGGCGATTAAACCAGGGTAGGTTGTGCCGTGAGCTGGTCATCTTATGTGGAATATGCTTGTCCATGATGCGACGTACATTTTGTTCAAACTTATCCCACTTACTGTTTACCGTTTCTTCTTTGGTGTTTGTCATAAGATCGCCAGAAAGTTCTTTCAGTTCTTCCTTTATACGGGTGCAATCAGCTCTTTTTCTACAATAGATCTTGCGTTTTACATTCCGTTTCTTTTTGCAAGACGGTCGCACAGTGAATAGCACCATATCATGATCACTAATTCCAGGTACAACTGTTACGTTGCCCACAATATTCTTATTGTTAGACAATACAAGATCTAGAATGCTTTGTGTTTCTCCTTGTCTTCTTGTGGGTTCTTGGACAAATTGGGTTAAATCATGTTCATCAATTATTTCGAGTAATCTCTCAGATGTATTGCAGGTACTGGAAACTTCGGGTTTTTGCCAATCGATATCAGGTGCATTAAAATCCCCCGCAACTATGACATTATTCTTGTGGATATTGTCGTGCATCTTCAATAGTGATGCATCTAATTCGACAAGACTCTCCATATCCGACGAATTAGGTCGATAATAAGAACAAAAGAAAATCGATTTCGACTTTTTGCCAGCCAGTTGACACTGTGTCCAGATTATTTCACATTCAGTGTCCAAATCAGTGCGATGGGTCATAATTATATCTTTCTTTACCGCTTGAAAGACTAAGCAGTTACTTTACTAGCCGTAGGCTGTAGCTAAGCAACTATCATATTATCTATGATTTTTTTGGACTAGAATTCTTCTAAAATTTGAACTACTACTACTACTCAAGTTATAGCTGTGAATATAATAATTATATTGACAGCTTATTTTAACGCTGAAACCTTTGACGGGAAATGAACCCACCACAACAAAGCAGAAAATAAACAACAGTAGAACTAGTAGCAACATATGCAAAATGCTTTCTTCTGGCTTGGTTTTTTTACAAAGTAGCATAACCGGGGCGAAATCAATCATTTCAAAGTCCCTTTAAAAAGAATTGCCTTTGCAGCTATAGGCATGTGCTTAATATCGAGCAAAAGATATTATAGCTTGAATTTGTCAATTTCAACAAGTAAAAAAAAATTCACGCAGAAGGCTCGATCATTGAAAAAATACAAGATACAAATCGAGCAAGAATATGCACATATTTGTAGGCCAAAATTTTGGGCAGTCGGAACTTTACTAAGCGTACTCGCCTTAAAATGTTGAGAAGAACCTCCCCGAATGTATTTGCGAGCGCATTATTCGCTCTTTCGGTTGTTCTATACGAATTTCTCGTCAATTTTAGCTCCGATTTCGCCGTTCTTCGTTAAAACAAAATTAATTATAATTATTAAAAAGACATTTCTTGTTTAAAAAATATGAAACGGTACGAAGAAAGTACTTAAATGTAGCAATATTTCTCGTTTGTAATGTTGTTGTTTGTTATGAGATGTTCAATCAGACTAGCTCTCAGGGCCGTTTTAAACTACTCACTTAATTTTTGGCTGGTTGCCATGGTAACGAAAGACAGCGTCTCCATATTTTCATGTTTTGGCTAATATACTGCTGTCTTCCCCTCCATAAATATTAAATAATGATGCTCGCCAGTAGCGTAGTCAGCCCGCCGATTTAGTCCCGCTATGCAAATTTGTTCGTGTTCATTGACGGTGAAAATAATGAATTTCTAAAGAAATGAATAATGATAATGATTTGAAATTTGCACAGCGGGACCAAATCGGCGGGCTGGCTACGCCACTGATGCTGGCCCATTTCTACATGGTTATGCAGCAGTTCTGCATGAAACTCATTCTTTTCGCCGAGAAATTTCAATGCATTTGAACAAAATGCTTCTACCTTTTACAAAATATTGATTAAATTTCTGTACAGTCATATTGCTTTAAATATGATTGATAGTAAGTAACAATGGTTCACTGAAAACTATAAAAGAAAAATAATTCACTGGGGTTAATTAAGAAGCTTGTCAAACGTCGATAGAACGTTAACGTGTATGCAATAAGAAATGATGTCAACAGTCATCTTCGGACTTGCATTTTGAGGCAGAATGTAAAACTTTATTTAACGAGAGTAAAACACTTTACAATCATAGATTGATAAACTAGTGACCCATAAGTTGAACTGATAAATGATGAAAAAAAATAATGAAAAATTTGTCTATAACAGTTGAGAACTGGATTGGGATGACCAATAAGTTCGAAAACAAAAACACATCTTATAAGTCAGACATCAAATTGCTGGAAAAGCTGAATGGTGCCGATATGAGACATAACTGCATTTGAAAACTATGGAGAGAATCGATATATATATATATTTGGGCGAAAGGAGAGAATTTTGAAGAAAGAATGACTTTAAATGACAATTATGTGACAATATAGTTTTGTATAGTTAGCAAAATACTTGGCAATTACATGTAATAGGCTTGCAAATGTGATCGACCTATAATCTATAATTCGCGCGAAGTAAAATGGTGGGTGTAAAAAATAATATTTCTAACGATAATATTGAGTTAAATGAATGCCATTATTATATTTATACCATTTTAGTAAGTTTTACTCGTTTCTGATTAGGAAAAATAGAACAGCTGCATGTGCAATCAATTTTTAATTGCACACATACTGACATACGAGAAAGTCAACTGCATCAGGTAAAATATTTTGAAAATATTTTCGCAGGAATAAGCGTTTATCGCTTTGTTCTAAAAATATTTGCATTCAAAAACGCCATGTAACTTTTGTACTATATCTGTATTGATTTGCATGCTAGTGGGCTTGCTAAAATGATATTAAAAATAAACAACATTTGTTCTCGTTCATACGCACTCGCGGTATAATTGTATGTCGACTACCATAACTCAAATCTACATTAATTATTACATAAACAGAAAAGAGTCTATAAAATAAAACAATACAATGGAAACTCCGAAAAGTATAATTTCTATAATTCTACGTTTCGACTAATCTATAGTCATGCTCAGGAATTATGGATTATTGACTAAAGATTAGTCGGAACGTTGAACTATGAAAATTAAATTTTGCGGAGTTTCCATTACCCCGCGGGGGCGAGGGTACTAATTTCGCTCATTAAACTGAAGGCTCGTGAACTCGGGCGCGTCGCTATGGCTTATATGATCTCAAATATATGCCGAACTATCATGGAAATAGCGAGCACTGATTGGTCAAATATATATTTGCTTTATAATGAATGCATGACGACATCAAAATAACAGATACTTCTTGCAAATATATTTGCTTTTTGCAAGATTTGCAAGTTTTGACTTTTTTCAAGAAATTTGTTAAAAAAACAACAATAAAAAATTAAATCATTGAATAAAAGTTATGGAACCAAACGAAAAGCGAGAAGAAAACGATAATGAAGCCGGAAAACTTGCTAAAAGAAGAGAGCAACAACGCCGACGTTTGCTACAAGTGACTGTTGAAGAAAGAGAAACTCGCTTGAAAAAACACAGAGAAGCAAAAAGAGCATAATAAGAAAGTGTATTGCCAGTCTTCTGTCGCCGTTTTCGACTTTCTGATTCCTTTGCTTTCTTGAGACGTTGCTCGTCTTCCGATCCAGACGACGCCAAGTCATCGGATTCATATTCCTCAACAACTGCCAGCCATCTTTGTTTCGGTGTGCTATTTTGATTAGCTTTTGCCTTTTTCGAATAAGATAATTGCCTTGCTCTACCAGCTCATATAATAATAGCCTGTGAACAGTTGATGGATCTGCGAGTGAGAGTGATATGGGTGCGGCTGACTTGCAGATTTATAAGATCTGCTAACAATAGACAAATTTGGCTAACTTTCACAACCTTCAATTGGATAACTTACATGTCTATAGTTCTGGTTTGCAAAAACATAGAATAGAACAAAGGTAACTAAGCATTAGAATGATCTACATGAGTGAATAGCTCTTATACATAATTCTAGTGTTTAGTTACCTTTGTTCTATTCTATATTTTTGTAAACCAGAACAATAGTAACTAGGCATGTGAGTTATCCAAAATTGCGAATTGGGTAGCAACGATGTAAATAGCGTTAGCTAAATTTGTCTATGAAAATCACTGAAGAACTGTGCAGCATTGTGTTTAGCACAATCAATATATTCATACTCATACCAGCGGAAAATTCATACAATCACTAGCTAGTAACAACTCGATCGAAATATATATATTTTACGACTTTTTGTCAAACGGATCGACATTTCATTTAACAACTCGTAAGTCGTAAAACAATTTTCCGATCCGTACGGCTCTGTAACGAGCTTCCGGTTTTATGTATGACGTAGTACTTTTAGATTGAACATGTGCGAGAGTCTCATGGGGAATTTTACGAGTAGAACAACAACTGCAGTGAACTGCTACAAGTTTTAGTTTATTTTATCATTGTAATTATGTGAGTCTATTAAATTTATATCACTATACGGGATGACTTCATTACATGGCGCCCAACGTGGGGCACTGCAGTGTTGTTAACTGGCGAAATCGACGAGTATTTTCGGTATTTTAACCGAAAATATACACGGAATCGAGAGCAAAATATGGCGGAAAACGACGAGAAATTGAAGCGATTAAAGGCGATACGATCGGGTAATCGAGGCGTAGTTACGAAGTATACGAAGGAATCAATCGAGTTATTAAACAGCGGGAAAAATCGACGAATACGAGCGAAAGATTGAATACGATTGGGAACTTATTAAACGAGAAAATCGACCGATTAAAGGAACTAGATAGTCAAATTCTAGAGCTATGCAACGTGGACGACATCGTGCAAGAAATCGACGAAACGGAGGAAGTATATTCACGGGCATGTGATGTACGAGCCAAAATAACGAAGTTTACGAGCGAACCTATCAATACGACGAGCAAAAATACCGAGCAAACAACGGAAACAAGCAATATTAATACGGAACAAAATGCAACTCAGGTTAGTGAGCAAGCCATTTTTATACCGAGTTCACCTCAGAGCACGAACACGAATTCAACGCAAAACACGAACACGCAAAGCCCGGGCACGAATTCAACGCAAAGCACGAACACGCAAATATCGAGCACGAACACACATAATTATGTTAGATCGAAGCTACCAAAGCTAACATTACCTAAGTTTAAAGGTGAGGTGACAAATTATAAAGCATTTTGGGAAATATTCGAAAGCGCTGTGGACAAGAATACACAGTTATCAAGTATCGACAAGTTTAATTATTTGGTTTCTCTGCTTGAGGGGCAAGCCCTTCGTTCTATTAAGGGACTTGCTATAACCGAAGATAATTACCAGGCTGCCATAGATATTTTGAAAGAACGATATGGCAATTCACAACAAATAATTTCGGCTCACATGGATGAGTTACTTAAGATACAACCATGTAGTGGGAAAAGTCAAGTCAATTACGGTACATTTATGATAAAGTCAGTGTGAATGTACGAGCGTTGGAAGCGTTGGGGTTCAAAGTGAACAATATGGAAGTTTATTAATACCTGTTATAATGTCAAAACTGCCTAGTGATGTCCGTCTACAAATAGCGAGAAACACCAACAAGGATGTGTGGGTGATAAAGGATTTGTTAGACATTATTCGAAAGGAAGTGGAGGCGAGAGAACTGACCGAGCATGTTAAGGCTAATACTGAACCCAAGAGAGTGCAATACCCAAGGAATACCGGTTCGACTGCATCATTAGTAGCACAGGGTACCCAAGACAAGAACACATTCACAATTAAATGCGCTTTTTGTGGAAAGCACCATTATTCAGCCTCGTGTGAGACAGTAACTAAGTTAAGCGATCGAAAGGAAATCTTGCGGAAGGACGGTAGATGTTTTGTTTGTTTACAATTCGGACACCGGGGTAACCAATGTTTACGGAAATGTAGACAATGTAGCGGAAAACACCATCAATCGATTTGTGACAGGAATTCGAATTTGGCCAAGGCAGGGGGTTCAAATTCACCAACAGGGGATGGAAAATCAAATCAATCGGGAAATGCACCATTAATCACAGCAACTACAACAAGTGAGGATCATGTCATCACTGCCAACCAGACTGTGGCAGCAACTGGAACTTCGAGAACGAATAAACGTAAGATTTTTCTACAAACGGCGACAACAGAAGCTTATGCACAAGGAAACCAAGTACAGGTACGAATTTTAATGGATAGTGGGAGTCAGCGCACATATATAACTGACTCTTTAAAGAACAAACTCGGACTCATTCCTGAGAAATCAGAAGTGTTGAACTTGAACACTTTCGGGAATGATCAAGTCGAAAAGCGTAGATGTGACCAGGTTCGACTCCAGCTACAAGGGCAGACCAAGAACATTGAGATATCTGCTCTGTCATTCCCAAAGATTTGTGCGCCACTGACATTGGATATTACCGAATATCCACATTTAAACGGCTTGGAACTTGCAGACGATAATCTACTTAGTGAGAATGCATCATCATCTGACATAGACATTCTCATTGGGTCTGATTTCTACTACGATGTTATAACTGGAGAGATCCAGCGGGGTGATGAAGGTCCATGTGCGGTAAACAGCGAATTTGGCTGGCTGATATGTGGAAGTGCCAAAACCAAAAATCAGAGGAAAGAGGTAACGGGTGCAAATTTTGTTGCAGAGCGGGCAAACATGCAAGAATATGACACCTTTGTAAAGAGTGAGCAAGGGGATTTAACGGAAGCACTTGGGAAATTTTGGAACACAGAAGCAATTGGAATTCTGGAGGAATCAGACGTAACCGACAAAGAGTTTTTGAGGGATGTAAAGTACGACGAAGTACGAAAGCGGTATCAAGTGGGCTTGCCTTGGAAAGAAGGTTGTTTGCCTGAATCAAATGGTTATTCACAGTGTGTGAAACGATTAGAACATGTTTATTCGCGTTTGAAAGCCGAGCCAGAGTTACTGAACGAGTATGATCATGTTATTCAACAACAACTAGAGACGGGGATAATCGAACAGGTTTCAAATCCGACGGAACTTGAGGGAACACATTACCTACCACACCATGGTGTGGTTCGACGCGAAAAGCTAACAACAAAATTGCGTGTTGTTTTTGATGGATCAGCAAAGCACGGGAATGCCACCTTATCAATTAACGAGTGTCTTGAAAAGGGACCGAATTTGGTACCTCATCTCTTCGATGTGCTTATTAAGTTTAGGGGATTTCCAATTGGAATTGCCTCCGATGTTGAGAAAGCGTTCCACCAAATTGAACTAGATCCTAAGGACCGACGAATGCTTCGTTTTTTATGGTTTGATGATATTACGAAGGAACAACCCGAACTTGTTCATTACCAGTTTTCCCGTCTTGTGTTTGGACTAACGCCAAGCCCAGCAATTTTGTCGGCCCTTATAGAGCATCACCTGGAGAGTCAGGTGGAGGAACATTCAGAGATTGTTTCATTGTTGGAGGACTCCTTTTATGTCGATGATCTGATCAGCGGGGCATGGGATGATTCGGGAGCTGTTGAGATTTACGAGAAGTCCAACAAAATCATGGCGGAAGGCGGGTTCAAGTTGCGTAAGTGGACCTCTAATTCAAAGGCATTTCGAGAGCAAGTAGCACTGGATCAACAGACAACTGCAGAGGATTCTTCAGTTGTGGAGTTCCTTGAGAACGAGCATGGTGAAACCCTCGGGAGCGAAAACGAACAGTCGAAGAGTGAAACGGAAGCAAATGCCAAAGGTAAGCGAGAAATAATAGATGAAGATTTAAATGTTTCGGACAGTTTAAATGCTAAAGATAGTTTACAAATTGAACATGACAGTTCTCAAACAATCAATGAAAACGAAGAAAGTTCTGTTAAAATTCTCGGTGTTTCTTGGAATGTGGATTCCGACGAATTTGAGTATGATTTATCGAAGCTATATGAATATGCTAAAACTCTTCCTGCAACTAAGCGATCTGTCTTGAAATTGTCTGCAAAGATTTTCGATCCTTTGGGATTTCTCTCACCATTTACGATTGTTATGAAAATGTTATTTCAAACTCTTTGTATCGAGAACGTTGTTTGGGACGACCCTTTAACAGGGAGGCGTTGAAAGCATGGAACGTGATCATGAACGACTTGTCGAGCTTAAACCCATTCAGAATACCACGCTGTTATTTTGACATTACCAATAACCCACTTATTTTCGAGCTTCATGGTTTTTCGGACGCATCATGTAAAGCATACGCTGCGGTGGTATATTTGCGAACTGTGTACATGTATGGCGGAATTGATGTCAGACTCGTAGCTGCCAAAACTAGAGTAGCACCAGGAAAGAAACAATCGATACCAAGACTCGAACTGTTAGGTACGGTTATACTCGCTAGACTAGTTAATTGTGTACGAGAGGCAATTACCTCAATGCCAGTTGTTCCTAGAGTTGTGTTGTGGACGGATTCATATACGGTTTTATGCTGGATTCGGAACTCGAAGACCTGGAAAACGTATGTTCAAAATCGTGTGAACGAAATACGGAAACTTACTCAAATCGAAGAATGGAAATTTTGTCCCGGAGAATTCAACCCGGCAGATTTACCCTCTCGGGGATGTAATGCGTCGGAGCTTCTAGAGAATGAAATGTGGTGGAATGGTGCAGATTTTCTTAACCTAACCGAAGAACATTGGCCACTCGATCCAGGCCACAGCGATAGAGACGATCAACGAACCAACGAAGAATTAGCAAAGTCGAAATCGAAACCCGAAGTAACGCGGTCGTTGGCGAATATGAGTACGAAGTCAAGTTTAAATCTCGATAACATTATAGACTGTCGACGTTTTAGCACGAAAGCGAAGTTATTACGAGTTACGGCGTACGTGAAGAGATTCGTTGACAAAACACGAAGGGTGCGACCTTCGTCGATTGAAGTAACGGCGGAAGAAGTGAAAGCAGCAGAAAGATTATGGATACGTTCGATACAGCATTCTTGTTTCGCGGAAGAAACGAGTAGCTTGTTTGAATCGAAGACGAAAACACCGCAACTAGTGAAACAATTAGGGCTGTTTCGTGATGAGGAAGATTTAATTCGTTGCCAAGCTAGGCTCGATCAATCATCAGTGTTAGACAATTCCAAACGACCCATTCTTCTTCCAAGTAAACATTATTTCACCGACCTTGTAATCGTTGAGCATCATGATTTGGTGCATCATAACGGCATTAGGGAGACTTTGAATAGTATACGAGAAAAATATTGGATTGTACGAGGTCGCGAAGTAACCAAACGGGTAACGAGATCATGTGTTGTGTGCAGAAGATTCGAAGGTAAGCCATTCGGAACGCCGAAAGTTCCTCAACTACCGCCAAGTCGAGTCAGCGATGAACCACCCTTTGCGAACACAGGTATCGACTTCGCAGGACCATTATACGTCAGTTCGAAAGTGCCAAACCAGTTGGAAGGAGCGACGGAAAAGGCATACGTATGTCTTTTGACCTGTGCATCGACCAGAGCTTTGCATTTAGAACTGGTGCCAAATTTATCGGTAGCAGCATTTTTACAAGCATTTCGACGATTTGTGGCACGCAGAGGGCTACCCTCTAGAATGTTGTCGGATAATGCAAAAACATTTAAAGGAGCTGAAAAGGAGATCAAAAGGATTACGAGATCTACAGAGGTGCAACGCTACATGACAGACAAGGGAGTTACATGGGAGTATATAATCGAGAAAGCCCCTTGGCATGGGGGGTTTTGGGAAAGAATGGTTAAGTGCGTCAAGCGTTGTTTAAAGAAAGTGGTTGGACGTGCAAGTTTGTCTTTTGAGGAAATGAGAACCTTATTGATCGAGATCGAAGGAACTCTGAATAACCGCCCATTAACGTACGTTTACGATGATGAACAGGGTATATCATATCCATTGACACCTTCTTCACTCATTTACGGTCGTACGATTGCCACAACCGCAAGCGATAAGCATTATGAAATCATTAGTACGAATGAAGCACTCACGCGTAGAGAAAAGTACCATCGAACACTATTGAGACATTTTGCGAACCAGTGGAGAGCTGAGTATCTTTTAAGTCTGTTGGAAACAGCTAGAGCAACCTCGGAAGCTAACAAGATTGTTGTCAGCGTAGGAGATTTGGTGATTTTGAAATCAGATCGGACTTCGCGCGCCTTTTGGAAGGTAGCAAAGGTAGAAGAACTTATCCCAAGTCGAGATAATGTTGTCAGAGCTGCAAAGATTTGTGTGGTCAACGAGAATGGTGGAAAACAATCGTGTTTGAGACGCCCAATCCAACATTTGATTCCGTTAGAATTACATTCTACATCGCGAAAGGAAGATGATCAAGAGGATCAGGGTGAGCCAGCTGTGGCGAAGGTTCATGCAGTGACGGAAGATCAAGCCGGGGTGAGCGAGCGCTCTACGAACGAAGAGAGATCAAGACGAAAGGCAGCGGTAAATTGTGATGCTGCTAGAAAGGAAGTACTGAAGTATTGTTGACATTTTGGACTGTCTTTATATATTTTGTATTTGTTAGGTTCATATCATTTCATTTGAAGAATGATATCCTCGGGAGTGTAACGAACTTCCGGTTTTATGTATGACGTAGTACTTTTAGATTGAACATGTGCGAGAGTCTCATGGGGAATTTTACGAGTAGAACAACAACTGCAGTGAACTGCTACAAGTTTTAGTTTATTTTATCATTGTAATTATGTGAGTCTATTAAATTTATATCACTATACGGGATGACTTCATTACAGGCTCCAACGGATCGACGAGTAGATTTGTCCTATACCTATCTTACCGCCAAACTGACTCGACAATCGCTAGGTACAACACGATATCTATGTTTGTTATGATTCGTAAAACTACTTGTTGACTTGTAAACCAAGTTTCTCGAATAAGTCTACGACTTCGTGTCGTTTCGACAGTATTTTTAAACCATCTGGCATGCTTGATTCTCCAAGTGTCCGGTCGAGTTTTTCTATGGAATCATCATTCGTGTTATATATAGCTACAAGCCTACAATAACAATAACAATAATAATAATGATGATGATGAAGATGATGATGATGATGATTACGATAATAAGAATAATGATAATAATAATAATAATCTGTTTAATAATCTGTTTAATTCAACCGTATTACAGAAGAACTGAATTACACGGTAGTAAATTGCTCATAGTAAGACCTCTAAATTGTACAATACATTAATAATATTTAACAGTTATAAAATTTTGAAACCGTTCTGTATTTGTCTTCAATGTACGATCTGGTTCAGACCTAAGATTGTAACTGTGCCTATATGAATCCGGATGAAATTCAACAATATCTCTGAGCGGATTGCCAGGGCAACTGTCCAGCCTCAATTTTTTAATGAATTGTTCACAAGAATTATGTCTGCGGGTGCTTAACATTTTCAATCCGGTATGGGCCAACGCATCGTGGTACGTCATATCAGGAAAGATGATGCGTAAGACTCTTTTCTGAATCGATTCAATCAGGTCTGCGTGGTTTTTGGTAAGCGCTGACCACGCTGGTGAGGCATATTCGATACGGGACCTAAAGAAAGAGGAATAGATGGTCAAAAGATCTTTATCTTTTAATCCAGCTTTTTTCAACTGTCCCAACGCGTATAGTCTAGAATTTGCTTTCTTCATTACATAGTCAACGTGATCATTCCATGACAGATCATCTCTCAATAGCAGACCAAGCAGTTTAAATGAAGATACTGAGTGCACTGGTATGCTATCAATATTCTTACCATTAAGTTTCATCCCTCTACTTGAAGCAAAATGAGAAATTTCATTTACAAGAATAGGCATCAAGCCGGGAGAATAACGTGGAATTATCTACAAATTTAACCCGTCCCTGCCAGTCCTTTAAGAGGGGATTGACCAGAATTGCGAAGAGAAGAGGTCCGAGTTTTGTACCCTGAGGTAAGCCGCCATCAACGCACTTCCATGAAGAGGTGAATGATTCGATTTTTACACATTGTTCGCGAGAGGTGAGGAAAGATCTAATCCATCTTTTAATGGAGGGATTAACTTGAGGTTTTTCGAGTTCATCAATAATAATATTGTGGTCCACAAGATCGAATCCTTGTTTAAAGTCAGCAAAGAAAATTCGTGCAGAACAATGGCCTTGATCTAAACTTGCGAGGATCAAATGAAGAAGATAAACGAGGGCATGAGTGGTTGACTTTGTTGGTAAGGCAAATTGCTTAGTATCCAATTTATCACCCACTTCACACAGAAGAGATTTTAATGTGAATCCCTCCATCACTTTAGAGACTTGAGCTGTCAAAGATATTGGTCTTAAATCGTCTTCGATGGACATAGGGGGTGAGACGTTAGGTATTGGAACAACAAAGGAACGCTTTAACTGATCAGGGAAAACTGCTTGTAGCATTGACGTATGGTAGATATCTGTTATGACGGGAGCCAATTTGAAAGCAAAAGTTTTCAGAATCTTATTTGGTAGCATGTCCGGGCCAGGTTACTTGGTGGTTTTGAATCGCCGCAGTTCTGAATAAACTTGCCCTGTATTAATAGGTAGATGGTCGGGAATGTCTATGTCCTCATCATTGGTATTTTGGAGTAAGGGACTAAAATGCGATGTGAGTCCAACAAGGAAGTTGTTGTATGTCCCGGCTAAGTCTTTACAGGATGGAGTTTCTTCTGATATTAACTGGTTGATCCAGGACCCACGGGATGTCAAACAACCCAGCGATTTGACTTCTTTCCAACATCTCGAAGGGTTTGCATTCCATAACTTCTGTACCGACTTTGCGTAATACTTTCTGCGAGCCGGCTTTACAACTCGTTGAACTCTATTGCGCCAGAATCTATATATATGCCTGGGAATCCATTGTTTACCTGACTCTTTAACGCTGGTAGGTTTACTTGGAAAAAAGTAATTCATCATTGTAGAAATAATTTCATTAAATCTCTTATACTTCGAGTTACAATCGGGAATTTCAAAAAATCTCCGTCCAGTCGAAAGAAGTAATAATTTGTCCGAAAAACCTTATACTACTTCCTCTTAAATCTCTTTTCCATAACCGATTATTATTTGGCTTCTCTGATCGACGTATATGGGATCTAATTAAAATCGAATTGTGGTCCCTTGAGCCGATGGGAAGTAGCTGAATGGGATCAGAAACGTCCTGGTTTGTATTTATGAGACACCAATCAGGAATAGTGTTGTAACGTGTTCGAACTTTTATAATTTGACTTAAGCCAGTGAGTCTTTTTAACCGATTCTCATCAAACGAGGTGCTAACAGGGTTGAAGTCACCTGTAATAACATGTGCATCAGGATGCATAGAAAGGAAGAAATCGACATTACGCTGGATATGGTTGTACAGTTCGAAGTTTTCTTTGGCACCGGAGGGTGTAGTGTGATAAATAACTGCAAGTAATATAACGGATATGGATCTTGCTAAACGCCTAGGTCTCAGTAATATCCATCGGGATTCGATATCTTGGTCTTCAAAATCGTCAAGTCTCCTGCAGTAAATTTCAGCATTAATATAGGTGCAAAGCCCGCCTCCACATGAATATGCACGATCTTTCCTAAATGAGATGAAAATCGGTAATGAAATTGTAGAGTCAGGGACTGAGGGGGTTAGCCAAGATTCTGTAATACAAATCATATCAACATGGTCTATTTGAGCTACCAGCTCTAATTCATCTATTTTATTGGCTACGGAACGAACATTAGCAATCAGTATAGTAGGTAACAAGAAATTATTATCAAGGGTTAATAATGACGGGAAATGTTGGTTCTGTTGGAATTTGGGGGAGCCATGCTTTGTGAGGGTAATTTGGGGAGGCCCGTATATCCATTTGCTGAGATCTTAATTCCATTGGGGTCATCAGCCTTCGGTGATAGAGTGAAGAAGAAGCAGGGTACACAGGACTGTTCATTTCGGGTGCAGGTGCCAACATGTCATTGGAAAAACCTTTTCTTCGTAAGAAAGGGCAAGGTATCCTACGTTTATGTTCATCGCAAAATGGCTTTGGATGCTGGAAGTCACAGCGATTATATAACTATAATAAAAATAATAATTTTTTAATAATTTGATAATAATATTGTGTTTTCTCCAATCACAGATCTCAGATCACGGATTTTGGATGGTCACGAAACAAGGCTCGTACCCAGGGCTGCTGCGCTTGTTTAAATAATATGAAAATTCCTACTTCCCTCAAAAAGAGCGAGGTAAATATACGTATGTGTTTGCGATGCATGGCATGGCCCAAATGAGGTTTAACGAGAGTCAAGTTTTTTGTCTCGTTTGACCGATAACATTCGAGAGACAATCTATCACGAATTAAAGCTGAGGAGAATTTAATCACTTTGCCTTACATGACATGCAGTAGATCGGGCGCAGTGATATTAAGTGAAATAATTGTATTCATGACATGTTTAAAACCTCAGAAGCAATTGTAAAAATATGGGGGTTTTATCAAAATTTCACAATCTTAAATATGAGTTTCCGTTTCGCATGGCAATATTCTTCTATCAACTCGCTGCCGATACTTGTCCTCGCTTTATACAGGCTTTATAACACAATGAAAAACTGAACTTTTTACGGAATTTCTAATATCTGCAATTAGGTTAATTAATAGTAATTACCATAATTAATTTAATAAATCTACTGAAGACAAAATAATTCAAAATTTGTTTTATTATTTTTCGTGTCCCCAGAACAGATTTTACGGGTTTCTCAACCAAAACCAAATACAACGTATGCTGGTGGTATCGATGTGACGAATGTGCCTCTGTGCCAGGGGTTTGATTTCTTCAATATGATTATATATTTCGCATCGTGTGAGAAGATTGCTACAGGAGGAAACCTAAACTAAATATACCTTTATTTATACTGAATAGTTCTATCAGTCCAAAACTGTTCTCCGTATAGTGATCCAGTAAGGGCCATTCCGTTTTCGTCCCGCCAGTGGCGGTGTAATTACAGGAGTACCCAGAGAAAATCTGTGGTTCTTGGGACAATCAAACTCGAAGAACTATATCATAACTAGCTAGAGAGCACTCAGAGATTGCGATTAAGTCAAGTAATCATGCATAAATTATTCAGACCAACGCATGAGAAACAAACGAATGTTGCATACAAAATTTACTGAAAAGATTGCGACTGGAGCTATATTGGTGAACGGGCAGATCATTTTAAACGAGAAAGAAAGAACATGAAAAAAATGAAAAACTCAACAAAAAAGGATCAAACATTGCTTGCAAGCATGGCGTTTCGATCACAAGATATATTTTGACAACGAACAGTTCGGACACGTCATCGGCAGCTTGCATAATTTAGAGGCCTGAATATACTGCTAGGTCGGGAAGATTATACTGGTACCCCGTGTACTATGAGATCAGTGACTGGTATATATTTTTATATATACGGAGCAGGAATTCACGTGTGCTTTTGTTCATAATTTTAGCATTACCACTTGAAATTTGCGGGCTTACGCTGGTATATATACCCAATATACACACGATATCATATAACGTACGGGGACTTCAATAAATGCCTCCTTGGGTTTTGGCCGTCTTGGGTCAAAACTCAGAGGGAGCAACTAACTTTGTTTTAGTTCTCATTTGTCATCTATCCGTTGAAGGTTACAGACGAGCAACCGAAAGCTCATAATCTATCTACTAGTTCATGCACTGTTTGTAAATTTCTCATCCAATTTTCATCCAAATTGAACCAAAATTTAATCGGATTGTCCTGTGCCTATGGCCGTTAGCTCCAAAATTTGCATGTTAAAATGTTTCACATTTTTTTAGTTATTGCTCTAACAAACAAACACACACACGAAGAAACTCTGCATTCGAAAATGTAATCTCTAATTCCATTTTAATATTTCCCACTGGAAATTTTTTTTGAAAGCCATGCATACCTTGTCAATGGACTAATAATATGGAAATGCACTGGCTTTTCAATATTATATCCATCCATAGTGTTTCCACAGTATGAAAATGGCGACTTGTATGGAATTTGTATAATTTTCATTCTAATTATTGTCATTTTCATACCATTTCCAACTACGATCCATACTATTTCCATAGTAAGGATTTTTAAAAATTCCTGTGTCGGTGAATACAATAGATATCAACATATAGATATTCTTAAAAGTGAGATTTATATAAAAATGAAGAATGTAACAATTAAATACATATTTTTGTAAAGATTTAATTCAACAAGTTACTAAGCAATTTATGGACATCTAAAAATGGACAGCGGGAAAAATGTGTTATAATCGGGAATCCCCCCGTAAATTCAGGAGGGTCTGCCACTAGGTAAAATTTACCCCTATAATACATGTAACTTGAAACCCAGGAAACTGTTCGATGTTCATTTCTAGAAGAATTCCGACGGTTTCGAGTTGCCTTGCCGGCGATTGGTGAAGTGGTTACATTACGTATTCACATCCGCCTGGGTGCCGGACGGTCAGTGTTACAATTTGGGTAAATTTTTCCTCATACCGCGCAAGAACGCGTGACTATATATAAGACGCTGACTTCGTGAACCTCGCTCATAACGTTCATCTTGCTGTTGGATTGAGATAAAGAACACTAAATTAGGTATGATGATATTTATTCTTTCCATTTTATTGCAATATTTAATATACAGGTTGTAAAGGGCTTTCTCGGCGTTATTTTCAGGTCCAATTGCTGTTGTTGAATTGAGATACAGACCAATTATGAAAGCAGGTATATATGACTTATAATTTCTAGTTAAAGCTAGTTATTTCTAGCCTCCCATGAACCCAAACAATGAATGGCAATCGAAAATCACGCATCACGTATAAGAAATTTCTGGCAGAAACGAAAAATACAACATAATGTTCAAAATGGTTTTCAATACGCTGATTACATCGAACATAAAACAATATCGTATTATGGACGCTCTTACTGAAACTAAACGCCCCAAATTTTCTGATTGTGTTTCCTGTCATAACCAATGCGCGATAATTAAGATTTTGTTAATGTTCATCCTAATTCCGGTTCATAAATCTCGTATTGGTATTAAAATCACAAAATCCGCTGTTCAAATCCACCTATGACCTTTTCCCGACTCTCGCTAGTGTTTCATTTAAGGATTTCACGCATCAACGCGATAACGCGAATACCGCGATAACGCTTGAAATTCCAGTTCAAGAAACACCCGCCACGCAAAAATCACGGTGTTCCCTTTATAGCGAGAACTGTAGAAAATGCGGTTAGCGGGTTGCCCCTAACCCCTGCGTCAAGCCAGCTACTGTTGGTCGAGAGTGGAGTTTATTAAGAATGTGTTTGAAAGTGTTTTTTCGAGGTCTTTCTCCGGCTCCTATACGGTTTGTTCCCTCTCCGAACACTAACCCTTCCACCATAGCTGTTCTCCGTGATGAGGAATACAATCATAAGAGACGCCTCCTACACACATAAAAATACACAAACCTGCAGCAAACTTGTACCAATACTGTTTCAACAACTTGTTATCAGGTGTTTTCGCGCTGCTTGTCCACAGCTTGTTGACAAGTTGTCCTCGGCTTGTTGACAACTTGCTACAAGGTTCTTGACTCAAAAGACCTGTTACAAGATGTTCCAAGAATATCTTGACAAGTTGTGGATAATAGCATTGTAGCAACTTGATAAAATGATAACATTATATTGTTACAAGTTGTTAAGAAGCTTGCTAAAAGTCTGTTACGAACACATCTTGTTTACAAGAAGTGAGATATTTACGCGTGTATTTAGCCTTAATTCGATTCGGTCACGTTTGAGTGGCTGCATCCACTTAGCACTCAGCTGGAAGAAAAATGGTTTATAGCACCGCCTGTTTTTACCTTTTCTGAAGTTAATGATGATTTTTACATTTAGATTTGTTGCCATTGCTGGTACTTCTCACAGTTTACTTGCTGTCAAGTTCTGTATCTGGTCGAAATGGTAAGCAGTTTTTGGTAATACGAAAATAAACCACAAGCATGCATTCGTCAGACTTCTCATCACCATTGTCTACCGTTCTTCAGCTTATTTGTACTTGCATACACCATTCACAAATATCTATTATGTCATAATTTGGAGGTGAACCGCTTCGACGTCCGTACTGAGGAAGCAACAACCCTTATCTGTGTTGTATAGAAATATACATGGATAGAAAAATGTATTCAATGTCTATACAGATTTTTTCAAATATTTCTAAATCTAAAATATCTTCTATTTTTTATTTTTTCTTACAAACACAACCAGAATGTGCAGTTCCTTGTCCCAGGATAATACTCCCTCAAGTATGTGGATCAGATGGAGTAACATATCCCAATTATTGTGTGTTGGTAGAGGTTGCTTGTGAATTCAAACAATTTATCTGGATTGTTCATGATGGACCTTGCAGTGAGTAAAATCATTTTTACTAAATGTTTGAGAAGTTAGCTCCATGAAATTTGGAGTTAATAAATTTAACAAAAACTGAAACCATTTGTAACTCAACCCCAATTTCTATTAATATAATTCATTTTGCGTCACATTTTTAATTGATTGCATGCACGTGTAAGAAATATATATTGTGATAGTTAATTATGCAAAATAGGTAATTGCTTGTTGAATGCAAGTTGATACAGATTATCAAAAAGATTTATAAAGTCTACGCCAGGGAAAACATAATTATTAAACGAATTAATTTAATACCGAAGAAGAACAATGCACCATAAGTATAAATTCTTCGGGAAAAGTCACAAGCAAAAACAAATTAATTACTGGCAGCATTGGAAACATCCAATTATTAAAAAACAACAAAATTGAAAAATAACTAATATCCAGATGCTGTCTATACTATAAAACCACCAATATTACCCCAAACATATGATATAAGAAAACCTGTCTATTTCCTCTAGTACCAAAGTGCCCCAATTTTTGTACATTGGAATACAATCCTCAATGTGGTACAGACGGCAGGACATATGGTAACCCGTGCATGTTTAAAGCTGCCTTGTGTGAAAGTGACGGAAGAATTAGACTGGATCATCATGGAGAGTGCGGTACGTAAATTACTTTTCCCTTTTAAATTCTCCCATCTACAGTACTAATTTAAACACCAAGCGGTAAATTGCCTCTTCTAATAACAGTAAGACCAGCATGAATATATTTTTTCATCATTCTCCCGCCATTGTTATGTATTGCGCTTTGAAACGAAAACATGAGCTGGCCACTATACTTTGATAAGTAAAATACCATATGTGGACAATTTCTTGGCATTATGCTTTAAACGTTCGCCGATATTTTGCAAGTACATTTCCAGTCGACGATAGGCAGCGACTTAGATTTTGATAATCTTTGCTTCATTTATATATTATCAAGTTTCCATCATTGATGTTTATGTTTTTCATAACTTTAGTCTAATGCTGAGACCCATCGTTGTTTCCAAAGAGAAAGGAAGAAAAAATATATGATTGATGTTATGATTAGTATGATTGACGTGTAGTTCTGTATAACTAGTTTGTCATGCAGTAAATGATTTTCTGATCTTATGTATTGCATGGTCTTATTGTATTATGTAGCTACTTTATAGTACTGTAGTCCTGTTCTTCTTTGTGCTATTCTACATTAAATTTACAAATGAATATTTGAATCACCAACAATTGTTATCTTTTTAAAGAATGTTGCATAGAAAAGTATTAGTAGAGTCAATAGAGAGGTTACAGGTAACCAATAGAGAAAAGTGACGTCATTTTCTCGAGGATTTTTCCGCGCTACCGGGTTCTTGTGAGTTGGTGCTCATCTTCAAGTTGTAGAAGAAAATTTGTCATAATATAGTTTGTTCCGACGCAGATGATTCAGTGTTATCACATGAGGAACCTAAACCAAACGAAGTTTATTTATACTGGATACCCGAGCCCTATCAGTTCTAAACTGTTTTCCCTAAAAGTCTAGAAAAAAACCCTATTCATATTATAGTTTAGTTTCCTCTTGTTTTAACACTTGACCAATATACAACCCAATTTTAAACATTCCGCCTTATTACAACTCTAAGGAGAATAGTTCAGGCCTGATTGAGTTATCCAGTAGATATAAATTATAGTTTCATCTACAGTTGAAAAGAATCCTCAGCCAAAAAATACATATTTTTAATTCACACTAAATGGGAAAAATTGCCGTGAACCCCCCCCCCCCCCCCTCCCGCTTCCCCAATCGTTATCTAACTTTCTTTGTTTGAGTTGAATTTGGAACAAAACTCCCATTAGGAAATGACCGCTTTTTCCAAACCAACAAAATATATTCCCGTGATTTAATATGCAGGACTATTTTGGTATAGTATGTGTATTTTAAACTGCAAACGCGTCAGGCATTGTCAAAATTATTTTCTGTGGCTATATAGCTCTTGCACAATAAGACTACATTCTCTCGACACAGCTGTTTACGGTTGACAATGTTCGCAGTTTAAGTATTAAACTAAACTAAACTATATTGATATTGGATAGATCCATTTACATTTCTGCTAATTTGATCTCCGTAGAGGGCCAGTTAACACCATCCCTTAATTACTGATCTAGTATTACTACACGAGGAATCTGAACTAAACTAACTTTATTTATACTGGATATCTCTACCAGTTCTACACTGCTCTGCATGCCTAGACATCCAGTAAAGGTCATCACCTATCGGCCCAGTGTTACTACTGGAGGAACCTAAACTAAACTAATTGTATATTTATACTGGATAGCTCTGTCAGTTCTAAATTATTTTCCTAAAAGTCAAGAAAAATATCCTTATTATTCAATAATCAAGTTATCAATATATCTTTATCCCCGAGCCGGCGCGAAGCGCCGTGCGAGGGTACTAATTCCGCTCGGATATTTACGCTCGGGTATGTGAAAACGTTGTGGAATGGAAAGTCGCCCGCCATTTTTTTTGTCATGGACTGGACTGGACGTTTTTTTAAGTTATGCGCATGCGCAAGTTCAAGCCGAGAGAAAACTGGAAACTAGCAACATCATGATTGGCTAAGACAACGATTTTGTTTTTATATGTATACGTCAGAAAAATAACTGCCACTTTGGCATTTTATTTTTGGCATTTATATGAAAATTTTCTCAAAATTGTACTCTGGAGTCGGGACATATTAGTTCAGTAAAACAAGATAAATGAAAATGTTTTAGAGGACTTTCACTTACTAAAGTCAATAGGAAAATAAATCAGTCGAAAGGGCGAGAAAGGAGAGGGTTTTCGAGTTTTAACGCGTTTTAAACGGGTAAGTGTTTATTTTGCATACTTGCTTTTGAAGTTTTGCCGTCAATTGGCATGCACTACAGTTTGTGGTTTTGAAAATGCGTAGTTCATCCTGTGTGGTCAATACAACATTGACTAATCTTAAAAATTGTTGTAGTATTCATTCAAATGCGTTATATAGAATAAGAAACAATAGATTTTATCTCAAAAACTTCATAGTATAAAATACTGTTAAAAAAACAATTTCGAAACGTTTTGTGAGTCTAAGATTGAATTTTACAGTAAAAAATAACATACCGACTTTATATAGTTGGGCAATTGGTAATTTTATAGTTAAAAGTAAAATTCTTATCACTATTTTACCAGTTTGTACAGAAAAGAAAAGAAATATACACTATACAGTATTCAGTGGCGTAGCCAGCTTGAATTGACTGGTCATGCTTTTATGAACATGGTTAGCTTAACCCGTCCAACAACCGAGTGCGAAAGGCGCGAGCCTCCTAGGGGAGTTTGGGGGCATGCCCACCCCGAACATTTTTGTTTTTTTAAAGCCCGAAAACGCTATTTGCTGCATTCTGAGGGACGTTTCAACGCAAAATTAACCTCATAAAAACACCAAAATTATGACAATTTTCAGCATCACCGACTCTCGCAAGGTTCTTCCTGAAATATCAAATAAAGCATTTTTGGATGATTCAAAATATTGAAGCATCACACTGCTTTTTTGCTATTGATATTTCAAACAACTGCAGCTCTGGACTATAAATAAATTGCAACCACAGGTCCGCAACTATTGGTATAACAATAAAAACATTGTCTAGCTACCAACACATTGTCAATACACTATCATATTTCACTCGTATATTTTCAACTTCGCAGCTTACTTAGGGACAGTTGCTACAAATTATTATAAATTATATACCACCATTATGGTTGTCATTACCTATATCTAAACTTAAAAATCAGCAAATCACTTATAATATCCGCTTCAATAGAAGCAGGATCTGTCACACTTGCTGAAGCCATTGTATAAACGCGCAAAGACAATATAAATATGATAATTACTCACCTTACACAAGTGTGTTCAGTCGCGCGGAAAGCTCGCTAGGAAAGGCAGTACAAGTCATGCCTTCTCCAAATAGCATGAGTTCGGCTCAATAAACAGCCGTTTTGAGCATGCGCATGGCCAGTTATCCAATCAGAAGCAAGTATTATTTGTATTAAATATTATAGCAACTCATGCCTTCTGAAAAGAGCATGAGTGAAACACGAGTCGCGCGTGAATCGATATATTGCTGGAAATGAGTCTTGTAGAGCTGCAGTTGCTAGGAAACAGACACGGCAACAGTCGGCAAGGCTGTAAAATTGCGTAAATGTAATAGAAAGCGGAAATTTTTTAAAAAACAATAATGAAAAATCCAGAAAAATGACAATGTTGAATTTTAAAGCTTTGGGATAAACAAAGCAATGTTTTAGACGCAATTTGGAAAAAAATTCTCAATTTTGTGAAAATTTTTAGTCATGCTGGGCATGACAAGCATGACCGGTAGCTACGCCACTGACAGTATTACAGTGTTCGCTTGCCTGTTACCATGGTTACAGTAATTGATTTAGTACTTCATGTTACAATAAGTGTGGTGTTCGGGAGAATAATTCTTTGGTTCTAATGGCGAGGGGATTCTGCATGAATGTATTTCTAGTTTATATTGAATAGTTCCTTCAGTTCTAAACTGTTCTGCCTCCAGTGATCCAATAAAGGCCACCCCCTTTTCGTCCGGCCAGTGGCATTGTCATTACAGGATGACTCAGAGATAACCTGTGGTTCTTGGTAGAATCAATCTCGAAGCACTATATCATAACTAGCTATAGACAGTAGCGTAGCCAGCCTGCCGATTTAGTATCGCTATGCAAATTTGTTCGTGTTCATTGACGGTGAAAACAATCAATTTCTAAAGAAATGAATAACGATAATGATTTGAAATTTGCATAGCGGGGCCAAATCGGCTGGCTGGCTACGCCACTGACTATAGAGAGCACTCAGAGAATGTATAAGTCCTGATTGCGTCATTAAAATTAAGTCAAGTAATCATGCATAAATTATTCAGACCAACGCATGAGAAACAAACGAATGTTGTATACAAAATTGACTGCAAAGATTGTGGCTGGAGCTGTATTGGTAAACGGGCAGATCATTTGAAACGAGAAAGAAAGAACATAAAAAATATAAAGCTCAACAAATAAGGATCATTCATTGCTTACCAATCATGGCGTCTCGATCACAAGATACATTTTCACAAGATACATTTTTACGGACACGTGATCGGCAGCTTTCGTAATTTAGAGGCCTTGATATACTGCTGCGGCAGTGGAGATTATACTGGTAGCCCCTGTACTATGAGATCAGTGACTGGTATATATATATACGAAGCAGTATTCCCCTGTGTTTTTGTTCATAATTTTTGCATTATCAATTGTAATTTGCGGGCTTAAGCTGAAAAAGTGAGAATTTTTTCGTATATACCTATACCGAATATACACACGATATCATAGTACGGGGACTTCAATATAAGCCTTCTCGGGTTTTGTCCTCTTGGGTCAAAACCACTGCAACAACTAACTTTGTTTTTGTCCTCATTTGTCATCTATCCGTTGAAGGCTACAGACGAGCAACCGAAATCTCATAAATAACTTTTAATATTTGGTCAGAGAACGCTTACATCTACTAGTTCATGCAATTTTTCTAAATATCTCATGCAATTTTAATTCAAATTGAACCAAAATTTAATAGGATTGTCCTTGGCCTATGGCCGTTAGCTCCACAAATTTTCATGTTAAACTGTTTGACATTTTTTTAGTTACCGCTCTAATAGACAAACGCACCCCGAACAAACCGTTCATGGTGAAAGCGTAACCTATAATTTCTATTTTAATGTTTGCCAGTGGTAACAAATTTTGAAATCCATACTATGTATTTATGGACTAATAATATGGAAATGCACTAGCTTTTCCATATTGAACCATCAATAGTGTTTTCAAGTATGAAAATTACGATTAGTATGGAATTTGTATAATTTCCATTCTAATTGTCATTTTCATACCATTTCCAGCTAGGATCCCTAGTATTTCCATAGTAAGGATTTTGAAAAATTCCTGTGTCTGTGAATAATATTCCTAATTTCGGGCTCAATATATAGACAATATTCTTACGAGTGAGATTCATATAATAATAGAGAGTGTAACAATTAAATGTATGTTTTTGCAAAGATTTAATTCAATAAGTTACTAAGCAATTTATGGACTTCTAAAAATGGACAGCGGGAAAAATATGTTATAAACGGGAGTCCCCCCGTAAATTCAGGAGGGTCTGCCACAAGGTAAAATTTTTCCCTATAATACATGTAACTTGAAACCCAGGAAACTGTTTGATATTCATTGCTAGAAGAATTCCGACGGTTTCGAGTTGCCTTGCGGGCTATTGGTTAAATGGGTACATGCACATCCACCTGGGTGCCGGGCGGTCAGTGTTACAACTTGCGTTAAATTTTTCCCCACTCCGCGCAAAAACGCATGACTATATAAGACGCTGATTTCGTCAACCTTGCTCATAACGCCTCATCTTGCTGTTGTTTTGAGATCAAGAACACTAAATTAGGTATGATGATATTTATTCTTTCCATTTGATTGCAATAATTAATATACAAATTGTAAAGAGCTTTCTCGGCGTTATTTTCAGGTCCAATTGCTGTTGCTGTTGTTGAATTGAGATAAAGACCAAGTATGAAAGCAGGTAATAATAATAATAATATTTAATATCTATATTACGCATATTAACATGCTATAGTATATGTATTGATCAAATGCGCATCACAAACATAATTACACTAAAATTGGTCTATGCTTAATGGTTATATAGGTATATAAACTAACTAAAAGTAAACGAGATTATATAGATTATATGTTACATGAAGTATTTACATTAAAGGCTTCCTTAAAATAATAAGTCTTAACTAATTGCTTAAAAATACTAAAGTTAGCCAGATTTCTTATATACATAGGTAATTCGTTCCAGATTTTTGGAGCAGAGGTTGCGAATGCTCTGTCGCCGAGTGTTTTCTTCGTTTTTGTGCTACAGTCTTCAAGCAATGTGCCTTCGTTAGATCTTAGACTATAGCACGACGTCTTTCTTGCTTTTAAAAGATTGACAAGATAGAGAGGTGCATACCGATGGATACATTTAAAAGCAAGCGTGGCAATTTTGAACTTGATCCTGAATCGCACAGGAAGCCAGTGTAGTTTGATGAGAGTCGGAGTGATGTGATCATGCTTAGGGATAGAACCGATAAGACGTGCTGCTGTATTTTGTAGCCGTTGTAGCTTAGACAGATGTACATCTGCATGTGACACCAAATAGAAGACTGTTACAATACAGACTATCCTTAACATTATTGGTGCTTGTACCACAGACTTTGTATCTTCGATCATAGGTACAAAGGCTTTATATCTTTATATCTTCTTATATCTTTGTATCTTCTTTATATCTTTATATAAATATATATATTTATATAAATCTTTATATCTTCTTTGTATAGGTACACTGTATACGACTTATAATTTCTAGTTTTATTGCAATATTTTCTAAGCTTAATAAAGTTTCCCTTCGCTCGAAACGTCGAAGTTCTTATTGTATTTTTCATTCAATTTTACACAACAATCAACGTCCGAATATTTGTTACACTCTGCCCACACTGGCACCGCAAGTTCGTTTATATATTTCTGTATTTTAACGTATGTTTATCGCCAAGCAAAGTTTTACAAACTTACTTTGCGGGGCCTCCCATGAACCCAAAGGATTCATGCCAATCGAAAATCACCCATCACATATAAGAAATAAGAAATTTCAGGCTGAAATAAAAAATACACCATAATGTTCACAATAGTTTTCAATGCGCTGATTACATCGAACATAAAACAATATCGCATTATGGACGCTCTTACTGAAAAGAAACGTCCGAAATTTTCTGCTTGTGTTTCCTGTGATAACCAATGCGCGATAATTAAGATTTTGTCAATGTTCATCGTAATTCTGGTTCATAAAATCTCGTATTGGTATTAAAATCACAAAATTCGCTCTTAAAATGCACCTATGAATTTTTTCCGACTTTCGCTAGTGTTTCATTTCAGGATTTCACGCATCAAAATATCTAAATCCCGCGGTAACGCTTGAAATAACTGCTAAACACCCGCCAGGCAAAATTCACGGGATTCCTTTATAGCAAGCACTGTAGAATACGCGGTTAGCGGCTTGTCCTTTACCCCTGAGTCAAGCCAGCTACTGTTGGTCGAGGGTGGGGTTAACTAAGAATGTGTTTGAAAGACCATATTTATAGGGTATTTCTTCTGGTCCTACAAGTTACAAGATGTTCCAACAACTTCTTGACAAGTTTTGGTGATAACTTTGTAGCAACGTGATGAAATGAAAACATTATATTGTTACAAGTTGTTAAGAAGCTTGCTATAAGTCTATTACGGACATCTTGTTTACAAGATGTGAGATTTTTACGCGTGTATTTAGCCTTCGACTCGGTCACGTTTGAGTGGCTACATCCAAATTTTAAACCTAGCACTCAGCTGGAAGAAAAATGGTTTATAACACCCACCCGTCTTCACCTTTGTCGATGTTAATGATGATTTTTTTCTTTAGATATGTTGCCTTTGCTGGTACTTATCACAGTTTTCTTGCTGTCAAGTTCTGTATCTGGCCAAAGTGGTAAGCAGAAATTTATTAATACGATATTACACCAGAAGCATGCATTCGTCAGACTATCATCACGCTTTAAAACCCATGTCTACCTCAGCTTATTACTGCACGCACACACCATTCACAAATATCAATTAAGTGATAATTTGGAGTTGAACCGCTTTAATGTCCATGCTGTGGAAGCGGCAACCCTTATCTGTGTTGTATAGCTAGAAATATACATGTATAGAATAAATGTATTCAATGTCTGTACAGACATTTTCAAATATTTCTAAATCTAAAATAACCTTTATTCTTTCATTGTTTCTTACAAAAATATCCAGAGTGTATAGTTGCTTGTCCCTTGATAATACTCCCTCCTGTATGTGGATCAGATGGAGTAACATATCCCGATTATTGTGTGTTGAGAGAGGTTGCTTGTGAATTCGAACAAGTTATCAGGATTGTTCATGAAGGACCTTGCGGTGAGTAAAATCCTTTTTACTAAATGCTTGAGCAGTCAGCTCCATGAAATTTGGTGACAATTAGCAATTTGGCTAAGTTTCTACTAAGTCTTTCGCTATATATAGCGATCTTTCATACATATTTTGGAAGCATTATAATATAAAGTTTTTATTACTTTAACAAAAACTGAAAACATCTGGAACTCAGCCCCAATTTCTATTAATATATTTCATTTTACGTCGCATTGATTGCATGCATGTGTAACAAATATATATTATAATAATTAGTCATGCAAAATAGTTAATTGCATGTTGAATGTAAGTTAATTTGTTTTTGCTTGTGATTTTTCCCGAAGAATTTATACTGATAGTGCATTGTTCTACCTTCGGTATTAAATTAATTCGTTTAATAATTATATTTTACCTTGCTTAAAATTGATAAATCTTTTTGATAATCTGTAAACAATTACTAGCAGCATTGTAAACATCCAATTATTAAAGAAACAATAAAATGGAAAAATTACTAATATCCAGTGGTTGTCTATATTACAAAACTACCTATATTCCCCCGAACATGTGATATAAGAAAACCTGTCTATTTCCTCTAGTACCAAAGTGCCCCAATCTTTGTACATTGGAATACAATCCGCAATGTGGTACAGACGGCAGGACATATGGTAACCCGTGCCGCTTTAAAGCTGCCTTATGTTTGACTAACGGAAGAATTAGACTGGATCATCATGGAGAGTGCGGTATGTAAATTACTTTTTCCTTTTAGATTCTCCCATCTACAGTATTAATTAAAACACCAAGAGGTAAATCACCTCTTCATATATCAGCATGAATAGATTTTTTCATCCTTGTCCTGGTATTGTTTTGTATTGCACTTTGAAACGAAAACACGAGCTGGCCACTATATTTTTATAAGTAAAATACCATATGTGGACAAGTACATTTCCGATCGACGATAGGCAGCGACCTAGATTTTGATAATCTTTGCTTCTTTTATATATGATCAAGTTTCCATCATTGATGTTTATGTTTTTCATAACTTTAGTCTAATTCTGAGACCCATCGTTGTTTCCAAAGAGAAAGGAAGAAAAAGGATATGATTGATGTTATGATTAGTGTGATTGACATGTAGTTCTGTATAACTATAGTTTGTCATGCAGTAAATGATTTCTGATCTTATGTATTGCATGGTCTTATTCTATTATGTACTTTATAGTACTGTAGTCCTGTTCTTCTTTGTGCTATTCTAGATTAAATTTACAAATAAATATTTGCATCGCCAACAATTGTTGTCTTTTTAAAGAATGTTGCATAGAAAGGTATTAGTAGAGTCAATAGAGAGGTTACAGGTAACCAAGACAAGTGACGTCATTTTCTCGAGGATTTTCCCGCGGTACCGGGTGCTTGTGAGTTGGTACTCGTCTTCATGTTGCAGAAGAAACACTGTTATAATATAGTTTGTTCCCACGCAGATGATTCAGTGTTCTCGCTGGAGGAACCTACACTAAACGAACTTTATTTGTACTAGATACCCGAGCCCTATTAATTCTAAACTGTTTTCCCTAAAAGTCTAGAAAAAGCCGTTATTCATATTATAGTTTATTTAAAACTAACTTTATTTACATTGGATATCTCTACCAGTTCTAACCTGTCTGCCTTGAGGTCCAGTAAAGGTCATGACTTATTGGCCCAATGTTACTACTGGAGGAACCTAAACTAAACTACACAGTAATTTTTTCGGGGCCATTTTTGCCCCAAAAATGGGGCCAAAATTTTGACCCTGAGACGGCCCCTTTTAGTGGGGCTGTTTTGGCCCCAAAATGGGGGCCAAAATTACAGCCCTTGATGGGGCCACAACAGCCCATTAAAAGGGCCAAAAACCCATTAAAAGGCAATTTTAGTGGGGCTGTTTTTGGCTCAAAAATGGGGGCCAAAATTTTGACCCTAAAACGACCCCTTTTAGTGGGGCTGTTTTGACCCAAAAAGGGGGCCAAATTTACAGCCCTCTTGATGGGGCCAAAACAGTCCCAGCTTTGGCCCCATCAAAGGGCCAATTTAGCTTTCGTTGAGGTTATTTTCGTTCGTAATATATAATAATATTAATAACTTCAAATAAAGCTGAATTGACCCTTGTTAATAGGAACTAAAATTGGTGAAGATAAAATATAATAGTGAGTTACAGAACAATTTAAAAGTTAAAAAATATATATTTATAAGTTTGACATTTATCTTAGTTTACACACATATATATATACATGCAAATTAACAGTGGCAAAACCAACAATGGCAAACTAGCATGCATGCATGCTATGCAACGCAAATTTTAAATTATTTGTGTTATTCAAAACTTACAAAACTTAATCTATTGCCTTAAACTCGATGCAGGTTTACTAGCATTTGATTGCATGACCAGTAATTGCCATCGCAGCTAATAGAACTCATCATATATGGTTTGGAAACTCCATGAAGTACATTATAACTCAGTATCTATATTATTGTCCAGGTTTCTGCTAGAATGTGATTTTATCACATCCAAACAACCAATAGTAATGTCGAAACTAAAAAATCACATTCTTGCATAAACATAAACTAATGAGTTATATTGTACTTTATGGAGTTTCCAAATATGTATGAGTTCTATTAACTGTGTTGCCATCGATAGCTTAGCCACTGAAAAACAACTACCTACTTAGCCAGATTTGTCAAAATGCCAATGAGACTTTTAACAGAGGCAGGACATTTTTCTGGAACAATGCCCATCAATGCCATGTCCAAGAAGCAATATACGTTTTTCCCTTCATTTTGTCGAACATTGTACATGTAGTAGGTCGCCAGCAGGGCGATCAATGCATCGTGGATTTTCCTTGATCGTATGTCGCACAAAATCTCTCCTTCGGCAACAACGTACATAATGTCAGCCTGATATAGCTCATTGGCCATGATGATCGCTGGCTGGATCTGTCCTTTTATGACTTGGTCCAGTGACTCCATATCCTGTAATGAATTGAAATGTTGGGAAAATTACTTTACTGTATACTGTATATGATAGTTGTATGTATACTCAGATAACACCAGGATAACCATGATGGGTTTGTCCTCACCTCCAAACCTTCTCACAAACCTCTGTTGGCTTGCATGAGATTTAATTATGAGATTTAGACCATGATCGCCTTTGTTACTTTTTGTTCTCAGTGGGTGATTTAATGACAAGTTTACTAGTGTATTTAGCAATTGGCAAGCAGGGAGTTTCAAATTATTACCACAATTAGTAACACTTGACGAATATCGGATCCAATTTTTAAGATTCCACCTTATTGCAACTCCAAGGAGAACAGTTCAGAACTGATAGATCTATCCAGTCGAAATAGATTATAGTTTCATCTACAGTTGAAAATAGTTCTCAGCCAAAAATACATGTTTTTAATTCACACTTAAACGGAAAAATTGCCGTGACATCACTCCCCCCCCCCCCCCACCCCATCGTTATCTAACTTTCTTTGTTTGAATTTGGAACAAAACATCCCATGACCGCTTAAACCTTCCTTTTCTAAACCAACAAAATATATTCCCAAGATTTAATATGCAGGACTATATTGGTATAGTATGTGTATTTTGAACTAAAAATGCGTCAAGCATTGTCAAAGTAATTTCGTTGCGTCTTGCACAATATGACTACATTCTCTCGACACAGCTGTTTGCGGTTGACCATGCATTTTTGCAGTTTTTACTTAAAAGTAATATACTAAACTATATTGATATTGGATAGATCCATTGTCACTTCTGTCTAATTTCTTCTCCATGGAGGGCTCTGCAGTTAACATCATCCCTTAATTAATGATCTGGTATTACTACAGGGGGAATCTGAACTAAACTAACTTTATTTACACTGGATAATCTCTACCAGTTCTAAACTGCTCTGCATAGACATCCAGTAAAGGTCATTACATATTGGCCCAGTGTTACTACTGAAGGAACCTAATTAAACTAAACTAATTGTATATTTATATTGGATAGCTCTGTCAGTTCTAAATTGTTTTCCTAATAGTCTAGAAAGATATCCTTATTATTCAATAATCAAGTTACCTGTTCTATACATAGAGGTCAAGTATGGGCCATCCCTCATTTGTCCAGTGTTACTACAGAAGGAAACCTATAAACTAAACTAACTTTTATACTGGATAGCTCTATAAGTTCTAAACTGTTCTCCTTATAGAGGTCCAATAAAGGCTTTCTCTTATGCATCCTGTTGGCCACGTGTTGCTACAGGAGGAAACCTAAACTAAATATATCTTTATTTATATACTGAATAGTTCTATCAGTTCTAAACTATTCTCCCTGTAGTGATCCAGTAACGGCCATTCCTTTCGTCATGCCAGTCGCAGTGTCATTACACGAGTACCCAGAGAAAATCTGTGGAGTTTAGCATAGAATCAAACTGGAAGCATTGTATCATAACTAGCTAGAGAGCACTCAGAGAATACATACCTTCCCCAGCAAATTAAGTCAAGTAATCATGCATAAATTATTCAGACCAACGCATCAAAAACAAACGAATGTTGTATACAAAATTGACTGCAAAGATTGTGGCTGGAACTATATTGGTAAACGGGCAGATAAAGCCCAGCAGAAAAGTATCATACATTGCTTACTAATCATGGCGTTTCGATCACAAGATACATTATCAGAAGATACATTTTTACGGACACGTCATCAGCAGCTTGCGTAATTTAGAAGCCTGGATATACTGCTACGCGGCAGTGCAAATTATACTGGTACCCCGTGTACTATGAGGTCAGTGACTGGTATATATATATACGAAGCAGTATTCCCCTGTGTTTTTGTTCATAATTTTTGCATTATCAATTGTAATTTGCGGGCTTAAGCTGAAAAAGTGAGAATTTTTTCGTATATACCTATACCGAATATACACACGATATCATAGTACGGGGACTTCAATATAAGCCTTCTCGGGTTTTGTCCCTCTTGGGTCAAAACCCTGCGGGGGCAACTAACTTTGTTTTTGTCCTCATTTGTCATCTATCCGTTGAAGGCTACAGACGAGCAACCGAAATCTCATAAATAACTTTTAATATTTGGTCAGAGAACGCTTACATCTACTAGTTCATGCAATTTTTCTAAATATCTCATGCAATTTTAATTCAAATTGAACCAAAATTTAATAGGATTGTCCTTGGCCTATGGCCGTTAGCTCCACAAATTTTCATGTTAAACTGTTTGACATTTTTTTAGTTACCGCTCTAATAGACAAACGCACCCCGAACAAACCGTTCATGGTGAAAGCGTAACCTATAATTTCTATTTTAATGTTTGCCAGTGGTAACAAATTTTGAAATCCATACTATGTATTTATGGACTAATAATATGGAAATGCACTAGCTTTTCCATATTGAACCATCAATAGTGTTTTCAAGTATGAAAATTACGATTAGTATGGAATTTGTATAATTTCCATTCTAATTGTCATTTTCATACCATTTCCAGCTAGGATCCCTAGTATTTCCATAGTAAGGATTTTGAAAAATTCCTGTGTCTGTGAATAATATTCCTAATTTCGGGCTCAATATATAGACAATATTCTTACGAGTGAGATTCATATAATAATAGAGAGTGTAACAATTAAATGTATGTTTTTGCAAAGATTTAATTCAATAAGTTACTAAGCAATTTATGGACTTCTAAAAATGGACAGCGGGAAAAATATGTTATAAACGGGGGTCCCCCCGTAAATTCAGGAGGGTCTACCACAAGGTAAAATTTTTCCCTATAATACATGTAACTTGAAACCCAGGAAACTGTTTGATGTTCATTGCTAGAAGAATTCCGACGGTTTCGAGTTGCCTTGCGGGCTATTGGTTAAATGGGTACATGCACATCCACCTGGGTGCCGGGCGGTCAGTGTTACAACTTGCGTTAAATTTTTCCCCACTCCGCGCAAAAACGCATGACTATATAAGACGCTGACTTCGTCAACCTTGCTCATAACGCCTCATCTTGCTGTTGTTTTGAGATCAAGAACACTAAATTAGGTATGATGATATTTATTCTTTCCATTTGATTGCAATAATTAATATACAAATTGTAAAGAGCTTTCTCGGCGTTATTTTCAGGTCCAATTGCTATTGCTGTTGTTGAATTGAGATAAAGACCAAGTATGAAAGCAGGTAATAATAATAATAATATTTAATATCTATATTACGCATATTAACATGCTATAGTATATGTATTGATCAAATGCGCATCACAAACATAATTACACTAAAATTGTTCTATGCTTAATGGTTATATAGGTATATAAACTAACTAAAAATAAACGAGATTATATAGATTATATGTTACATGAAGTATTTACATTAAAGGCTTCCTTAAAATAATAAGTCTTAACTAATTGCTTAAAAATACTAAAGTTAGCCAGATTTCTTATATACATAGGTAATTCGTTCCAGATTTTTGGAGCAGAGGTTGCGAATGCTCTGTCGCCGAGTGTTTTCTTCGTTTTTGTGCTACAGTCTTCAAGCAATGTGCCTTCGTTAGATCTTAGACTATAGCACGACGTCTTTCTTGCTTTTAAAAGATTGACAAGATAGAGAGGTGCATACCGATGGATACATTTAAAAGCAAGCGTGGCAATTTTGAACTTGATCCTGAATCGCACAGGAAGCCAGTGTAGTTTGATGAGAGTCGGAGTGATGTGATCAGGCTTAGGGATAGAACCGATAAGACGTGCTGCTGTATTTTGTAGCCGTTGTAGCTTAGACAGATGTACATCTGCATGTGACACCAAATAGAAGACTGTTATATACAATACAGACTATCCTTAACATTATTGGTGCTTGTACCACAGACTTTGTATCTTCGATCATAGGTACAAAGGCTTTATATCTTTATATCTTCTTATATCTTTGTATCTTCTTTATATCTTTATATAAATATATATATTTATATAAATCTTTATATCTTCTTTGTATAGGTACACTGTATACGACTTATAATTTCTAGTTTTATTGCAATATTTTCTAAGCTTAATAAAGTTTCCCTTCGCTCGAAACGTCGAAGTTCTTATTGTATTTTTCATTCAATTTTACACAACAATCAACGTCCGAATATTTGTTACACTCTGCCCACACTGGCACCGCAAGTTCGTTTATATATTTCTGTATTTTAACGTATGTTTATCGCCAAGCAAAGTTTTACAAACTTACTTTGCGGGGCCTCCCATGAACCCAAAGGATTCATGCCAATCGAAAATCACCCATCACATATAAGAAATAAGAAATTTCAAGCTGAAATAAAATACAACATAATGTTCACAATAGTTTTCAAGACGCTGATTACATCGAACATAAAACAATATCGCATTATGGACGCTCTTACTGAAAAGAAACGCCCGAAATTTTCTGCTTGTGTTTCCTGTGATAACCAATGCGCGATAATTAAGATTTTATCAATGTTCATCGTAATTCTGGTTCATAAAATCTCGTATTGGTATTAAAATCACAAAATTCGCTCTTAAAATGCACCTATGAATTTTTTCCGACTTTCGCTAGTGTTTCATTTCAGGATTTCACGCATCAAAATATCTAAATCCCGCGGTAACGCTTGAAATAACTGCCAAACACCCGCCAGGCAAAATTCACGGGATTCCTTTATAGCAAGCACTGTAGAATACGCGGTTAGCGGCTTGTCCTTTACCCCTGAGTCAAGGGTGGGGTTAACTAAGAATGGTCCTACAAGTTACAAGATGTTCCAACAACTTCTTGACAAGTTTTGGTGATAACTTTGTAGCAACGTGATGAAATGAAAACATTATATTGGTACAAGTTGTTAAGAAGCTTGCTATAAGTCTATTACGGACATCTTGTTTACAAGATGTGAGATTTTTACGCGTGTATTTAGCCTTCGACTCGGTCACGTTTGAGTGGCTACATCCAAATTTTAAACCTAGCACTCAGCTGGAAGAAAAATGGTTTATAACACCCACCCGTCTTCACCTTTGTCGATGTTAATGATGATTTTTTTCTTTAGATATGTTGCCTTTGCTGGTACTTATCACAGTTTACTTGCTGTCAAGTTCTGTATCTGGCCGAAGTGGTAAGCAGAAATTTATTAATACGATATTACACCACAAGCATGCGTTCTTCAGACCATCATCACGCTTTAACACCCATGTCTACCTCAGCTTATATCTGCATGCACACTGCACCATTCAGAAAGATTAATTATGCCATAATTTGGAGGTGAACCGCGCTTCAACGTCTATGCCGAGGAACCGACGACCCTTATCAGTGTTGAATAGAAATATACATGTATAGAAAAAATCTATTCAATCTCTATACAGACACTTTCAAATATTTCTAAATCTAAAATAACTTTAATTATTTCATTGTTTCTTACAAAAACAACCAGAATGTGCAGTTCCTTGTCCCAGGATACGGCTCCCACCAGTATGTGGATCAGATGGAGTAACATATCCCAATTATTGTGTGTTGATTGAGGTTGCTTGTGAATTCAAAGAACGTATCAGGATTGTTCATAAGGGACCTTGCAGTGAGTCAAATTATTTTGCTAAATGTTTGAGAATTTGGCGACAATTAGCATTTTGACTAAGTTTCTACTAAGTCTTTCGCTATATAGCGATCTTTCATACATATTTTGGAAGCATTATAATATAAAGCTTTAATTTAATTAAACAAAAACTGGAAACATCTGGAACTCAGATCCAATTTCTATTAATATATTACATTTTACGTCACATTTTTAATTGATTGCATGCACGTGTAACAAATATATATTATCAGATAATTAGTTATGGAAAATAGTAAATTGCATGGTGAATGTAAATTAATTTGTTTTTGCTTGTGACTTTTCCCGAAGAATTTATACTGATAGTGCATTGTTCTACCTTCGGTATTAAATAGATTCGTTTAATAATTATATTTTTCCTTGCTTAAAATTTATAAATCTTCTTGATAATCTGTAAACAATTACTGGCAGCATTGTGAACATCCAATTATTAAAGAAACAATGAGATGGAAAACTCACTAATATCCAGTGGTTCTCTATAGTATAAAACTACCTATATTCCCCCAAACATGTGATATAAGAAAACCTGTCTATTTCCTCTAGTACCAAAGTGCCCCATTTTTGTACATTGGAATACAATCCTCAATGTGGTACAGACGGCAGGACATATGGTAACCCGTGCATGTTGAAAGGTGCCTTGTGTGAAAGTAACGGAGGAATTAGACTGGATCATCATGGAGAGTGCGGTACGTAAATTACTTTTTCCTTTTAGATTCTCCCATCTACAGTACTAATTTAAACACCAAGAGGAAAATTGCCTCTTCAAATAACAGTAAGACCAGCATGAATAGATTTTTCATCATTGTTCCGCGATTGTTATGTATTGCACTTTGAAACGAAAACATGAGCTGGCGAATATATTTTAAAAAGAAAAATACCATATGTGGAAAATTTCTTGGCATCATGCCTTAAACGTTCGCCAATATTTTGCAACTACATTTCCGATCGACCATAGGCTGCGAGTTAGATTTTCATAATCTTTGCTTCTTTTATATATGATCAAGTTTCCATGATTGATATTTATGTTTTTCAAAACTTTAGTCTAATTCTGAGACCCATCGTTGTTTCCAAAGAGAAAGGAAGAAAAAAGATATGATTGATGTTATGATTAGTGTGATTGACGTGTAGTTCTGTATAACTAGTTTGTCAAGCAGTAAATGATTTTCTGATCTTATGTATTGCATGGTCTTATTGTATTATGTACTTTATAGTAGTTTAGTCCTGTTTTTCTTTGTGCTATTCTTCATTAAATTTACAAATAAATATTTGAATCACCAACAATTGTTGTATCTTTAAAAAATGTTGCATAGAAAGGTATTATTAGAGTCAATAGAGAGGTTACAGGTAACCAATAGAGAAAAGTGACGTCATTTTCTTGAGGATATTTCGCTCTACCGGGTGCTTGTGAGTTGGTACTCGTCTTCATGTTGCAGAAGAGACACTGTTATAATATAGTTTGTTCCCACGCAGATGATTCAGTGTTATCACAGGAGGAACCTAAACTAAACGAACTTTACTTATACCGGATAGCCGAGCCCTGTTAATTCTAAACTGTTTTCCCTAAAAGTCTAGAAAGAAGCCTATTCATATTATAGTTTAGTTTCCTCCTGTAGTAACACTTGACCAATATCCGATATCCAGTTTTAAAGATTCCTCCTTATTACAACTCTAAGGAGAACAGTTCGGAACTGATGGAGTTATCCAGTGGAAATAGGGAAAAAGTTGCCGTGACGTCACTCCCGCCATGCTTATCTAACTTTCTTTGTTTGAATTTTGAACAAAACATGCCATTAGGAAATGACCGCTTAAACATTCCTTTTCTAACCAACAAAATATATTCCCATGATTTAATATGCGGGACTATTTTGGTATAGGTTGTGTATTTTGAACTAAAAACGCCTCACGCATTGTCAAAGTTATTTCGTGTGGCTATAGGTCTTGCACAATATGACTACATTCTCTCGACACAGCTGTTTATGGTTGACCATGTTTGCAGTTTAAGTATCAAAACTAAACAATATTGATTTTGGAAATATCCATTCACACTTCTGCTAATTTCATCTCAGTAGAGGGCGATACAACACCATCCCTTAATTTTTGATCTAGTATTACTACACGAGGAATATGAACTAAACTAACTTTATCTGCACTGGATATCTCCACCAGTTCTACACTGCTCTTCCTAGACATCTAGTAAAGGTAATCACTTATTGGCCCATTGTTACTACTGGAGGAACCTAAACTGACTAAACTAATTGAATATTTATTTATGTCAGTTCTAAATTGTTTTGCTAAAAGTCAAGAAAAATATCATTATTCAATAATCAAGTTAACTGTTCTATACATAGAGGTCAAGTATGGGCCATCCCTCATTTGTCCAGTGTTACTACAGAAGAAACCCGCTATAAACTAAACTAACTTCATTTATACAAGATAGCTCTATAAGTTCTAAAATGTTCTCCTTATAGAGGTCCAGTAAAGGCTTGCGCTTATATAGCCTGTTGGCCACGTGTTGCTACAGGAGGAAACCTAAACTAAATATATCTTTATTTATACTGAATAGTTCTATCAGTTCTAAACTGTTCTCCCTATAGTGATCCAATAAGGGCCACTCCTTTTTTGTCCGGCCAGTGCCAGTGTCATTACAGGATGACTCAGAGATAACCTGTGGTTCTTGGGAGAATCAAACTCGAAGCACTATATCATAACTAGCTAGAGAGCACTCAGGGAATGCATACGTCCCCCAGAAAATTAAGTCAAGTAATCATGCATAAATTATTCAGACCAACGCATGAGAAACAAACGAATGTTGTATACAAAATTGACTGCAAAGATTGTGGCTGGAGCTGTATTGGTAAACGGGCAGATCATTTGAAACGAGAAAGAAAGAACATAAGAAATATAAAGCTCAGCAGAAAAGGATCATACATTGCTTACTAATCTTGGCGTTTCGATCACAAGATACATTATCAGAAGATACGTTTTTACGGACACGTCACCAGCAGCTTCTGTAATTTAGAAGCGTGGATATACTGCTACGGCAACGGAAATTATACTGTACTATGAGGTCAGTGACTGGTATATATATATACGCAGCAGTATTCCCCTGTGTTTTCGTTCATAATTTTTGCATTACCAATTGTAATTTGCGAACTTAAAGGTAGGTTACAGTCGATTCTGCGCATGTGCGGTGAGTTTGTTATGAGTAGCCTACTCATATTACCATCATAACACGTTTCCAGTCCTAAAGCATAATAAACACACGCGCGGCCGCCTTATAATCAATATTCATTCGACTGTCGCCATTGGAAGGAGTGATGGCTGATTCCGGCACATCAAGTACGTTCGGATGTAGATCCTTGAAATATAAGCCATCGTAGCAGATCTGAGGCTAGAAAAGAATACGACAAGAAAAGAGACGCATCTAAAGTGTCGTTATTTGATGCTTTCGAGAGGTGGAGAGCGTTCAAAGAAGATCACAACCTCAAAACCGATCAGCATGTCGCAGAGTTTCTGCTCGATTATTACGCATTGAGAAACACGTTATGGTAAGCATATTAATGATGCAAATAAACCTTTGACCTTTTATGATGATTTTACGCTTTTTATTTACTTTCTTTTACGTATTCTGTAATGTTTTAGCAACGTAGAAACTCAAACAGAGAGCACAACGACAATGTGGCCATTGTCTGGCACTGAAGATGTGGGGTACATTGTATTTGTTCTCCTTACTAGAAGACGCTCAAAAAGCAGCATGTGTTCGCCAGGTAATGAAGTTGTTGAATCTTTGAGTTTGTTATACATACTGTATAATTTATGTCAAATTTTGTGTTGTTTATTTATTTCTGTGGCAAGCTTTTGTGGCTTGCAGGCTAGCTACAAAAATAAATAAATAAAGTACTATGATAAGTGAGAATCTAAATATTAACATGTGAGCTTATTGTGTAATATTGTCTACCCATTATACGCATGTTTTCCAGTCTCATTCATTTTCTGGCACATGATGCTTTGTTTTTATCGCAAATAAATTTAGCCTAAGCAATTAAGAAGCTGATTTGAGACTCAATTCAATCTTGCAGATTTAGTGATTTTACTTGCAGATTTAGTAGCAAGTAATTGCATTGTTCGGTATGATATAGAGTATTAAGATTTTTATATTATGAAGTATTTACAATTTACCAGATTTGATCAAAATCCTATTGGCGAAGAAACCATGTCTGCAAGTAGTGGAGAAAGTGATGATGACTTTGGTGATGACATATCGGATCTGACTATCCAGCCACCAAACATACTGTCTCCTACTGATGATTTTCCTCAGTAAGTATATGTAAGCCATCAACACAACCCTTAAAAGTCTGTTGTCAAACCTGTATTAAACAGGCACCCTCAGGGAGCAGGTTAGTGTCTGCTGAACAGAGGCTGTTAGGGTATTATTAAAGTAGCATAAACTGATAAAGAGTTAGTCTATAATGTAATTAGCCTTTCTCACACAGCAAATATTCCCCATTTTTGGGTACATGTTTTAAAAAACTTGTCTTTATATACCATATGATTTATGTATGTACAGTATTACTGTACATGCATGCAATGTCATACTTAATGCACAATTTAGATTGGATCCTGCTTTTGATGAACCGTTAATAGAGGACGTATTAAATGTAACTATAAATGGGCATGATGGAGATGGGCATGAAGATGGAGATGAGCCTGAAGGTGGAAATAGCGAAGGAACCAAGGAACCAAGACAACGACATCATCAGAGTACATCTCTACCGTAGAAGAGGTTACCCTACAAGAAGCCATAAAGATGGAAAAGTGTATTGTATTTACAGACACTCTTATGTCATTGATTACATCTATACATGGGAGTGTTTGTAAACGACCAGATTGTGGCCGTTCATTGATTTATAGAAAGATGTATCGGGGAACCTGTCTTGTTGTATCCTGGGGGTGTCAGTCTGGCCATGTTGGTGGGAGATGGGCAGCTCAACCCAATAAGTTAATTGTTCCCATACTATTTTTAGTATTGAACTGAGCCACTAGTAAATAACAAAAAACAAAACTGCCTGCTAGAACTTCTTGTTAATAACCACATGCAAGAATTTGTTAACACAAAGGCTCTCCTCTTATTTATAATTCCATATCCAGCAAATAATGGAAGTAAACCCTAACGATATAGCCTGTGAACAGTCTATACATAAATTTTGTTACCTGTATTGACTGTGAATCGGCAAACAATAACTTGTTCTGATCAGGTGAGAATCAGGGGGAAATTGTGATAGGCTAAACAATAATTATATAGAATAATATGACACGATAGACTATAAATCCGAAATTATGCACTAATAATATGAAGATGTGACAGAACAATTATCTTTTGTTTGTCGATTCGCAGTCTATACACAGGAAACAAAATTTCTGTGTACACTGTGCACAGGCTACTAATTCCATAATGCAGGCAAGTTAAATTGTCTGCTTTTAGACAAAATAGAACATAAATAAAGGATCATATGCTTAATATCTACAAGCGTGCAAGCCTATATATCCTGTGTACACACCATTGGGTGAAGGGTAACGAGCACGTATGGCAACAACACAGCAGCTTGGAACAACCCTTCTGGTACCCCTTCCCAACCTTCCATGTTGCCATAGTACATATTGTCTATATGCTGCATGGCGAAAACTTTGATTATCTCTGACATTGTTCAGAACGAGAACATCCTCCCTGTATCTCATTGCAATCTCCAGAACATTGCCATCAGTAACTACTTGTCTAAATACATTTGTTCTGTAAATGCATGGACGTCTTACTGTTGCACAGCATTTGTTCTCATCCTGCGTTGGCATAACAATGCAGTCGCCACAATTGCACCACTCAGGGGTTTCGTTGTCGGGATCTGGGCTTGGTGGTTGTGGTTGATCCGTGCCTGCCAACTCAACTTATATAAATATAATAAAAGCCGACATATAGTTTTCTTACCACCAACTGCTGTTCATGGTTGGCTTGATTTTCAGCAGCATCTGGCTCTTCATTTAAACGCCCCCTTCCAGTTCCACGACTTCCTCTTCCACGACCTCCTCTTACACGACCTCCTCTTACACGACCTCCTCTTCCACGACCACCTCTTCCACGCCCTCCTCTTGTTTGACCTCTCGCTCTACCTCTTCCCCTAGCACGAATTCTAGCTCTTCCTCTGCCACGTCCTCTCCTATCTCTTCACTTTCTATCAACTCCTCCTCTACCTCGCTTTCCAGTTCTTGCATTGAGAAATCAGAATCCTAAAAAAGTATAGTGTGAAAGTGAATAAAACTGTTCTTATATTAATGCAAAGAAAAAAAATAAGTATTTTATTCTTCTATTGATCTGAGGGTGACATCAGTGAGTTACATATTTCAGATATTTCCAGGCGATAATTGCAAATCATACATAATTTTTGTATATAATATACACAAAAGATTTGAATACTTACTGTGTCTTCACTGTCACTGTCTTGGGCCCTTCTGTTGTTCATGCAGCATCCAAAATCGTCTCCATGGCACGCGCTAGAACAAAAGCTGTTTACGCTTTTACACGGACAATAATTCCGCCCTTTTTCGCGAAGATAGGCGTCGCGACAAGAACATGTAGTGATATTGTTGTCTACATTGGGCACTGCAGCAACACTTTCGATCACACTTGTTTCGAATTCGTCAAGCGAGAGGCTTTCTTCGAGTACTTCTGCCATGACTGCAACAACACCTCTGGCAACATGTTTCGAACGAGAGATACCGCATGAAATATTTTCATGATTATACACATTTATAACACTTCCAAGTCATTAAATTCCAAAAGTAAACACAAATATTTATCATTCAATGATCGAACTCGCACTTTCGGGATTTCGCCGCTCTGGCTGTTGCCTTTTGATCTAGCTGACCACACAAGGTTGAAAGCGGCCTCTTTATTCACGATTTTTCAATTAAAAGTCGTATAAAGATTTAAAAGTGTAGAAAAAATTCAGTGCAGTACAAATTGTGAAACATTGCACTCCTTACGTCGCAAATTATGTCGAATGTACTGAATCGTGTTCCGAACACCTGCTATATACTTCATGTTATATAGTCAATGTGGTTCAAAACAAAAACAAAAAATGTAAACACAGCCCGCGCATGCGCAGAATCGACTGTAACCTACCTTTAAGCTGAAAAACTGAGAATTTGTTCGTATTATATATACCCAATATACACACGATATCATATATCGTACGGGGACTTCAATATATGCCTTCTCGGGTTTTGTCCCTCTTGGGTCAAAACCCTGCGGGGGCAACTAACTTTGTTTTTGTCTTCATTTGTCATCTATCCATTGAAGGCTACAGACGAGCAACCGAAATATCATAAATAACTTTTAATATTTGGTCAGAGAACGCTTACATCTACTAGTTCATGCAATTTTTCTAAATTTCTCATCCAATTTTAATTCAAATTGAACTAAACTTTAATCGGATTGTCCTTGGCCTATGGCCGTTAGCTCCACAAATTTTCGTGTTAAAATATTTGACATTTTTTTAGTTATCGCTCTAAAAGACAAACGCACCCCGAACAAACCCTGCATGGTGAAAGCGTAACCTATAATTTCCATTTTAATGTTTCCCAGTGGTAACAAATTTTGAAATCCATACTATGTATTTATGGACTAATAATATGGAAATGCACTAGCTTTTCCATATTGTATCCATCCATAGTGTTTTCATAGTATGAAAATTACGATTAGTATGGAATTTGTATAATTAATTTCCATTATAATTGTCATTTTCATACCATTTCCAACTAGGTATCCCTAGTATTTCCATTGTAAGGATTTTGAAAAATTCCAGTGTCTGTGAATAATATTCTTATAATTTTGCTAATTTCAGGCTAAATATGTAGACAATATTCCTACAAGTGAGATTCATATAAAAATGGAGAGTTAAAGATTAAAGATTTAATTCAATTTATGGACTTCTAAAAATGGACAGCGGGAAAAATGTGTTATAATCGGGAGTCTCCCCGTAAATTCAGGAGGGTCTGCCACTAGGTAAAATTTTCCCCTATAATACATGTAACTTGAAACCCAGGAAACTGTTCGATGTTCATTGCTAGAAGAATTCCGACGGTTTCGAGTTGCCTTGTTGGCTATTGCTTAAATGGGTACATTCACATCCACCTGGGTGCAGGGCGGTCAGTGTTACAACTTGCGTTAAATTTTTCCCCACACCGCGCAAAAACGCATGACTATATAAGACGCTGACTTCGTCAACCTTGCTCATAACGCATCATCTTGCTGTTGTTTTGAGATCAAGAACACTAAATTAGGTATGATGATATTTATTCTTTCCATTTCATTGCAATAATTAATATACAAATTGTAAAGAGCTTTCTTGGCGTTATTTTCAGGTCCAATTGCTGTTGTTGTTGTTGAATTGAGATAAAGACCAAGTATGAAAGCAGGTATAAGACTTATAATTTCTAGTTTTATTGGAATATTTTCGAAGCTTAATAAATGTTCCCTTCGGTCGAAACGTCGAGGGTCTTATTGTATTTTTCATGTAGTTTTACACAGCAGTCAACCGCGGAATATTTGTTACACTCTGCCCACACTGGCACCGCACGTTCGTTTATATATTTCTGTATTTTACCGTATGTTTATCGCCAAGCAAAGTTTTGGAAACTTACTTTGATGGCCTCCCATGAACCCAAAGAATTCATGCCAGTCGAAAATCACCCATCACATATAAGAAATAAGAAATTTCAGGCTGAGATAAAAAATACAACATAATGTTCAAAATGGTTTTCAATACGCTGATTACATCGAACATAAAACAATATCGCATTATGGACCCTCTTACTGAAAATGAATGCCCCAAATTTTGTGCTTGTGTTTCCTGTGATAGCCAATGCGCGATAATTAAGATTTTGTATATGTTCATCCTAATTCTGGTTCATAAAAGCTCGTATTGGTACTAAAATCACAAAATCCGCTCTTCAAATACACCTATATATGATCTTTTCCCGACTCTCGCTAGTGTTTCATTTAAGGATTTCACGCATCAAAATATCTAAATCCCACGATAACGCTTGAAATAACTGCTAAACACCAGCCACGCAAAATTCATGGGGTTCCCGTTATAGCAAGCACTGTACAAGACGCGGTTAGCGGCTTTCCCTTTACCCCTGAGTCAAGCCAGCTACTATTGGTCGAGGGTGGGTTTACTAAATATGTTTTTAAAACCTCATGTTTCGAGGGTCCTTCTCCGGTTCCTACGGTTTGCTCCCTCACCAAAAACTAACCCTTCCACCACAGCTGTACTCCGTGACCAGACATATATGAGAGACGCCTCCTACACACATAAAAATACACAAACTTGTACCAATACTGTTTCAAAAACTTGTTATCAGGTGTGTCCAATCTGCTTGTTCCTGCTACAAGGTTCTTGACTCAAAAGACCTGTTACAAGATGTTCCAACAATTTCTGGACAAGTTGTGGGCGATAACATTTTAGCAAGTTGATAAAATGAAAACATTATATTGTTACAAGTTGCGAAGAAGCTTGCTGGAAGTATGTTACGAACACATCTTGTTTACAAGATGTGAAAATTTTACTGTGTGTTTTAGCCTTCGACTCGGTCACGGTTGAGTGGCTGTATCCTAATTTTCAACTTAGCACTCAACTGGAAGAAAAATTATTCATATAAAAATGGAGAGTGTAACAATTAAATGTATATTTTGGTAAAGATTTAATTCAATTTATGGACTTCTAAAAATGGACATTTTTGTCCATGGACAAATGATGTTAACGATGATTTTATCCTTAGATTTGTGGCCGTTGCTGGCACTAATCACAGTTTACTTTCTGGCAAGTTCTGTATCTGGGGGAAGTGGTAAGCAGTTTTTGGTAATACGATACTAAACCACAAGCATGCATTCGTCAGACTATTATCGCGCTTTAACACCCATGTCTACCGCAGGTTATTACTGCACGCACACATCATTCACAAATATCAATTATGTCATAATTTGGAGTTGAACCGCTTTAATGTATATGCTGAGGAAGCGGCAACCCTTATCTGTGTTGTATAGTTAGAAATATACATGTATAGAAAAAATGTATTCGATGTCTGTACAGACATTTTCAGGCATTTCTAAATCTAAAATAACCTTTATTCTTTCATTGTTTCTTACAAAAATAACCAGAGTGTATAGTTGCTTGTCCCTTGATAATACTCCCTCCAGTATGTGGATCAGATGGAGTAACATATCCCAATTATTGTGTGTTGAGAGAGGTTGCTTGTGAATTAGAACAAGTTATCAGGATTGTTCATGAAAGACCTTGCGGCGAGTAAAATCATTTTTACTAAATGCTTGAGCAGTCAGCTCCATGAAATTTGGTGATAATTTGCATTTTGGTAAGTTTCTACAAAGTATTTCGATCTGTATAGCGATCTTTCATACATATTTTCGAAGCATTATAATATAAAGTCTTTAATGAATTTAACAAAAACTGAAAACATTTGGAACTCAGCACCAATTTCTGTTAATATATTCATTTTACGTCACATTTATAATTCATTGAATGCATGCAACAAATATATATATTAGAATAATTAGTTATTAATTGCATGTTGAATGTAAGTTAATTTGTTTTTGCTTGTGACTTTTCCCGAATAATTTATACTGATAGTGCATTGATTTTCCTTCGGTTTTAAATTAGTTCGTTTAATAATTATATTTCACCTGGCTTATAGTATATAAAACTTTTTGATAATCTGCATTTATACAATTACTGGCAGCATTGAAAGCATCCAAATACTAAAGAAACAATAAGATAGAAAAATAGCTAATATCAAGCGGTCGTCTATGTATTATAAAACCACCTATATTCCTCCGAATAATATACATGTGATATAAGAAAACCTGTATATTTCCTCTAGTACCAAAATGCCCCAATATGTGTACATTGGAATACAATCCGCAATGTGGTACAGACGGGAGGACATATAGTAACCCGTGCATGTTGAAAGTTGCCTTGTGTGAAACTAACGGAGGAATTAGACTGGATCATCATGGAGAGTGCGGTACGTAAATTACTTTTTCCTTTTAGATTCTCCCATCTACAGTACTAATTAATACACCAAGAGGTAAATTACCTCTTCCAATAACAGTAAGACCAGCATGAATAGATTTTTTCATCCTTGTCCCGGTATTGTTTTATATTGCACTTTGAAACGAAAACACGAGCTGGCCACTATATTTTTATAAGTAAAATACCATATGTGGAAAATTTCTTGGCACAATGCTTTAAGCGTTCGTCATTATTTTGCAAGTAGATTTCCGATCGACGATAGGAAGCGATTTAGATTTTGATAATCTTTGCTTCTTTTATATATAATCAAGTTTCCATCATTGATGTTTATGTTTTTCATAACTTTAGTCTAATTCTGAGACCCATCGTTGTTTCCAAAGAGAAAGGAAGAAAAAAGATATGATTGATGTTATGATTAGTGTGATTGACGTGTAGTTCTATATAACTAGTTTGTCAAGCAGTAAATGATTTCTGATCTTATGTATTGCATGGTCTTATTGTATTATGTACTTTATAGTACTGTAGTCTTGTTCTTCTTTGTGCCATTCTACATTAAATTTACAAATAAATATTTGAATCACCAAGATTTGTTGTCTTTTTAAAGAATGTTGCATAGAAAAGTATTAGTATATATAGAGTCAATAGAGACGTTACAGGTAATCAATTGAGACAAGTGACGTCATTTTCTCGAGGATTTTCCGGCGCTACCGGGTGCTTGTGGTTGGGTACTTGTCTTGAAGTTGTAGAAGAAAACTGGGATAATATAGTCTTTTCCCTCGCAGATGATTCAGTGTTTTCACATGAGGAACCTAAACTAAAGGAGCTTAATTTATACTGGATAACCGCGCCCTATCAGTTCAAAACTGTTATCCTTAAAAGTCTAGAAAAAAACCTATTCATATTATAGTTTAGTTTCCTCCTGTAGTAACACTTGACCAATATCGGATCCAATCTTAAAGATTCCACCTTATTTACAACTCTAAGGAGAACAATTCTGAACTGATAGAGTTATCGAGTGGAAATAGATTATAGTTTCATCTACAGTTGAAAATAATTCTCAGCCAAAAATACATATTTTTAATTCACACTTAAGGGAAAAAATTGCCGCGACGTCACTCCCCCCGTCCTTATCTAACTTTCTTTGTTTAAATTTTGAACAAAACATGACATTAGGAAATGACCGCTTAAACATTCCTTTTCTAAACCAACAAAAATATTCCCATGATTTAATATGCGGGACTATTTTGGTATAGATATATATAATTTATACTGTATTTATTAACTAATATTATATTATATGATATATTTTTATGAAATTGTCTATGACTGTCATTCCCCCAAATCTATCAGAAAGCTCACTCAGATACTGCATACAGTTTTGCAGAAAGAAATACTTAATTTTTCCACACAGTATCTTGGCAGTGGTAACATTGTCCATTAACTGAATGATAGCTTTTAGGACTCCAAGAGATATCAATTCCTTCAGAAATGGCTTCTTCTGGGATTTGTACATGAACTAAAAAGAAATTAAAAAAAATATCCAAATTTTGCCAAATTTTGCCAAATTTCTAAGATTTTGATTGTTTATACAACCTAGAGACTGATCACAACAGCAACTGTACAACCCTGTTAATTAACCTCTAAGCAACACCCAAACCAACATAATTTGCATGACCCAATGGCATAATGCCTTTACCTCACTTTATACTTCACGTACAGAGTTTCAGCTAAACAACTAAGACAAATTACTCAACAGAGCAGTACAAGATACTTTTCAATTTGAATATATTGTCCACTGTATACCTTATTGCCGCAGCGTTAAGATTTTCCTCTGGCTCCAAAGTGTTTTCCCGGATAGAGTAGCCTTTCCATTTGATTTGGTATTGGACCTATATAGAATGTAGAACAACTTGATAAAAATTCCTATATCGAACCATGAAAATCCGAGACTAGGTTGCCCAAATGTCCAAAGATACCCACTATCATTTTTCCTTTCAAATGTCAGATCACTTCTGCCGAAAGTTGATGAATTAGATGCTATTCTTAAATTAAATCATGCCGTGTTGGCTCTTATCACAGAAACATGGTTAAACGAAAATATTGACGACGATGCAGTTCAAATACATGGCTACGCCTTGATACGTCGTGATAGAAAATCTAGGACTGGAGGAGAGGTGTGTGCTTATATAAAGTCACAGATCCCATTTAAAATTCTAACTTGTTTGCAAGATGTTTGTTTTGAAACTCTGTGGCTTTACCTGAGACCACACAAACTGTTCCGAGGTTTCTCGTGTTTGGTTGTCTGTGTGGTCTATCACCCACCATCCAGCGACAACAACGCACTTATCGAACACCTTACCATAAAGCTTGATGTTTCCCTCTCCATGTACCCAAATGCAGGCATAATATTAGTTGGGGATTTTAACAAATGTCCAGTTTCCACAATACTCAGACATTTTACGTTAAAGCAGATTGTTAAACAACCTACGAGAGGAAATGCTATGTTGGATTTAATTTTGACAAACATGTCAGACTTTTGTAACATCCCCTTGGTAATTCCACCCATTGGACGCAGCGACCACAATTCAGTGTTATGCTCATATAAGGAAGGTACAACTAAAAACGCCCACACGAAAGTGAAAATCAGACTGGGAAATAATGCTGCAAAAACTGCTTTTGGAAAGTGGTTAATCGATTTTAATTGGACCGTTTTATACCGCACTATTTCTTGTGAACAAAAATTAGACCTCTTCCAAGACATCATAAATGCTGGATTGGATTGTTTCCTCCCGATAAAAACGGTAAAATTACAAGGAACAGTTCTGGGACCAGTACTTTTTCTCGTTATGATAAACGACCTCCTCGCAGACTGGAATAACCGATGGAAATACGTCGACGATAGTACTATCGCTGAAAGTATTATACCGGGTATCAATAGCATCCTCCAAGAGCTTGTGGATATTATCTATAATTGGACCATCGTTAATAATAAGAAACTGAACATTAGTAAATGCAAAGAATTGATAATAGACTTTGCAAAAGATAAACAGGACTTCCCACCTTTAATTATAAATGGCGTTGCTGTAGAACGTGTATCATCAGCTCGGGTTCTGGGACTAATTGTTCAGGATAATATGAATTGGAACGAACACGTAAACAATGTTGTCAAAAAAGCAGGAAAAAGACTCTACATGCTGAGAGTGCTGAAACGATCAAACGCTGATACGAACACGTTAATCACTGTGTACACTACTATTATAAGACCTGTTCTCGAATACGCCTGCCAAGTCTGGCATTTTAACATCCAAGAGTATTTGAGCGAAGACATCGAAAAGATTCAGCGGCGGGCTTTGCGAATCTCGTTACCATTAATGAGTTACAGAGAAGCCCGAAATTTTACTGGTATCCCTTTACTGAAAGCAAGGAGAGAAACATTATGTGAACAACAATTATTGTACTATTGCAACTATTGCACCATAAAGCAACAACAGACTATGAATTGCGACCAAGATGCAAGTATAATAATTATCTATGTAGAACTGAACGTTTTAGGAAATCGTTTTTTCCTCAAATTATTTCCAAAGAAAACAGTAAATAACTGAGTAGAAGTATAGGCCTATTGACTTTGCTATTTTTGAACTTTTAATATTCTTAATAATGTAATATAACGATAACTTAATACTTTTTAACAGTAGATACAAATATTGTAAATTTCTGATGTAATTTAACCTATTGGTTACAAAATCAGTTTTCAAATAAACTATTCTATATTCTGTAACTCAAACAAGGCGACAAAATGCCGAAAACAACATTTTAAGTACACACGTCAAACGGAAGGAGCCAACATGATTACCTTTCCTTGGAATTTTCTCTTGGAAACAACCCTTTCAATAGAATAATACTTTGTGCATCGTGGCTTTCTTATTTATGCAGGGGAGGGGTTATGCAGGGGGCGGGGAATATAGTGTGCCTAATCCGGTGAAATCATTCGAATAAATAATCATTCATTCCTTTAAAACAGCATATCCTTGGAATGAAATGTATAATCAGTTATTCAAATGGTCCGCTTTTTCAGGACAATAGTACAATATATGTAATTTTAAATGAAACATATTCTGTTATATTGCGCTGTAGGGTCTTTTTCGGTTTTCCTATGATTGCTGTTTCCCAATATTCACTGTTATATTTAACATAAGACCGTTTAAGTCGTTCACAATGCCGTAAGCCCCTTTGTCGAAATTCCAGCTTCAAGACATCAACTGCTGGTTCTTTTTTGTTTGATTTGCAATGCACCACTTCCCTTGCTACGTCATTGTTCTTTTCCACTCCTTGTCCAGTAAAACGTTTTTTTGAATTATATCTTTCCATAAACATTGGGATGTGATACACCATGGAATGCATATATGGAGTGACATATGCTCGTTGGTAACCATGGAGTTTATCCCTGAGAGATGTAAATTTGTTCACCCAGCATTTTGTCACGGTGAAGTAGCTAGTGACCATATCACCTGATGTATTTTGGTCAGTAACGATACTATAGAGTTTATGAAATGACTCCCAAAGATCTACTACTTTTTCACATGTGTCAGGGTGAATACATTCATGTAGTTTACTGGGAAGTTCAATCATCAACATTTTCTTGTCATTCCCAAGAAGACTTGTAAAATCGTACTGACCGGATGTCTTCCCATCTTCCGTTGTTTTTTCCCATACATCGAAAGTAACACCACAGAAACAAACCGTTTGTTGCAGTTTCTCTAGATGCACATTGCTTTTTTTTAATTTCTTTTTGTTGAAATTCTTTGGCATCCCACGTAACCATTTCCTGTACTAAATTACCAATTAATTTGTCCATTACTCTTAAAAGTAAGATAATGTGGTCTAACTCTATGCGAAGTAGTGGCTCACGCTCGCATGAGTATTTTTCTTGATATCCCTTTTTATTTGCCATCTGTATTATTTCCTGTAATGTGCGTTTCACTGGTGCAGAGTTGTACTTATCTAAATCAAAATCCATTTTCCATCGACTGTCTTTATGCACCTTGCACCAAATACATGCTTAATTCGACGTTGCACATTTCATACCCATTACAGTTAACAAAAATTTGTAGTCCCCACCAAGAAAAAATTCTAAATTATAATCTGTATTATTAATTGTAATTTGTTTGGATTCAATTAGATCATTTATTTCCTCAACCGATCATTTATTTCCTTCCAACTGATTGCCACCAGCTGACCAGACCTGATTGTCACTCTGTAGTAAAGAAAAAGAAAGAAATGTGAAGTTTGTTTTTCTTGTCATTTTAGCCCCATCTCCAGATATTTTAATTTTAATAGGTTGTGTGCTCCAGTCGATTTCTCCATTGTTGGAAACAAGATCTGCAATTCTTTCCTTAAGAAGATGTGTAAATGATACTTGTGCACCTTTGTCTTTTCCCGGTGTTGGGGTGACATGGCATATGTATTAAATTCAGTTGAGACCGCTTTTGCTTAATTAAGTAAGACTTGGGGAGACCATCTACTTTTTTCTTGTCCCCATCCGACAAATTGTTAACACCACTGGTACTAACTTCAGGGCTTGCATTTTTACTGCTAGCTGTCAGCAAATGGTTTCAATCTGTAAACCGAAGGAATTAGCAAACCATAAAGCTGTTTTTGCCCTGAAAATAAATGTTTTCAGTGATGTTGACTTTTTCTTCACATCAGATAGATTCTTTTCTTGATTGGTAAACCTACAATTTTTTTCCAAGCAGATTATGTAATCTTCAAGCTGCTTATTTTTCATTTGTAGGTCATGAATTTCTTCATCCTTTTCCACCAAAGCATTAATCATTTCTTGGTAGAGATTCTCCAATTTCTCTTCAAGTTTTTCGCAATTTTTCTTCCATACGTCCACCTCATTCTTTACGCTCCTGTTTTCAACATCTAGTTCTTTTGCAGATTGAATCATTCCTTCAAAAAGGTGAAATTTTCTCTCTTGCAAATTTAGTTCATTCTTCTTGGCTCCTCCCTTTGCTCGCTTATATTCAGTATTAACACTGGCGGCAATTTTTCTTAGGAACTCTTCCATTTCACTTCTAATGATCTTTTCACGGGAAAGAAGAAACATGTTTCCAGGAATACTATATTCAAGTAAGTCAACATAGTAGCAGCAGTGTTTGACAGAATCGTCTGTTGGACATGAACATGAAGTTTTTGAAGAATTTGTTGCCTTGCTTTTCCCCTTACACATTTTCCTTTATGTTGCCATGTAACCATTCCAAGCCTTTCAAAGTGGGTAAGGTATAGCCAGTGCCATGGCAACAGGTCTTGCTGTAGCCTTCTTTGCATATTCAAATGAGGGACTTTGAATATTTAATTTATATTATAAAAATGATTCTGGAGGTGAAGTACCAGACATTCCATTCCTTTCAAGAATAAAAATTAATTGTACAGTCTAATCGTAACAAATATTGATAAAATATCAAGCAAACACTTCAAAATGGCAGTACCAGAATTTGACCCAATTTTCCCGCTAAACTATTGCTTTCAAGCCAGCAGAATAAAGCAGAGACTGTCCAGTGGATTCTCCATTCACGAATAAACAAAGGTCTTTTAAACGAAGGGATATCGAGAGTTTCTTGGCCAAAATTGCATATTTCTTGGCCACAATTTCAAATTTTTCATTAGCAATCAAGACTAAAAATAGTGCAAAATATAATAAAATCTGCAAAGAAATGACGGAGCGAAATCGTTTAAGAAAATCTCGAATCAAAAGATCGACTTTCAAGTAAGAAATTGAGATGCGTGCATTTTGTCGTCACCAGATGGGAGCAAAGATATACCATAGATATACTAAGCAAAGCATAACCAATTTTGGGTATTTGCTGGAATTATATAATTATACGCTACGCTATATTTGAGAAATGGAAGCTCAACATGCAGAGTCTGTGCAAATTTCTGGACGTCAATATTTTGAGTAAGTAAACATGGTATTATTACTTAAGATTTTAGATGTGTGCAACTTGAAAAAACCGTGGCACATTCATCTGCGCATAGCATTTTTGATTTTCGAACTCTTTTATGTATAAGGTGGCCATATTGAATTTTTAAATATAGAAACGTTCTGCGCATATTTTTGCAATATTTCAGCCATGTTGTCTCAGCCATGACTATATTGATATTGGATACATCCATTCACACTTCTGCTAATTTCATCTCCGTAGAGGGCCAGTTAACACCATCCCTTAATTAATGATCTAGTATTACTACACGAGGAATATGAACTAAACTAACTTTATTTACACTGGATATCTCCACCAGTTCTACACTGCTCTTCCTAGACATCCAGTAAAGGTCATCACTTATTGGCCCAGTGTTACTACTGGAGGAACCTAAACTAAACTAATTGAATATTTATAATGGATAGCTCTGTCAGTTCTAAATTGTTTTTCAAAAAGTCAAGAAAATATCCTTATTATTCAATAATCAAGTTAACAGCTGTTCTATACACAGAGGTCATGTATGGGCCATCCCTCATTTGTCCAGTGTTACTACAGACGAAACCTATAAACTAAACTAACTTCAAAGATTTTTTTGCACTTCACTTGGTTGAACTATAGAATACTGGGTTTGGTCGATAATCCAAGTGAGTATATCTACTCACTTGGATTATCCACCAAACCCAGTATTCTAGTTCAACCAAGTGAAGTGCAAAAAAATCTTTGAAGTTTACCCTATCACAACCCGTACACCCGATAACCTATATATACAGAACTTACAGTTACAGCTCAGCAACTGGCCTCTGTAGCTCAGTTGGTTAGAGCGCTGCACCGGAATCGCAGGGCCGTGCGCATCGAGGCGCAGCCGAGTGTTTTAGATCTGATAAAGGCCGAACTGCAAGGTTTGTATATGACTTCTAAAATGACTCGTTTTGTACGCTCACTGGCGTTGGAATTTTGAAGATTGATGTTATCTACGCTGTAAAAATTGAAGGAGAAAATTTGAGCAAGTCTATATCAAATATATAGATCCGCTACGGGTCATGAGTTTCCTTTGTATTTTGCTTATGAATAATTAATGATGACTAATTAAATCGTATATATACCCAATATACACACGGTATCATATATCGTACGGGGACTTCAATATATGCCTTCTCGGGTTTTATCCCTCTTGGGTCAAAACCCTGCGGGGGCAACTAACTTTGTTTTTGTCCTCATTTGTCATCTATCCGTTGAAGGCTACAGACGAGCAACCGAAATATCATAAATAACTTTTAATATTTGGTCAGAGAACGCTTACATCTACTAGTTCATGCAATTTTTCTAAATTTCTCATCCAATTTTAATTCAAATTGAACTAAACTTTAATCGGATTGTCCTTGGCCTATGGCCATTACCTCCACAAATTTTCGTGTTAAAATATTTGACATTTTTTTAGTTATCGCTCTAAAAGACAAACGCACCCCGAACAAACCCTGCATGGTGAAAGCGTAACCTCTAATTTCTATTTTAATATTTCCCAGTGGTGACAAATTTTGAAATCCATACTATGTCTTTATGGACTAATAATATGGAAATGCACTAGCTTTTCCATATTGTATCCATCCATAGTGTTTTCATAGTATGAAAATTACGATTAGTATGGAATTTGTATAATTAATTCCCATTATAATTGTCATTTTCCTACCATTTCCAACTAGGTATCCCTAGTATTTCCATTGTAAGGATTTTGAAAAATTCCAGTGTCTGTGAATAATATTCTTATAATTTTGCTAATTTCAGGCTAAATATACAGACAATATTCCTACAAGTGAGATTCATATAAAAATGGAGAGTGTAACAATTAAATGTATATTTCGGTAAAGATTTAATTCAATAAGTTACTAAGCAATTTATGGACTTCTAAAAATGGACAGCGGGAAAAATGTGTTATAATCGGGAGTCCCCCGTAAATTCAGGAGGGTCTACCACAAGGTAAAATTTTCCCCTATAATACATGTAACTTGAAACCCAGGAAACTGTTCGATGTTCATTGCTAGAAGAATTCCGACGGTTTCGAGTTGCCTTGCGGGCTATTGGATAAATGGGTACATTCACATCCACCTGGGTGCAGGGCGGTCAGTGTTACAACTTGCGTTAAATTTTTCCCCACACCGCGCAAAACCGCGTGACTATATAAGACGCTGACTTCGTCAACCTTGCTCATAACGCCTTATCTTGCTGTTGGATTGAGATAAAGAATTCTAACTGATTAGGTATGATAATATTTATTCTTTCCGTTTCATTGCAATAATTAATATACAAATTGTAAAGAGCTTTCTCGTCGTTATTTTCAGGTCCAATTGCTGTTGCTGTTGTTGAATTGAGATAAAGACCAAGCATGAAAGCAGGTATACGACTTATAATTTCTAGTTTTATTGCAATATTTTCCAAGCTTAACAAAGGTTCCCTTCGGTCGAAACGTCGAGGGTCTTATTGTATTTTTCATGTAGTTTTACACAGCAGTCAACCGCGGAATGTTTGTTACACTCTGCCCACACTTGCACCGCACGTTCGTTTATATATTTCTGTATTTTACCGTATGTTTATCGCCAAGCAAAGTTTTGCAAACTTACTTTGCGAGGCCTCCCATAAACCCAAATAATTCATGCCAGTCGAAAATCACCCATCACATACAAGAAATAAGAAATTTCAGGCTGAAATAAGGCCGCATTATGGACCCTCTTACTGAAAATGAACGCCCCAAATTTTGTGCTTGTGTTTCCTGTTATAACCAATGCGCGATAATTAAGATTTTGTTAATGTTCATCCTAATTCTGGTTCATAAAATGTCATATTTGTATTAAAATCACAAAATCTGGTCTTCAAATCCACCTATGACCTTTTCCCGACTCTCGCTAGTGTTTCATTTCAGGATTTCACGCATCAAAATATCTAAATCCCGCGATAACACTTGAAATTCCAGTTCAAGAAACACCCGCCACGCAAAATTCATGGGGTTCCCGTTATAGCAAGCACTGTACAAGACGCGGTTAGCGGCTTTCCCTTTACCCCTGAGTCAAGCCAGCTACTGTTGGTCGAGGGTGGGTTTACTAAATATGTTTTTTAAAACCTCATGTTTCGAGGGTCCTTCTCCGGTTCCTACGGTTTGCTACCTCACCAAAAACTAACCCTTCCACCACAGCTGTATTCCGTGACCAGACATACATGAGAGACGCCTCCTACACATATAAAAATAAACAAACTTGTACCAATACTGTTTCAAAAACTTGTTATCAGGTGTGTCCAATCTGCTTGTTCCTGCTACAAGGTTCTTGACTCAAAAGACCTGTTACAAAATGTTCCAACAACTTCTGGACAAGTTGTGGGCGATAATATTTTAGCAACTTGATAAAATGAAAACATTATATTGTTACAAGTTGTTAAGAAGCTTGCTAGAAGTCTGTTACGAATACATCTTTTTACAATATGTGAGATTTTTACGTGTGTATTTAGCCTTCGACTCGGTCACGTTTGAGTGGCTGTATCCTAATTTTCAACTTAGCACTCAGCTGGAAGAAAAGGTATTCATAGCACGCCCTTGTCTTTACCTTTTCTCATGTGAATGATGATTTTTATTTTTAGATTTGTGGCCGTTGCTGGGACTAATCACAGTTTACTTGCTGGCAAGTTCTGTATCTGGTGGAAGTGGTAAGCAGTTTTTGGTCATACGATAATAAACCACGAGCATGCATTCGTCAGACTATCATGACGCTTTAACACCCATGTCTACCTCAGGTTATTACTGCACGCACACACCATTCACAAATATCAATTAAGTGATAATTTGGAGTTGAACCGCTTTAATGTCTATGCTGAGGAAGCGGCAACCCTTATCTGTGTTGTATAGTTAGAAATATATACATGCATGTATAGAAAAAATGTATGCAATGTCTGTACAGACATTTTCAAACATTTCTAAATCTAAAATAACCTTTATTCTTTCATTGTTTCCTACAAAAATAACCAGAGTGTATAGTTGCTTGTCCCTTGATAATACTCCCTCCTGTATGTGGATCAGATGGAGTAACATATCCCAATTATTGTGTGTTGAGAGAGGTTGCTTGTGAATTCGAACAAGTTATCAGGATTGTTCATGAAGGACCTTGCGGTGAGTAAAATCCTTTTTACTAAATGCTTGAGCAGTCAGCTCCATGAAATTTGGTGATAATTTGCATTTTGGCTAAGTTTCTACAAAGTATTTCGATCTGTATAGCGATCTTTCATACATATTTTCGAAGCATTATAATATAAAGTCTTTAATGAATTTAACAAAAACTGAAAACATTTGGAACTCAGCACCAATTTCTGTTAATATATTTCATTTTACGTCACATTTATAATTCATTGAATGCATGCAACAAATATATATTAGAATAATTAGTTATTAATTGCATGTTGAATGTAAGTTAATTTGTTTTTGCTTGTGACTTTTCCCGAAGAATTTATACTGATAGTGCATTGTTTTTCCTTCGGTTTTAAATTAGTTCGTTTAATAATTATATTTCACCTGGCTTAGAGTATATAAAACTTTTTGATAATCTGCATTTATACAATTACTGGCAGCATTGAAAACATACAAATATTAAAGAAACAATAAGATGGAAAAATAGCTAATATCCACCGGTCGTCTATGTATTATAAAACCACCTATATTCCTCCGAATAATATACATGTGATATAAGAAAACCTGTATATTTCCTCTAGTACCAAAATGCCCCAATATGTGTACATTGGAATACAATCCGCAATGTGGTACAGACGGCAGGACATATGGTAATCCGTGCCGCTTGAAAGTTGCCTTGTGTTTAACTAACGGAGCGATTAGACTGGATCATCATGGAGAGTGCGGTACGTAAATTACTTTTTCCTTTTAGATTCTCCCATCTACAGTACTAATTAATACCTAATAGAGGTAAATTACCTCTTCAAATAACAGTAAGACCAGCATCAATAGATTTTTTCATCCTTGTCCCGGTATTGTTATGTATTGCACTTTGAAACGAAAACACGAGCTGGCCACTATATTTTTATAAATAAAATACGATATGTGGAAACGTTCGCCGATATTTAGCAAGTACATTTTCGATCGACGATAGGCAGCGATTTAGATTTTGATAATCTTTGCTTCTTTTATATAATTATGATCAAGTTTCCATTATTGATATTTATGTTTTTCATAACTTTAGTCTAATTCTGAGACCCATCGTTGTTTCCAAAGAGAAAGGAAGAAAAAAGATATGATTGATGTTATGATTAGTGTGATTGACGTGTAGTTCTATATAACTAGTTTGTCATGCAGTAAATGATTTTCTGATCTTATGTATTGCATGGTCTTATTGTATCATGTATGTTATAGTACTGTAGTCCTGTTCTTCTTTGTGCTATTCTACATTAAATTTACAAATAAATATTTGAATCACCAAGATTTGTTCTCTTGTGAAGAATGTTGCATAGAAAGGTATTAGTAGAGTCAATAGAGAGGTTACAGGTAGCCAGTAGAGACAAGTGACTCGACTTAAAGTTGTAGAAGAAAGCTGTGATAATATAGTTTTTTCTCTCACACATGATTCAGTGTTATCACAGGAGTAACCTAAACTAAACGAACTTAATTTATGCTGGATACCCGAGCATTTCTAAAAGTCTAGAAAAAAACCTATTCATATGATAGTTTAGTTTCCTGCTGTAGTAACGCTTGACGAATATCGGCTCCAATTTTTAAGATTCCACCTTATTGCAACTCTAAGGAGAACAGTTCAAAACTGATAGATCTATCCAGTCGAAATAGATTATAGTTTCATGTACAGTTGAAAATAGTTCTCAGCCAAAAATACATAAATATAATTCGCACTTAAGGGGAAAAGTTGCCGTGACATCACTCCCCCCCCCCCCCCATCGTTATCTAACTTTCTTTGATTGAACTTGGAACAAAACATCTCATTAGGAAATGACTGCTTAAACCTTCCTTTTCTAAACCAACAAAATATATTCCCAAGATTAAATATGCAGGACTATATTGGTATAGTATGTGTATTTTGAACTAAAAACGCGTCAAGCATTGTCAAAGTAATTTCGTTGCGTCTTGCACAATATGACTACATTCTCTCGACACAGCTGTTTGCGGTTGACCATGCATGTTTGCAGTTTTTACTTAAAAGTAATATACTAAACTATATTGATATTGGATAGATCCATTGTCACTTCTGTCTAATTTCGTCTCCGTGGAGGGCTCTGCAGTTAACATCATCCCTTAATTAATGATCTGGTATTACTACAGGGGGAATCTGAACTAAACTAACTTTATTTACACTGGATATATCTACCAGTTCTAAACTGCTCTGCATAGACATCCAGTAAAGGTCATTACATATTGGCCCAGTGTTACTACTGAAGGAACCTAAACTAAACTAATTGTATTTTTATATTGGATAGCTCTGTCAGTTCTAAATTGTTTTCCTAATAGTCTAGGAAAATATCCTTATTATTCAATAATCAAGTTACCTGTTCTATACATAGAGGTCAAGTATGGGCCATCCCTCATTTGTCCAGTGTTACTACATAAGGAAACCTATAAACTAAACTAACTTCAATTATACTGGATAGCTCTATAAGTTCTAAACTGTTCTCCTTATAGAGGTCCAATAAAGGCTTTCTCTTATGGATCCTGTTGGCCACGTGTCGCTACAGGAGGAAACCGAAACTAAATATATCTTTATTTATACTGAATAGTTCTATCAGTTCTAAACTATTCTCCCTGTAGTGATCCAGTAACGGCCATTCCTTTCGTCATGCGCGTCGCAGTGTCATTACACGAGTACCCAGAGAAAATCTGTGGAGTTTAGCATAGAATCAAACTGGAAGCATTGTATCATAACTAGCTGGAGAGCACTCAGAGAATACATACCAGCAAATTAAGTCAAGTAATCATGCATAAATTATTCAGACCAACGCATGCTGCAAAGAATGTGGCTGGAACTATATTGGTAAACGGGCAGATAAAGCTCAGCAGAAAAGTATCATACATTGCTTACTAATCATGGCATTTCGATCACAAGATACATTATCAGAAGATACATTTTTACGGACACGCCATCAGCAGCTTGCGTAATTTAGAAGCCTGGATATACTGCTACGCAGCAGTGCAAATTATACTGGTGCCCCGTGTACTATGAGGTCAGTGACTGGTATATATATATACGAAGCAGTATTCCCCTGTGTTTTTGTTCATAATTTTTGCATTATCAATTGTAATTTGCGGGCTTGAGCTGAAAAAGTGAGAATTTTTTCGTATATATACCGAATATACACACGTACAGGGGACTTCAATATAAGCCTTCTCGGGTTTTGTCCCTCTTGGGTCAAAACCCTGCGGGGGCAACTAACTTTGTTTTTGTCCTCATTTGTCATCTACCCGTTGAAGGCTACAGACGAGCAACCGAAATCTCATAAATAACTTTTAATATTTGGTCAGAGAACGCTTACATCTACTAGTTCATGCAATTTTTCTAAATATCTCATGCAATATTAATTGGATTGTCCTTGGCCTATGGCCGTTACCTCCACAAATTTCATGTTAAACTGTTTGAACTGCACCCCGAACAAACCCTTCATGGTGAAAGCGTAACCTTTAATTTCTATTTTAATGTTTGCCAGTGGTAACAAATTTTGAAATCCATACTATGTATTTATGGACTAATAATATGGAAATGCACTAGCTTTTCCATATTGTACCATCAATAGTGTTTTCAAGTATATATGAAAATTACGATTAGTATCGAATTTGTATAATCATATTTCCATTCTAATTGTCATTTTCATACCATTTCCAACTAGGATCCCTAGTATTTCCATAGTAAGGATTTTGAAAAATTCCAGTGTCTATGAATAATATTCTTATAATTTTGCTAATTTCGGGCTCAATATATAGACAATATTCTTACAAGTGCATGAGATTCATATTATAATAGAGAGTGTAACAATTAAATGTATATTTGGTAAATATTTAATTCAATAAGTTACTATAAGCAATTTATGGACTTCTAAAAATGGACAGCGGGACAAATGTGTTATAATCGGGAGTCCCCCCGTAAATTCAGGAGGGTCTGCCACTAGGTAAAATTTTCCCCTATAATACATGTAACTTGAAACCCAGGAAACTGTTCGATGTTCATTGCTAGAAGAATTCCGCCTTGAGCGCTATTGCCTTGAGCGCTATTGGTTAAATGGGTACATTCACATCCACCTGGGTGCCGGGCGGTCAGTGTTACAACTTGCGTTAAATTTTTCCCCACACTGCGCAAAAACGCATGACTATATAAGACGCTGACTTCGTCAACCTTGCTCATAACGCCTCATCTTGCTGTTGGATTGAGATCAAGAACACTAAATTAGGTATGATGATATTTATTCTTTCCATTTGATTGCAATAATTAATATACAAATTGTAAAGAGCTTTCTCGGCGTTATTTTCAGGTCCAATTGCTGTTGCTGTTGTTGAATTGAGATAAAGACCAAGTATGAAAGCAAGTAATAATAATAATAATAGTTAATATCTATATTGCGTAAATTAACATGCTATAGTATATATGATCAAATGCGCATCACAAACATAATTACACTAAAATTGTTCTATGCTGAATGGTTATATAGGTATATAAACTAACTAAAAGTAAACGAGATTATATAGATTATATGTTACATGAAGTATTTAGCCTACATTAAAGGCTTCCTTAAAATAATAAGTCTTAACTAATTGCTTAAATATACTAAAGTTAGCCAGATTTCTTATATATACATAGGTAATTCGTTCCAGATTTTTGGAGCAGAGGTTGCGAATGCTCTGTCGCCGAGTGTTTTCTTTGTTTTTGTGCTATAGTCTTCAAGCAATGTGCCTTCGTTAGATCGTAGACTATAGCACGACGTCTTTCTTATTTTTAAAAGATTGACAAGATAGAGAGGTGCACACTGATGGATACATTTAAAAGCAAGCGTGGCAATTTTGAACTTGATCCTGAATCGCACAGGAAGCCAGTGTAGTTTGATGAGAGTCGGAGTGATGTGATCATGCATGCTTAGGGATAGAACAGATAAGACGTGCTGTGATCATGCTTAGGGATAGAACAGATAAGACAGATGTACATCTGTGACATCAAATAGAAGACTGTTACAATAGAAGCAAGGCTTTGTATTGTTTTCTATAGTTTAAGTGTTGCCATGACACATTGACTCATACATTGCCACAGGTCCAAAGGTGGTGGGTGTTGAGAATTACTTTTAGACAAATGCCTTGTTTTTAGAATGTCGTCAACGAGCTGCAATTTGGACATTGTTCCAGACCTTGCTACGAGGCAGTGGTGGAAGAAAGAATAGTGGCTGTGAGATACTTCGGTTATGTATGTTGTTGGGGAAGGAAGAGTGCTGTGCGACGCTTCACGTGAAAACAAACTTCTAGACTGTCTAATTCTGTTATTTTACGTTCATTACACGTACAATTTTGATTATAAAGTCCAGAGAAGTGCAATGATATTTTTAGAGAAAGCAACCTTTGGAATCAACTATAATAACCAAATGCCCTCTTAGCGTTACTCAAGTTTTACTCTGTTGGGTCAGTGAAGGATTAAGACTTTAGTGCATTCTCTTGGTGTATTTTTAATTGTATATAACTCTAGTGACGTATTAAATCCATTTATTAAAAAGGAGAGCTTTGTCTGTTTAATACGTCCCAAGGCCATGTTACACGAAACGATATTGAACGACGATTTATTGATATATAAATGTTAGAAGTTCATTTACATATCAAATCTTCGCTAAATTTCGTTCTGTGTAACAGCTTACGACAAAATTTCTACAAGGAGTTGAGAATAGCTGAAACGACCTTTTGAATAGCTGAAACTATCCTTTTGAATAGCTGAAACCACCCTTTTGAATAGCTGAAACGACCCTTTTGAATAGCTGAAACGACTCTTTTGAATAGCTAAAACGACCCTTCTGAATAGCTGAAACGACCCTTTTGAATAGCTGAAATGACCCTTTCGAAGGGTAACGTTCCTACCCTTTGAGGAGTTAAAACTACCCTCTGAAAGGGGTAAAATCTACCCTTTCGAAGAGTAAGCACCGAAGGGACTGAAACGACCCTTTTGAAAGGGTAGTCCTGGGGTCAAAAAAACTACTCCTTTCAAGGGGTCAAAACTACTCTTTTGAATTTACAGTGTATCCTTGGCATTATTAGTAAGCGTACCACAGACTTGGTATCTTCATAGGTACAAAGTCTTTATATCTTTATATCTTCTTATATCTTCTTATATCTTCTTATATCTTTGTATCTTCTTTATATCTTTACATAAATATATATGTAATATATACAAACCGCACAAGAGGTTTTTATCAGATTTAAAACATCGAGGCGCAGCCGAGTGTTTTAGATCTGATAAAGGCCGAACTGTAAGGTTTGTATATGACTTCTAAAATGACTCGTTTTGTACGCTCACTGGCGTTGGAATTTTGAAGATTGATGTTATCTACGCTGTAAAAATTGAAGGAGAAAATTTGAGCAAGTCTATATCAAATATATAGATCCGCTACGGGTCATGAGTTTCCTTTGTATTTTGCCTATGAATAATTAATGAATTTTAGAAATATTTATATAAATCTTTATATCTTCTTTGTATAGGTACACTGTATACGACTTACAATTTCTAGTTTTCTTGCAATATTTTCTAAGCTTAATAAAGTTTCCCTTCGCTCGAAACGTCGAAGTTCTTATTGTATTTTTCATTCAATTTTACACAACAATTAACGGCCGAATATTTGTTACACTCTATACCCACACTGGCACCGCAAGTTCGTTTATATATTTCTGTATTTTACCGTATGTTTATCGCCAAGCAAAGTTTTACAAACTTACTTTGCGGGGCCTCCCATGAACCCAAAGAATTCATGCCAATCGAAAATCACCCATCACATATAAGAAATAAGAAATTTCAGGCTGAAATAAAAAATACAACATAATGTTCACAATAGTTTTCAATGCGCTGATTACATCGAACATAAAACAATATCGCATTATGGACGCTCTTACTGAAAAGAAACGCCCGAAATTTTCTGCTTGTGTTTCCTGTGATAACCAATGCGCGAAAATTAAGATTTTGTCAATGTTCATCGTAATTCTGGTTCATAAAATCTCGTATTGGTATTAAAATCACAAAATCCGCTCTTAAAATCCACCTATGACTTTTTTCCGACTTTCACTATAGTGTTTCATTTCAGGATTTCACGCATCAAAATATCTAAATCCCGCGGTAACGCTTGAAATAACTGCTAAACACCCGCCAGGCAAAATTCACGGGGTTCCCTTTATAGCAAGCACTGTAGAAGACGCTGTTAGCGGCTTTCCCTTTACTCCTGGGTCAAGCCAGCTATACAGGCTTGATGTATTGGCTTTAAATGAGACTAGGTTGAATTCAAATATCTCTGACGGGCAAGTTCATATAACCGGACATGATATATTACGCTTTGACAGAGATAGAAATGGGGGCGGTGTCTGTATATATATTAGGAGTTCTTTACCATACTGTTATAGAGATGACTTAGTCCAGAAAGATCTGGAATCTATATGTATAGAGGTAAGAAAACCTAATTCGCGTCCTTTTTTTATCTCAACTATATACAGACCACCTTCTGCTACGGTTGATATATTTTCCAAAATTGAATCTTTAGTAAGTGCGGTTGATATTGAGGATAAAGAAATTTATTTATTGGGAGACTTAAATTGTAATCTTCTTGATACTTCAAATTTCGCAGCTAAAAAGTTAGCTTCAATGATGGAATTGTATCAACTGACTCAAGTCATTAATAAACCAACTCGAATTACAGAATTTTCAGCCAGTTTACTTGATATATGTATTACTTCTGCACCAGAGAAAATTGCGTTCTCTGACGTGATTCATACAGGGGCAAGTGATCACAGCTTGATTTATGTGGTCAGAAAAATTAATGTTACCACTAAAACAAATACAACTAAAGAAACTTATTTTCGTAATTTTAAGCATTTTGATAGCACTGCATTTCAAGATGATCTCTTTCGCCAGCCATGGTACACAATTGATACCTTAACTAATGTTGACGATAAATGGAATTTGTGGAAGAAATTGTTTTTGAACATACTTATAAGCATGCACCAATAATGTCCAGAAGAGTGAGAAACAAGGGTAATGTTCCATGGTTGACGAGAGAAATCAGAAGTAAGATGATAAATAGAGACCATTTCAAAAAAAAAGCAATATCAACAAACTCTAATGTTGATTGGGAGCAGTATAAATCCTATAGGAAAAGTGTAAATATTGCCATGCGAAAAGCTAAGGTAGAATATTATAGAAATAGGATAGGAAATCAGAAAAATAATCCTATAAAGCAAGCCTGGAAAATTGTAAATGATATTCTCGGACGTGGAAGGAAGGATAATACAATTAATGAAATCAAAGTAGATCAAGATACCATTTCATCACCAACTAAAATTTCTGAATGTTTCAATGACTATTTCGTGAATGCGGGCCTGGCTATAGCAAGCTCAATTGGTGGATGTAATTCTAATTTTGAAAATTACATTAACAAAGTTGACAATACTTCGTTCACTTTTCAAACTGTTAGTCATTCGAAAATTTTTAAATTATTTAATGAATTGGTAGTCTCTAAAGCAACTGGTGTTGACAAAATACCGGCTAAGGTTCTTAAATTAGCAGCCCCAGTTATTACAAACTCAATAACCAAGATATTTAATTGTTCTATTGAAACTGGGGAATTTCCGTTAGACTGGAAGATTGCGAGAGTCACTCCTTTACATAAAAAAGCTCCTAAAACTTTACTGGACAATTATCGTCCAATTTCTATATTACCAATCATCAGTAAAGTCTTTGAAAGAATATTATACGAACAATTTTATGAATATTTAACAACAAACAATTTATTGTCTAAACACCAATTTGGTTTTAGGCGTTTTCATTCTACAATGTCTACATTATTAGATTGCACGAATGAGTGGTATATAAATATGGATCGTGGTCTTTATAACCTTGTCGTCTTTCTGGATTTAAAGAAAGCTTTCGACACGGTCGACAATGCATTGTTACTAGCCAAACTCCAATTGTATGGGATTACTGATACGGCCTTTAATCTATTTAAATCCTACTTTACTGACCGTCTACAAGTATGTTATGTAAATAGTAAACTTTCAAACCCAAGAACAGTAAAGTGTGGAGTACCGCAGGGATCGATTCTTGGTCCGCTTCTATTCTTAATATATATTAATGATTTGCCTAATTGTCTCCAGTTTACAACTACTCGATTATTTGCTGATGACACGAATATAACAGCAAGTGGTAAATCTATTGAGGAAGTGGAGCGGACCCTGAATCTTGATCTCCTTAATGTCAAGGGGTGGCTTTCAGCAAAAAAACTCTGTCTGAATGTTGTCAAAACTGAATACCTTTTGATCGGCTCTCCCTATAATATTAAAAACTTGAGTTCAGAACCCAATGTTTTCGTTGGAGATGAGCCGATAAAAAGAGTTCGAGTAACAAAAGCTCTTGGAGTTAAATTGGACAAAAATTTAGCATGGAACAATCATATTGATCATATATCGAGTAAAATATCTGCCGGTATTAGCGCCTTAAAAAGAATTAAAGAATACACGGATCAAGACACCTTGAAATCTGTCTACTATGCGCTTGTCCAACCTCATTTTGATTATTGTTGTGAAGTCTGGGACTCAATTAATACTACTCTTTCAAATCGACTACAGAAGCTTCATAATAGAAGTGCCAGAATTATAATGAATTGTAAAAATGAGCATGGTCAATCAAGTCTGGCCCTTGGTCTTCTTGGATGGAAAACTTTGGAGGAACAGCGGGCTCAGATTACAGCCAGGCTCATGTATAAGGTTTTGCACAATATGGCACCGATTAAACTAAATGATATTTTTAATATGTCAAATACAGTCCACCATCATAATTTACGAGGATCAGATCCTACTCTCTTCCTTCCGCGTCCGAAAACTGAATATCTTAAAAAAAGTGTTAGTTTTAGAGGACCAAAAATATGGAATTCTTTGTCTGAACAAGCTACAATCTTGGCCAAAAGTTCGTGGAACGACGGACAGAATACGCGATTTTCCCTACTATCGGGTTATAACATGAAATTGTATCTCCCCCCGCGCCCCCATTCAATGTGGCTTTCTACAATCTGGGCCAAAAACCGTAGAACGATGAGTCATTTTCTGTGCATTAGTGATGCACTCCCCCCCCCCCCCCATTCAATGTTGATGTTCAGTGACTTGGCATCTGGGACAAACAAAATATTACGTCCAGTAAGAATGCTACAATCTTGGCAAAAAGTTCGTGGAACGACGGACAGAATACGCGATTTTCCCTACTATCGGGTTATAACATGAAATTGTATCTCCCCCCGCGCCCCCATTCAATGTTGCTTTCTAGCATTCTTACCAAAAACCGTAGAACGATGAGTCATTTTCTGTGCATTAGTGATGCACTCCCCCCCCCCATTCAATGTTGATGTTCAGTGACTTGGCATCTGGGACAAACAAAATATTACGTCCAGTAAGAATGCTACAATCTTGGCCAAAAGTTCGTGGAACGACGGACAGAATACGCGATTTTCCCTACTATCGGGTTATAACATGAAATTGTATCTCCCGCGCCCCCATTCAATGTTGCTTTCTAGCATTCTTACTGGACGTAATATTTTGTTTGTCCCAGATGCCAAGTCACTGAACATCAACATTGAATGGAAGTGCATCACTAATGCACAGAAAATGACTCATCGTTCTACGGTTTTTGGCCAAGATTGTCTGAAAGTAAGATGTTTTCTGATTTTTACGCTGAAGACATTTATAAACAATATAGTTAAACTGTTGCACAAACTGCATCATGGTTGTCTTAAAAAAAGGCTATTTAGCAAAGATAGCGTGTTAATTTTATTTATACTTTTCAATACTGTCCGTCCAATTGATGGGATTGGTTACCATGCAGAGGGTGGAAACTTTAACCCCTATACCTTAAGTTTTGACGCATGTGCATGGCCATCTATTTTTATAGAAACTTTATGCTGGCTCATACACCTAAGTGATAAGAGTAAATACACTATATTTGAGCTAAGGAAAGGTTTTGATCAGATAACTTCAATTACAATGCTCTCACTTAGCATGGCATATACACAGGGTTACGCATGCATGAATACATAGCTAAGCCGCCAGGTTTGAATAAGTTAAACAAAGTCCATAAATATCGTCTATGCACATTGTAGTGTATGTAAATAGTTTAACTAAAACCTGTAAGAATGTACTATTAGTGCCTATCAGAGCTGACAAGTTATTTGATACGGATATATACAAAGGTGAATGTCATGTAATGGGATATACAGTAATAACTATTGTCAGACAAATTTGCTGACACCACGGCAATATCGACAATACTCAGTGACAGTACTCACTGAAATTCTTTAAAATCTCGGCACTGAATCAGTGTGAAGAAAATATAAATGTTATAGACGTATCGGTGTTTCTAGCAAAATTATCTGAAAATGTTTCAAACGAGTAATATGGCTCTTATAGGACAAAATTCACATTTCTCACTGCTGACTGTATTAGAATAGACATAAATTTTCAATTAAGTATTGTGAGTTTGAGTGAGTAGTGTTGGTTTTGATATATAAGCTCAATTTTGTAAGGAATAACTCTAATTGAATAATAATATACCAAGTTATATATTAGAATCAATTATTAAATGTTGATTTTGTCCACTGTTGAGTTAGAAATTCCACTTTTAGACTGAGTACTGTTGCTGATAAATGTGCATTGCATGTATAATATGTAAACTGATACTGCATGCCAAATGTCATATACTGTTCTGGCGCGCGGGCTGTGGCCTTTTTACCAAACGTATGGGTTGACAAGCTAAGTATCCTACATGAACCTCTTACAACATATATAATTATATATAATTTAGGCATTAGCACATTTTCAATTTTGAAAGTTGAAAGGTTTCGTATTTGGTTTTTGCATTCATGGTCTTGGACTTGGGACATATATTTTTGAAATGTACATTAATTTCAACTTAAGTCTCGAGTTTTCTGTCAACAGAATCCCGCTATATACAGATTTAAATTGTTCTGGGACAGTGAATTTACACGAAGTTGTTTCTTTATACGCGGTAAACCTGTAGCCGGTTTATATACTTATACCCTGCCTTACTCGGTCAATATATATGTTCAATGTTTCAAGATTAACACGTGTATGTACCAGTTTAATAAACACTTTATTGTCGTGTCTAAATAGTCGCAGTTAAACTATACATATATGGACAAATGTGCATTTGGCAACGAAACGATTTTAGAGTAAAATCGTAAACTTATATTTTTGAAAAGCCCGTTATAGCGCGCGCTTAAGTCTAAACCTAAGGAATATTTCGTATATTGAGGAGTTTAGTTGCAGGGCCACCCTAAGTTAATTTTGAATCTAATCAATATACGAATTTCAAGAGTATTTTATATGATATCAGCGATTCTTTATATTAATGCACCGAAAATATAACGCGCCTTCAATGAATTTCAAGCATTCATAAAACAAAATATGAAATATGATTACATTCAGACAATCTTGGCCAAAAGTTCGTGGAACGACGGACAGAATACGCGATTTTCCCTACTATCGGGTTATAACATGAAATTGTATCTCCCATTCTACGCGATTTTCCCTACTATCGGGTTATAACATGAAATTGTATCTCCCCCCGCGCCCCCATTCAATGTTGCTTTCTAGCATTCTTACTGGACGTAATATTTTGTTTGTCCCAGATGCCAAGTCACTGAACATCAACATTGAATGGGGGGGGGGGGGAGTGCATCACTAATGCACAGAAAATGACTCATCGTTCTACGGTTTTTGGCCAAGATTGTCTGAAAGTAAGATGTTTTCTGATTTTTACGCTGAAGACATTTATAAACAATATAGTTAAACTGTTGCACAAACTGCATCATGGTTGTCTTAAAAAAAGGCTATTTAGCAAAGATAGCGTGTTAATTTTATTTATACTTTTCAATACTGTCCGTCAATTGATGGGATTGGTTACCATGCAGAGGGTGGGAAACTTTTAACCCCTATACCTTAAGTTTTGACGCATGTGCATGGCCATCTATTTTATAGAAACTTTATGCTGGCTCATACACCTAAGTGATAAGAGTAAATACACTATATTTGAGCTAAGGAAAGGTTTTGATCAGATAACTTCAATTACAATGCTCTCACTTAGCATGGCATATACACAGGGTTACGCATGCATGAATACATAGCTAAGCCGCCAGGTTTGAATAAGTTAAACAAAGTCCATAAATATCGTCTATGCACATTGTAGTGTATGTAAATAGTTTAACTAAAACCTGTAAGAATGTACTATTAGTGCCTATCAGAGCTGACAAGTTATTTGATACGGATATATACAAAGGTGAATGTCATGTAATGGGATATACAGTAATAACTATTGTCAGACAAATTTGCTGACACCACGGCAATATCGACAATACTCAGTGACAGTACTCACTGAAATTCTTTAAAATCTCGGCACTGAATCAGTGTGAAGAAAATATAATTGTTATAGACGTATCGGTGTTTCTAGCAAAATTATCTGAAAATGTTTCAAACGAGTAATATGGCTCTTATAGGACAAAATTCACATTTCTCACTGCTGACTGTAATAGAATAGACATAAATTTTCAATTAAGTATTGTGAGTTTGAGTGAGTAGTGTTGGTTTTGATATATAAGCTCAATTTTGTAAGGAATAACTCTAATTGAATAATAATATACCAAGTTATATATTAGAATCAATTATTAAATGTTGATTTTGTCCACTGTTGAGTTAGAAATTCCACTTTTAGACTGAGTACTGTTGCTGATAAATGTGCATTGCATGTATAATATGTAAACTGATACTGCATGCCAAATGTCATATACTGTTCTGGCGCGCGGGCTGTGGCCTTTTTACCAAACGTATGGGTTGACAAGCTAAGTATCCTACATGAACCTCTTACAACATATATAATTATATATAATTTAGGCATTAGCACATTTTCAATTTTGAAAGTTGAAAGGTTTCGTATTTGGTTTTGCATTCATGGTCTTGGACTTGGGACATATATTTTGAAATGTACATTAATTTCAACTTAAGTCTCGAGTTTTCTGTCAACAGAATCCCGCTATATACAGATTTAAATTGTTCTGGGACAGTGAATTTACACGAAGTTGTTTCTTTATACGCGGTAAACCTGTAGCCGGTTTATATACTTATACCCTGCCTTACTCGGTCAATATATATGTTCAATGTTTCAAGATTAACACGTGTATGTACCAGTTTAATAAACACTTTATTGTCGTGTCTAAATAGTCGCAGTTAAACTATACATATATGGACAAATGTGCATTTGGCAACGAAACGATTTTAGAGTAAAATCGTAAACTTATATTTTTGAAAAGCCCGTTATAGCGCGCGCTTAAGTCTAAACCTAAGGAATATTTCGTATATTGAGGAGTTTAGTTGCAGGGCCACCCTAAGTTAATTTTGAATCTATTCAATATACGAATTTCAAGAGTATTTTATATGATATCAGCGATTCTTTATATTAATGCACCGAAAATATAACGCGCCTTCAATGAATTTCAAGCATTCATAAAACAAAATATGAAATATGATTACATTCAGACAATCTTGGCCAAAAGTTCGTGGAACGACGGACAGAATACGCGATTTTCCCTACTATCGGGTTATAACATGAAATTGTATCTCCCCCCGCGCCCCCATTCAATGTTGCTTTCTAGCATTCTTACGTGTCGTAATATTTTGTTTGTCCCAGTTGCCAATTCACTGAACATCAACATTTAATGGGGGGGGGGGGAGTGCATCACTAATGCACGGAAAATGACTCATCGTTCTACGGTTTTTGGCCAAGATTGTCTGAAAGTAAGATGTTTTCTGATTTTTACGCTGAAGACATTTATAAACAATATAGTTAAACTGTTGCACAAACTGCATCATGGTTGTCTTAAAAAAAGGCTATTTAGCAAAGATAGCGTGTTAATTTTATTTATACTTTTCAATACTGTCCGTCCAATTGATGGGATTGGTTATTGGTTACCATGCAGAGGGTGGAGGGTGAAACTTTTAACCCTATACCTTAAGTTTTGACGCATGTGCATGGCCATCTATTTTATAGAAACTTTATGCTGGCTCATACACCTAAGTGATAAGAGTAAATACACTATATTTGAGCTAAGGGAAAGGTTTTGATCAGATAACTTCAATTACAATGCTCTCACTTAGCATGGCATATACACAGGGTTACGCATGAATACATAGCTAAGCCGCCAGGTTTGAATAAGTTAAACAAAGTCCATAAATATCGTCTATGCACATTGTAGTGTATGTAAATAGTTTAACTAAAACCTGTAAGAATGTACTATTAGTGCCTATCAGAGCTGACAAGTTATTATATATATATAAGGTGATGATAACTATTGTCAGACACAATTGCTCACACCACGGCAAAATAGACAATAATCAGAGACACTACTAACTGAAATTCTTTAAAATCTCGGCACTGAATCAGTGTGAAGAAAATATAAATGTTATAGACGTATCGGTGTTTCTAGCAAAATTATCTGAAAATGTTTCAAACGAGTAATATGGCTCTTATAGGACAAAATTCACATTTCTCACTGCTGACTGTAATAGAATAGACATAAATTTTCAATTAAGTATTGTGAGTTTGAGTGAGTAGTGTTGGTTTTGATATATAAGCTCAATTTTGTAAGGAATAACTCTAATTGAATAATAATATACCAAGTTATATATTAGAATCAATTATTAAATGTTGATTTTGTCCGCTGTTGAGTTAGAAATTCCACTTTTAGACTGAGTACTGTTGCTGATAAATGTGCATTGCATGTATAATATGTAAACTGATACTGCATGCCAAATGTCATATACTGTTCTGGCGCGCGGGCTGTGGCCTTTTTACCAAACGTATGGGTTGACAAGCTAAGTATCCTACATGAACCTCTTACAACATATATAATTATATATAATTTAGGCATTAGCACATTTTCAATTTTGAAAGTTGAAAGGTTTCGTATTTGGTTTTTGCATTCATGGTCTTGGACTTGGGACATATATTTTTGAAATGTACATTAATTTCAACTTAAGTCTCGAGTTTTCTGTCAACAGAATCCCGCTATATACAGATTTAAATTGTTCTGGGACAGTGAATTTACACGAAGTTGTTTCTTTATACGCGGTAAACCTGTAGCCGGTTTATATACTTATACCCTGCCTTACTCGGTCAATATATATGTTCAATGTTTCAAGATTAACACGTGTATGTACCAGTTTAATAAACACTTTATTGTCGTGTCTAAATAGTCGCAGTTAAACTATACATATATGGACAAATGTGCATTTGGCAACGAAACGATTTTAGAGTAAAATCGTAAACTTATATTTTTGAAAAGCCCGTTATAGCGCGCGCTTAAGTCTAAACCTAAGGAATATTTCGTATATTGAGGAGTTTAGTTGCAGGGCCACCCTAAGTTAATTTTGAATCTAATCAATATACGAATTTCAAGAGTATTTTATATGATATCAGCGATTCTTTATATTAATGCACCGAAAATATAACGCGCCTTCAATGAATTTCAAGCATTCATAAAACAAAATATGAAATATGATTACATTCAGACAATCTTGGCCAAAAGTTCGTGGAACGACGGACAGAATACGCGATTTTCCCTACTATCGGGTTATAACATGAAATTGTATCTCCCCCCGCGCCCCCATTCAATGTTGCTTTCTACAATCTGGGCCAAAACCGTAGAACGATGAGTCATTTTCTGTGCATTAGTGATGCACTCCCCATTCAATGTTGATGTTCAGTGACTTGGCATCTGGGACAAACAAAATATTACGTCCAGTAAGAATGCTACAATCTTGGCCAAAAGTTCGTGGAACGACGGACAGAATACGCGATTTTCCCTACTATCGGGTTATAACATGAAATTGTATGCGCCTTGCTTTCAGCATTCTTACCAAAAACCGTAGAACGATGAGTCATTTTCTGTGCATTAGTGATGCACTCCCCCTCCCCATTCAATGTTGATGTTCAGTGACTTGGCATCTGGGACAAACAAAATATTACGTCCAGTAAGAATGCTACAATCTTGGCCAAAAGTTCGTGGAACGACGGACAGAATACGCGATTTTCCTACTATCGGGTTATAACATGAAATTGTATCTCCCCGCGCCCCCATTCAATGTTGCTTTCTAGCATTCTTACTGGACGTAATATTTTGTTTTTCACAGATGACAAGTCACTGAACATCAACATTGAATGGGGAGTGCATCACTAATGCACGAAAATGACTCATCGTTCTACGGTTTTGGCCAAGATTGTCTGAAAGTAAGATGTTTTCTGATTTTTACGCTGAAGACATTTATAAACAATATAGTTAAACTGTTGCACAAACTGCATCATGGTTGTCTTAAAAAAAGGCTATTTAGCAAAGATAGCGTGTTAATTTTATTTATACTTTTCAATACTGTCCGTCAATTGATGGGATTGGTTACCATGCAGAGGGTGGGAAACTTTTAACCCCTATACCTTAAGTTTTGACGCATGTGCATGGCCATCTATTTTTTATAGAAACTTTATGCTGGCTCATACACCTAAGTGATAAGAGTAAATACACTATATTTGAGCTAAGGGAAAGGTTTTGATCAGATAACTTCAATTACAATGCTCTCACTTAGCATAGCATATACACAGGGTTACGCATGCATGAATACATAGCTAAGCCGCCAGGTTTGAATAAGTTAAACAAAGTCCATAAATATCGTCTATGCACATTGTAGTGTATGTAAATAGTTTAACTAAAACCTGTAAGAATGTACTATTAGTGCCTATCAGAGCTGACAAGTTATTTGATACGGATATATACAAAGGTGAATGTCATGTAATGGGATATACAGTAATAACTATTGTCAGACAAATTTGCTGACACCACGGCAATATCGACAATACTCAGTGACAGTACTCACTGAAATTCTTTAAAATCTCGGCACTGAATCAGTGTGAAGAAAATATAATTGTTATAGACGTATCGGTGTTTCTAGCAAAATTATCTGAAAATGTTTCAAACGAGTAATATGGCTCTTATAGGACAAAATTCACATTTCTCACTGCTGACTGTAATAGAATAGACATAAATTTTCAATTAAGTATTGTGAGTTTGAGTGAGTAGTGTTGGTTTTGATATATAAGCTCAATTTTGTAAGGAATAACTCTAATTGAATAATAATATACCAAGTTATATATTAGAATCAATTATTAAATGTTGATTTTGTCCGCTGTTGAGTTAGAAATTCCACTTTTAGACTGAGTACTGTTGCTGATAAATGTGCATTGCATGTATAATATGTAAACTGATACTGCATGCCAAATGTCATATACTGTTCTGGCGCGCGGGCTGTGGCCTTTTTACCAAACGTATGGGTTGACAAGCTAAGTATCCTACATGAACCTCTTACAACATATATAATTATATATAATTTAGGCATTAGCACATTTTCAATTTTGAAAGTTGAAAGGTTTCGTATTTGGTTATTGCATTCATGGTCTTGGACTTGGGACATATATTTTTGAAATGTACATTAATTTCAACTTAAGTCTCGAGTTTTCTGTCAACAGAATCCCGCTATATACAGATTTAAATTGTTCTGGGACAGTGAATTTACACGAAGTTGTTTCTTTATACGCGGTAAACCTGTAGCCGGTTTATATACTTATACCCTGCCTTACTCGGTCAATATATATGTTCAATGTTTCAAGATTAACACGTGTATGTACCAGTTTAATAAACACTTTATTGTCGTGTCTAAATAGTCGCAGTTAAACTATACATATATGGACAAATGTGCATTTGGCAACGAAACGATTTTAGAGTAAAATCGTAAACTTATATTTTGAAAAGCCCGTTATAGCGCGCTTAAGTCTAAACCTAAGGAATATTTCGTATATTGAGGAGTTTAGTTGCAGGGCCACCTAAGTTAATTTTGAATCTAATCAATATACGAATTTCAAGTATTTATATGATATCAGCGATTCTTTATATTAATGCACCGAAAATATAACGCGCCTTCAATGAATTTCAAGCATTCATAAAACAAAATATGAAATATGATTACATTCAGACAATCTTGGCCAAAAGTTCGTGGAACGACGGACAGAATACGCGATTTTCCCTACTATCGGGTTATAACATGAAATTGTATCTCCCCCCGCGCCCCCATTCAATGTTGCTTTCTACAATCTGGGCCAAAAACCGTAGAACGATGAGTCATTTTCTGTGCATTAGTGATGCACTCCCCCCCCCCCATTCAATGTTGATGTTCAGTGACTTGGCATCTGGGACAAACAAAATATTACGTCCAGTAAGAATGCTACAATCTTGGCCAAAAGTTCGTGGAACGACGGACAGAATACGCGATTTTCCTACTATCGGGTTATAACATGAAATTGTATCTCCCCGCGCCCCATTCAATGTTGCTTTCTAGCATTCTTACAAAACCGTAGAACGATGAGTCATTTTCTGTGCATTAGTGATGCACTTCCCCATTCAATGTTGATGTTCAGTGACTTGGCATCTGGGACAAACAAAATATTACGTCCAGTAAGAATGCTACAATCTTGGCCAAAGTTCGTGGAACGACGGACAGAATACGCGATTTTCCCTACTATCGGGTTATAACATGAAATTGTATCTCCCCCCCCATTCAATGTTGCTTTCTAGCATTCTTACTGGACGTAATATTTTGTTTGTCCCAGATGCCAAGTCACTGAACATCAACATTGAATGGGGAGGAATCACTAATGCACAAAATGACTCATCGTTCTACGGTTTTTGCCAAGATTGTCTGAAAGTAAGATGTTTCTGATTTTTACGCTGAAGACATTTATAAACAATATAGTTAAACTGTTGCACAAACTGCATCATGGTTGTCTTAAAAAAAGGCTATTTAGCAAAGATAGCGTGTTAATTTTATTTATACTTTTCAATACTGTCCGTCCAATTGATGGGATTGGTTACCATGCAGAGGGTGGAAACTTTTAACCCCTATACCTTAAGTTTTGACGCATGTGCATGGCCATCTATTTTTATAGAAACTTTATGCTGGCTCATACACCTAAGTGATGAGTAAATACACTATATTTGAGCTAAGGAAAGGTTTTGATCAGATAACTTCAATTACAATGCTCTCACTTAGCATGGCATATACACAGGGTTACGCATGCATGAATACATAGCTAAGCCGCCAGGTTTGAATAAGTTAAACAAAGTCCATAAATATCGTCTATGCACATTGTAGTGTATGTAAATAGTTTAACTAAAACCTGTAAGAATGTACTATTAGTGCCTATCAGAGCTGACAAGTTATTTGATACGGATATATACAAAGGTGAATGTCATGTAATGGGATATACAGTAATAACTATTGTCAGACAAATTTGCTGACACCACGGCAATATCGACAATACTCAGTGACAGTACTCACTGAAATTCTTTAAAATCTCGGCACTGAATCAGTGTGAAGAAAATATAATTGTTATAGACGTATCGGTGTTTCTAGCAAAATTATCTGAAAATGTTTCAAACGAGTAATATGGCTCTTATAGGACAAAATTCACATTTCTCACTGCTGACTGTAATAGAATAGACATAAATTTTCAATTAAGTATTGTGAGTTTGAGTGAGTAGTGTTGGTTTTGATATATAAGCTCAATTTTGTAAGGAATAACTCTAATTGAATAATAATATACAGTTATATATTAGAATCAATTATTAAATGTTGATTTTGTCCGCTGTTGAGTTAGAAATTCCACTTTTAGACTGAGTACTGTTGCTGATAAATGTGCATTGCATGTATAATATGTAAACTGATACTGCATGCCAAATGTCATATACTGTTCTGGCGCGCGGGCTGTGGCCTTTTTACCAAACGTATGGGTTGACAAGCTAAGTATCCTACATGAACCTCTTACAACATATATAATTATATATAATTTAGGCATTAGCACATTTTCAATTTTGAAAGTTGAAAGGTTTCGTATTTGGTTTTTGCATTCATGGTCTTGGACTTGGGACATATATTTTTGAAATGTACATTAATTTCAACTTAAGTCTCGAGTTTTCTGTCAACAGAATCCCGCTATATACAGATTTAAATTGTTCTGGGACAGTGAATTTACACGAAGTTGTTTCTTTATACGCGGTAAACCTGTAGCCAGTTTATATACTTATACCCTGCCTTACTCGGTCAATATATATGTTCAATGTTTCAAGATTAACACGTGTATGTACCAGTTTAATAAACACTTTATTGTCGTGTCTAAATAGTCGCAGTTAAACTATACATATATGGACAAATGTGCATTTGGCAACGAAACGATTTTAGAGTAAAATCGTAAACTTATATTTTTGAAAAGCCCGTTATAGCGCGCGCTTAAGTCTAAACCTAAGGAATATTTCGTATATTGAGGAGTTTAGTTGCAGGGCCACCCTAAGTTAATTTTGAATCTAATCAATATACGAATTTCAAGAGTATTTTATATGATATCAGCGATTCTTTATATTAATGCACCGAAAATATAACGCGCCTTCAATGAATTTCAAGCATTCATAAAACAAAATATGAAATATGATTACATTCAGACAATCTTGGCCAAAAGTTCGTGGAACGACGGACAGAATACGCGATTTTCCCTACTATCGGGTTATAACATGAAATTGTATCTCCCCCCGCGCCCCCATTCAATGTTGCTTTCTACAATCTGGGCCAAAAACCGTAGAACGATGAGTCATTTTCTGTGCATTAGTGATGCACTCCCCCCCCCCCCCATTCAATGTTGATGTTCAGTGACTTGGCATCTGGGACAAACAAAATATTACGTCCAGTAAGAATGCTACAATCTTGGCCAAAAGTTCGTGGAACGACGGACAGAATACGCGATTTTCCCTACTATCGGGTTATAACATGAAATTGTATCTCCCCCGCGCCCCATTCAATGTTGCTTTCTAGCATTCTTACCAAAAACCGTAGAACGATGAGTCATTTTCTGTGCATTAGTGATGCACTCCCCATTCAATGTTGATGTTCAGTGACTTGGCATCTGGGACAAACAAAATATTACGTCAGTAAGAATGCTACAATCTTGGCCAAAAGTTCGTGGAACGACGGACAGAAAACGTGATTTTCCCTACTATCGGGTTTTAACATGAAATGTATCTCCCGCGCCCCATTCAATGTTGCTTTCTAGCATTCTTACTGGACGTAATATTTTGTTTGTCCCAGATGCCAAGTCACTGAACATCAACATTGAATGGGGGGGGGGGGGGAGTGCATCACTAATGCACAGAAAATGACTCATCGTTCTACGGTTTTTGGCCAAGATTGTCTGAAAGTAAGATGTTTTCTGATTTTACGCTGAAGACATTTATAAACAATATAGTTAAACTGTTGCACAAACTGCATCATGGTTGTCTTAAAAAGGCTATTTAGCAAAGATAGCGTGTTAATTTTATTTATACTTTTCAATACTGTCCGTCAATTGATGGGATTGGTTACCATGCAGAGGGTGGGAAACTTTTAACCCCTATACCTTAAGTTTTGACGCATGTGCATGGCCATCTATTTTTTATAGAAACTTTATGCTGGCTCATACACCTAAGTGATAAGAGTAAATACACTATATTTGAGCTAAGGGAAAGGTTTTGATCAGATAACTTCAATTACAATGCTCTCACTTAGCATGGCATATACACAGGGTTACGCATGCATGAATACATAGCTAAGCCGCCAGGTTTGAATAAGTTAAACAAAGTCCATAAATATCGTCTATGCACATTGTAGTGTATGTAAATAGTTTAACTAAAACCTGTAAGAATGTACTATTAGTGCCTATCAGAGCTGACAAGTTATTTGATACGGATATATACAAAGGTGAATGTCATGTAATGGGATATACAGTAATAACTATTGTCAGACAAATTTGCTGACACCACGGCAATATCGACAATACTCAGTGACAGTACTCACTGAAATTCTTTAAAATCTCGGCACTGAATCAGTGTGAAGAAAATATAATTGTTATAGACGTATCGGTGTTTCTAGCAAAATTATCTGAAAATGTTTCAAACGAGTAATATGGCTCTTATAGGACAAAATTCACATTTCTCACTGCTGACTGTAATAGAATAGACATAAATTTTCAATTAAGTATTGTGAGTTTGAGTGAGTAGTGTTGGTTTTGATATATAAGCTCAATTTTGTGAGGAATAACTCTAATTGAATAATAATATACCAAGTTATATATTAGAATCAATTATTAAATGTTGATTTTGTCCGCTGTTGAGTTAGAAATTCCACTTTTAGACTGAGTACTGTTGCTGATAAATGTGCATTGCATGTATAATATGTAAACTGATACTGCATGCCAAATGTCATATACTGTTCTGGCGCGCGGGCTGTGGCCTTTTACCAAACGTATGGGTTGACAAGCTAAGTATCCTACATGAACCTCTTACAACATATATAATTATATATAATTTAGGCATTAGCACATTTTCAATTTTGAAAGTTGAAAGGTTTCGTATTTGGTTTTGCATTCATGGTCTTGGACTTGGGACATATATTTTTGAAATGTACATTAATTTCAACTTAAGTCTCGAGTTTTCTGTCAACAGAATCCGCTATATACAGATTTAAATTGTTCTGGGACAGTGAATTTACACGAAGTTGTTTCTTTATACGCGGTAAACCTGTAGCCGGTTTATATACTTATACCCTGCCTTACTCGGTCAATATATATGTTCAATGTTTCAAGATTAACACGTGTATGTACCAGTTTAATAAACACTTTATTGTCGTGTCTAAATAGTCGCAGTTAAACTATACATATATGGACAAATGTGCATTTGGCAACGAAACGATTTTAGAGTAAAATCGTAAACTTATATTTTTGAAAAGCCCGTTATAGCGCGCGCTTAAGTCTAAACCTAAGGAATATTTCGTATATTGAGGAGTTTAGTTGCAGGGCCTTTTGAATCTAATCAATATACGAATTTCAAGAGTATTTTATATGATATCAGCGATTCTTTATATTAATGCACCGAAAATATAACGCGCCTTCAATGAATTTCAAGCATTCATAAAACAAAATATGAAATATGATTACATTCAGACAATCTTGGCCAAAAGTTCGTGGAACGACGGACAGAATACACGATTTTCCTACTATCAGGTTATAACATGAAATTGTATCTCCCCGCGCCCCCATTCAATGTTGCTTTCTACAATCTGGGCCAAAACCGTAGAACGATGAGTCATTTTCTGTGCATTAGTGATGCACTCCCCATTCAATGTTGATGTTCAGTGACTTGGCATCTGGGACAAACAAAATATTACGTCCAGTAAGAATGCTACAATCTTGGCCAAAAGTTCGTGGAACGACGGACAGAATACGCGATTTTCCTACTATCGGGTTATAACATGAAATTGTATCTCCCCCGCGCCCCATTCAATGTTGCTTTCTAGCATTCTTACCAAAAACCGTAGAACGATGAGTCATTTTCTGTGCATTAGTGATGCACTCCCCATTCAATGTTGATGTTCAGTGACTTGGCATCTGGGACAAACAAAATATTACGTCCAGTAAGAATGCTACAATCTTGGCCAAAAGTTCGTGGAACGACGGACAGAATACGCGATTTTCCCTACTATCGGGTTATAACATGAAATTGTATCTCCCCGCGCCCCATTCAATGTTGCTTTCTAGCATTCTTACTGGACGTAATATTTTGTTTGTCCCAGATGCCAAGTCACTGAACATCAACATTGAATGGGGAAGTGCATCACTAATGCACAGAAAATGACTCATCGTTCTACGGTTTTGGCCAAGATTGTCTGAAAGTAAGATGTTTTCTGATTTTACGCTGAAGACATTTATAAACAATATAGTTAAACTGTTGCACAAACTGCATCATGGTTGTCTTAAAAAAGGCTATTTAGCAAAGATAGCGTGTTAATTTTATTTATACTTTTCAATACTGTCCGTCAATTGATGGGATTGGTTACCATGCAGAGGGTGGAAACTTTTAACCCCTATACCTTAAGTTTTGACGCATGTGCATGGCCATCTATTTTTATAGAAACTTTATGCTGGCTCATACACCTAAGTGATAAGAGTAAATACACTATATTTGAGCTAGGGAAAGGTTTTGATCAGATAACTTCAATTACAATGCTCTCACTTAGCATGGCATATACACAGGGTTACGCATGCATGAATACATAGCTAAGCCGCCAGGTTTGAATAAGTTAAACAAAGTCCATAAATATCGTCTATGCACATTGTAGTGTATGTAAATAGTTTAACTAAAACCTGTAAGAATGTACTATTAGTGCCTATCAGAGCTGACAAGTTATTTGATACGGATATATACAAAGGTGAATGTCATGTAATGGGATATACAGTAATAACTATTGTCAGACAAATTTGCTGACACCACGGCAATATCGACAATACTCAGTGACAGTACTCACTGAAATTCTTTAAAATCTCGGCACTGAATCAGTGTGAAGAAAATATAATTGTTATAGACGTATCAGTGTTTCTAGCAAAATTATCTGAAAATGTTTCAAACGAGTAATATGGCTCTTATAGGACAAAATTCACATTTCTCACTGCTGACTGTAATAGAATAGACATAAATTTTCAATTAAGTATTGTGAGTTTGAGTGAGTAGTGTTGGTTTTGATATATAAGCTCAATTTTGTAAGGAATAACTCTAATTGAATAATAATATACCAAGTTATATATTAGAATCAATTATTAAATGTTGATTTTGTCCGCTGTTGAGTTAGAAATTCCACTTTTAGACTGAGTACTGTTGCTGATAAATGTGCATTGCATGTATAATATGTAAACTGATACTGCATGCCAAATGTCATATACTGTTCTGGCGCGCGGGCTGTGGCCTTTTACCAAACGTATGGGTTGACAAGCTAAGTATCCTACATGAACCTCTTACAACATATATAATTATATATAATTTAGGCATTAGCACATTTTCAATTTTGAAAGTTGAAAGGTTTCGTATTTGGTTTTGCATTCATGGTCTTGGACTTGGGACATATATTTTTGAAATGTACATTAATTTCAACTTAAGTCTCGAGTTTTCTGTCAACAGAATCCCGCTATATACAGATTTAAATTGTTCTGGGACAGTGAATTTACACGAAGTTGTTTCTTTATACGCGGTAAACCTGTAGCCGGTTTATATACTTATACCCTGCCTTACTCGGTCAATATATATGTTCAATGTTTCAAGATTAACACGTGTATGTACCAGTTTAATAAACACTTTATTGTCGTGTCTAAATAGTCGCAGTTAAACTATACATATATGGACAAATGTGCATTTGGCAACGAAACGATTTTAGAGTAAAATCGTAAACTTATATTTTTGAAAAGCCCGTTATAGCGCGCGCTTAAGTCTAAACCTAAGGAATATTTCGTATATTGAGGAGTTTAGTTGCAGGGCCACCCTAAGTTAATTTTGAATCTAATCAATATACGAATTTCAAGAGTATTTTATATGATATCAGCGATTCTTTATATTAATGCACCGAAAATATAACGCGCCTTCAATGAATTTCAAGCATTCATAAAACAAAATATGAAATATGATTACATTCAGACAATCTTGGCCAAAAGTTCGTGGAACGACGGACAGAATACGCGATTTTCCCTACTATCGGGTTATAACATGAAATTGTATCTCCCCCCGCGCCCCCATTCAATGTTGCTTTCTACAATCTGACCAAAAACCGTAGAACGATGAGTCATTTTCTGTGCATTAGTGATGCACTCCCCCTCCCCATTCAATGTTGATGTTCAGTGACTTGGCATCTGGGACAAACAAAATATTACGTCCAGTAAGAATGCTACAATCTTGGCCAAAAGTTCGTGGAACGACGGACAGAATACGCGATTTTCCTACTATCAGGTTATAACATGAAATTGTATCTCCCCGCGCCCCCATTCAATGTTGCTTTCTAGCATTCTTACCAAAACCGTAGAACGATGAGTCATTTTCTGTGCATTAGTGATGCACTCCCCCTCCCCATTCAATGTTGATGTTCAGTGACTTGGCATCTGGGACAAACAAAATATTACGTCCAGTAAGAATGCTACAATCTTGGCCAAAAGTTCGTGGAACGACGGACAGAATACGCGATTTTCCTACTATCGGGTTATAACATGAAATTGTATCTCCCCCCGCGCCCCCATTCAATGTTGCTTTCTAGCATTCTTACTGGACGTAATATTTTGTTTGTCCCAGATGCCAAGTCACTGAACATCAACATTGAATGGGGGAGAGTGCATCACTAATGCACAGAAAATGACTCATCGTTCTACGGTTTTTGGCCAAGATTGTCTGAAAGTAAGATGTTTTCTGATTTTTACGCTGAAGACATTTATAAACAATATAGTTAAACTGTTGCACAAACTGCATCATGGTTGTCTTAAAAAAAGGCTATTTAGCAAAGATAGCGTGTTAATTTTATTTATACTTTTCAATACTGTCCGTCCAATTGATGGGATTGGTTACCATGCAGAGGGTGGAAACTTTTAACCCCTATACCTTAAGTTTTGACGCATGTGCATGGCCATCTATTTTTATAGAAACTTTATGCTGGCTCATACACCTAAGTGATAAGAGTAAATACACTATATTTGAGCTAAGGAAAGGTTTTGATCAGATAACTTCAATTACAATGCTCTCATAGCATGGCATATACACAGGGTTACGCATGCATGAATACATAGCTAAGCCGCCAGGTTTGAATAAGTTAAACAAAGTCCATAAATATCGTCTATGCACATTGTAGTGTATGTAAATAGTTTAACTAAAACCTGTAAGAATGTACTATTAGTGCCTATCAGAGCTGACAAGTTATTTGATACGGATATATACAAAGGTGAATGTCATGTAATGGGATATACAGTAATAACTATTGTCAGACAAATTTGCTGACACCACGGCAATATCGACAATACTCAGTGACAGTACTCACTGAAATTCTTTAAAATCTCGGCACTGAATCAGTGTGAAGAAAATATAATTGTTATAGACGTATCGGTGTTTCTAGCAAAATTATCTGAAAATGTTTCAAACGAGTAATATGGCTCTTATAGGACAAAATTCACATTTCTCACTGCTGACTGTAATAGAATAGACATAAATTTTCAATTAAGTATTGTGAGTTTGAGTGAGTAGTGTTGGTTTTGATATATAAGCTCAATTTTGTAAGGAATAACTCTAATTGAATAATAATATACCAAGTTATATATTAGAATCAATTATTAAATGTTGATTTTGTCCGCTGTTGAGTTAGAAATTCCACTTTTAGACTGAGTACTGTTGCTGATAAATGTGCATTGCATGTATAATATGTAAACTGATACTGCATGCCAAATGTCATATACTGTTCTGGCGCGCGGGCTGTGGCCTTTACCAAACGTATGGGTTGACAAGCTAAGTATCCTACATGAACCTCTTACAACATATATAATTATATATAATTTAGGCATTAGCACATTTTCAATTTTGAAAGTTGAAAGGTTTCGTATTTGGTTTTTGCATTCATGGTCTTGGACTTGGGACATATATTTTTGAAATGTACATTAATTTCAACTTAAGTCTCGAGTTTTCTGTCAACAGAATCCCGCTATATACAGATTTAAATTGTTCTGGGACAGTGAATTTACACGAAGTTGTTTCTTTATACGCGGTAAACCTGTAGCCGGTTTATATACTTATACCCTGCCTTACTCGGTCAATATATATGTTCAATGTTTCAAGATTAACACGTGTATGTACCAGTTTAATAAACACTTTATTGTCGTGTCTAAATAGTCGCAGTTAAACTATACATATATGGACAAATGTGCATTTGGCAACGAAACGATTTTAGAGTAAAATCGTAAACTTATATTTTTGAAAAGCCCGTTATAGCGCGCGCTTAAGTCTAAACCTAAGGAATATTTCGTATATTGAGGAGTTTAGTTGCAGGGCCACCCTAAGTTAATTTTGAATCTAATCAATATACGAATTTCAAGAGTATTTTATATGATATCAGCGATTCTTTATATTAATGCACCGAAAATATAACGCGCCTTCAATGAATTTCAAGCATTCATAAAACAAAATATGAAATATGATTACATTCAGACAATCTTGGCCAAAAGTTCGTGGAACGACGGACAGAATACGCGATTTTCCTACTATCGGGTTATAACATGAAATTGTATCTCCCGCCCCCATTCAATGTTGCTTTCTACAATCTGGGCCAAAAACCGTAGAACGATGAGTCATTTTCTGTGCATTAGTGATGCACTCCCCCCCCCCCATTCAATGTTGATGTTCAGTGACTTGGCATCTGGGACAAACAAAATATTACGTCCAGTAAGAATGCTACAATCTTGGCCAAAGTTCGTGGAACGACGGACAGAATACGCGATTTTCCCTACTATCGGGTTATAACATGAAATTGTATCTCCCCCCGCGCCCCATTCAATGTTGCTTTCTAGCATTCTTACAAAAACCGTAGAACGATGAGTCATTTTCTGTGCATTAGTGATGCACTCCCCATTCAATGTTGATGTTCAGTGACTTGGCATCTGGGACAAACAAAATATTACGTCCAGTAAGAATGCTACAATCTTGGCCAAAAGTTCGTGGAACGACGGACAGAATACGCGATTTTCCCTACTATCGGGTTATAACATGAAATTGTATCTCCCCCCGCGCCCCCATTCAATGTTGCTTTCTAGCATTCTTACTGGACGTAATATTTTGTTTGTCCCAGATGCCAAGTCACTGAACATCAACATTGAATCGGAAGTGCATCACTAATGCACAGAAAATGACTCATCGTTCTACGGTTTTTGCCAAGATTGTCTGAAAGTAAGATGTTTTCTGATTTTTACGCTGAAGACATTTATAAACAATATAGTTAAACTGTTGCACAAACTGCATCATGGTTGTCTTAAAAAAAGGCTATTTAGCAAAGATAGCGTGTTAATTTTATTTATACTTTTCAATACTGTCCGTCAATTGATGGGATTGGTTACCATGCAGAGGGTGGGAAACTTTTAACCCCTATACCTTAAGTTTTGACGCATGTGCATGGCCATCTATTTTTTATAGAAACTTTATGCTGGCTCATACACCTAAGTGATAAGAGTAAATACACTATATTTGAGCTAAGGAAAGGTTTTGATCAGATAACTTCAATTACAATGCTCTCACTTAGCATGGCATATACACAGGGTTACGCATGCATGAATACATAGCTAAGCCGCCAGGTTTGAATAAGTTAAACAAAGTCCATAAATATCGTCTATGCACATTGTAGTGTATGTAAATAGTTTAACTAAAACCTGTAAGAATGTACTATTAGTGCCTATCAGAGCTGACAAGTTATTTGATACGGATATATACAAAGGTGAATGTCATGTAATGGGATATACAGTAATAACTATTGTCAGACAAATTTGCTGACACCACGGCAATATCGACAATACTCAGTGACAGTACTCACTGAAATTCTTTAAAATCTCGGCACTGAATCAGTGTGAAGAAAATATAATTGTTATAGACGTATCGGTGTTTCTAGCAAAATTATCTGAAAATGTTTCAAACGAGTAATATGGCTCTTATAGGACAAAATTCACATTTCTCACTGCTGACTGTAATAGAATAGACATAAATTTTCAATTAAGTATTGTGAGTTTGAGTGAGTAGTGTTGGTTTTGATATATAAGCTCAATTTTGTAAGGAATAACTCTAATTGAATAATAATATACCAAGTTATATATTAGAATCAATTATTAAATGTTGATTTTGTCCGCTGTTGAGTTAGAAATTCCACTTTTAGACTGAGTACTGTTGCTGATAAATGTGCATTGCATGTATAATATGTAAACTGATACTGCATGCCAAATGTCATATACTGTTCTGGCGCGCGGGCTGTGGCCTTTTACCAAACGTATGGGTTGACAAGCTAAGTATCCTACATGAACCTCTTACAACATATATAATTATATATAATTTAGGCATTAGCACATTTTCAATTTTGAAAGTTGAAAGGTTTCGTATTTGGTTTTTGCATTCATGGTCTTGGACTTGGGACATATATTTTGAAATGTACATTAATTTCAACTTAAGTCTCGAGTTTTCTGTCAACAGAATCCCGCTATATACAGATTTAAATTGTTCTGGGACAGTGAATTTACACGAAGTTGTTTCTTTATACGCGGTAAACCTGTAGCCGGTTTATATACTTATACCCTGCCTTACTCGGTCAATATATATGTTCAATGTTTCAAGATTAACACGTGTATGTACCAGTTTAATAAACACTTTATTGTCGTGTCTAAATAGTCGCAGTTAAACTATACATATATGGACAAATGTGCATTTGGCAACGAAACGATTTTAGAGTAAAATCGTAAACTTATATTTTTGAAAAGCCCGTTATAGCGCGCGCTTAAGTCTAAACCTAAGGAATATTTCGTATATTGAGGAGTTTAGTTGCAGGGCCACCCTAAGTTAATTTTGAATCTAATCAATATACGAATTTCAAGAGTATTTTATATGATATCAGCGATTCTTTATATTAATGCACCGAAAATATAACGCGCCTTCAATGAATTTCAAGCATTCATAAAACAAAATATGAAATATGATTACATTCAGACAATCTTGGCCAAAAGTTCGTGGAACGACGGACAGAATACGCGATTTTCCCTACTATCGGGTTATAACATGAAATTGTATCTCCACCCGCGCCCCCATTCAATGGTGCTTTCTACAATCTGGGCCAAAACCGTAGAACGATGAGTCATTTTCTGTGCATTAGTGATGCACTCCCCCCCCCCCATTCAATGTTGATGTTCAGTGACTTGGCATCTGGGACAAACAAAATATTACGTCCAGTAAGAATGCTACAATCTTGGCCAAAAGTTCGTGGAACGACGGACAGAATACGCGATTTTCCCTACTATCGGGTTATAACATGAAATTGTATCTCCCCACGCGCCCCCATTCAATGTTGCTTTCTAGCTTTCTTACAAAAATCCGGAGAACGATGAGTCTTTTTCTGTGCATTAGTGATGCACTCCCCATTCAATGTTGATGTTCAGTGACTTGGCATCTGGGACAAACAAAATATTACGTCCAGTAAGAATGCTACAATCTTGGCCAAAAGTTCGTGGAACGACGGACAGAATACGCGATTTTCCCTACTATCGGGTTATAACATGAAATTGTATCTCCCCCCGCGCCCCCATTCAATGTTGCTTTCTAGCATTCTTACTGGACGTAATATTTTGTTTGTCCCAGATGCCAAGTCACTGAACATCAACATTGAATGGAGAAAGTGCATCACTAATGCACAGAAAATGACTCATCGTTCTACGGTTTTGGCCAAGATTGTCTGAAAGTAAGATGTTTTCTGATTTTTACGCTGAAGACATTTATAAACAATATAGTTAAACTGTTGCACAAACTGCATCATGGTTGTCTTAAAAAAAGGCTATTTAGCAAAGATAGCGTGTTAATTTTATTTATACTTTTCAATACTGTCCGTCCAATTGATGGGATTGGTTACCATGCAGAGGGTGGGAAACTTTTAACCCCTATACCTTAAGTTTTGACGCATGTGCATGGCCATCTATTTTTTATAGAAACTTTATGCTGGCTCATACACCTAAGTGATAAGAGTAAATACACTATATTTGAGCTAAGGAAAGGTTTTGATCAGATAACTTCAATTACAATGCTCTCACTTAGCATGGCATATACACAGGGTTACGCATGCATGAATACATAGCTAAGCCGCCAGGTTTGAATAAGTTAAACAAAGTCCATAAATATCGTCTATGCACATTGTAGTGTATGTAAATAGTTTAACTAAAACCTGTAAGAATGTACTATTAGTGCCTATCAGAGCTGACAAGTTATTTGATACGGATATATACAAAGGTGAATGTCATGTAATGGGATATACAGTAATAACTATTGTCAGACAAATTTGCTGACACCACGGCAATATCGACAATACTCAGTGACAGTACTCACTGAAATTCTTTAAAATCTCGGCACTGAATCAGTGTGAAGAAAATATAATTGTTATAGACGTATCGGTGTTTCTAGCAAAATTATCTGAAAATGTTTCAAACGAGTAATATGGCTCTTATAGGACAAAATTCACATTTCTCACTGCTGACTGTAATAGAATAGACATAAATTTTCAATTAAGTATTGTGAGTTTGAGTGAGTAGTGTTGGTTTTGATATATAAGCTCAATTTTGTAGAATAACTCTAATTGAATAATAATATACCAAGTTATATATTAGAATCAATTATTAAATGTTGATTTTGTCCGCTGTTGAGTTAGAAATTCCACTTTTAGACTGAGTACTGTTGCTGATAAATGTGCATTGCATGTATAATATGTAAACTGATACTGCATGCCAAATGTCATATACTGTTCTGGCGCGCGGGCTGTGGCCTTTTACCAAACGTATGGGTTGACAAGCTAAGTATCCTACATGAACCTCTTACAACATATATAATTATATATAATTTAGGCATTAGCACATTTTCAATTTTGAAAGTTGAAAGGTTTCGTATTTGGTTTTTGCATTCATGGTCTTGGACTTGGGACATATATTTTTGAAATGTACATTAATTTCAACTTAAGTCTCGAGTTTTCTGTCAACAGAATCCCGCTATATACAGATTTAAATTGTTCTGGGACAGTGAATTTACACGAAGTTGTTTCTTTATACGCGGTAAACCTGTAGCCGGTTTATATACTTATACCCTGCCTTACTCGGTCAATATATATGTTCAATGTTTCAAGATTAACACGTGTATGTACCAGTTTAATAAACACTTTATTGTCGTGTCTAAATAGTCGCAGTTAAACTATACATATATGGACAAATGTGCATTTGGCAACGAAACGATTTTAGAGTAAAATCGTAAACTTATATTTTTGAAAAGGCCGTTATAGCGCGCTTAAGTCTAAACCTAAGGAATATTTCGTATATTGAGGAGTTTAGTTGCAGGGCCACCCTAAGTTAATTTTGAATCTAATCAATATACGAATTTCAAGAGTATTTTATATGATATCAGCGATTCTTTATATTAATGCACCGAAAATATAACGCGCCTTCAATGAATTTCAAGCATTCATAAAACAAAATATGAAATATGATTACATTCAGACAATCTTGGCCAAAAGTTCGTGGAACGACGGACAGAATACGCGATTTTCCCTACTATCGGGTTATAACATGAAATTGTATCTCCCCCCGCGCCCCCATTCAATGTTGCTTTCTACAATCTGGGCCAAAAACCGTAGAACGATGAGTCATTTTCTGTGCATTAGTGATGCACTCCCCCCCCCCCATTCAATGTTGATGTTCAGTGACTTGGCATCTGGGACAAACAAAATATTACGTCCAGTAAGAATGCTACAATCTTGGCCAAAAGTTCGTGGAACGACGGACAGAATACGCGATTTTCCCTACTATCGGGTTATAACATGAAATTGTATCTCCCCCCGCGCCCCCATTCAATGTTGCTTTCTAGCATTCTTACCAAAAACCGTAGAACGATGAGTCATTTTCTGTGCATTAGTGATGCACTCCCCCCCCCATTCAATGTTGATGTTCAGTGACTTGGCATCTGGGACAAACAAAATATTACGTCCAGTAAGAATGCTACAATCTTGGCCAAAAGTTCGTGGAACGACGGACAGAATACGCGATTTTCCCTACTATCGGGTTATAACATGAAATTGTATCTCCCCCCGCGCCCCCATTCAATGTTGCTTTCTAGCATTCTTACTGGACGTAATATTTTGTTTGTCCCAGATGCCAAGTCACTGAACATCAACATTGAATGGGGGGGGGGGGGAGTGCATCACTAATGCACAGAAAATGACTCATCGTTCTACGGTTTTTGGCCAAGATTGTCTGAAAGTAAGATGTTTTCTGATTTTTACGCTGAAGACATTTATAAACAATATAGTTAAACTGTTGCACAAACTGCATCATGGTTGTCTTAAAAAAAGGCTATTTAGCAAAGATAGCGTGTTAATTTTATTTATACTTTTCAATACTGTCCGTCCAATTGATGGGATTGGTTACCATGCAGAGGGTGGGAAACTTTTAACCCCTATACCTTAAGTTTTGACGCATGTGCATGGCCATCTATTTTTTATAGAAACTTTATGCTGGCTCATACACCTAAGTGATAAGAGTAAATACACTATATTTGAGCTAAGGAAAGGTTTTGATCAGATAACTTCAATTACAATGCTCTCACTTAGCATGGCATATACACAGGGTTACGCATGCATGAATACATAGCTAAGCCGCCAGGTTTGAATAAGTTAAACAAAGTCCATAAATATCGTCTATGCACATTGTAGTGTATGTAAATAGTTTAACTAAAACCTGTAAGAATGTACTATTAGTGCCTATCAGAGCTGACAAGTTATTTGATACGGATATATACAAAGGTGAATGTCATGTAATGGGATATACAGTAATAACTATTGTCAGACAAATTTGCTGACACCACGGCAATATCGACAATACTCAGTGACAGTACTCACTGAAATTCTTTAAAATCTCGGCACTGAATCAGTGTGAAGAAAATATAATTGTTATAGACGTATCGGTGTTTCTAGCAAAATTATCTGAAAATGTTTCAAACGAGTAATATGGCTCTTATAGGACAAAATTCACATTTCTCACTGCTGACTGTAATAGAATAGACATAAATTTTCAATTAAGTATTGTGAGTTTGAGTGAGTAGTGTTGGTTTTGATATATAAGCTCAATTTTGTAAGGAATAACTCTAATTGAATAATAATATACCAAGTTATATATTAGAATCAATTATTAAATGTTGATTTTGTCCGCTGTTGAGTTAGAAATTCCACTTTTAGACTGAGTACTGTTGCTGATAAATGTGCATTGCATGTATAATATGTAAACTGATACTGCATGCCAAATGTCATATACTGTTCTGGCGCGGGCTGTGGCCTTTTTACCAAACGTATGGGTTGACAAGCTAAGTATCCTACATGAACCTCTTACAACATATATAATTATATATAATTTAGGCATTAGCACATTTTCAATTTTGAAAGTTGAAAGGTTTCGTATTTGTTTTTTGCATTCATGGTCTTGGACTTGGGACATATATTTTTGAAATGTACATTAATTTCAACTTAAGTCTCGAGTTTTCTGTCAACAGAATCCCGCTATATACAGATTTAAATTGTTCTGGGACAGTGAATTTACACGAAGTTGTTTCTTTATACGCGGTAAACCTGTAGCCGGTTTATATACTTATACCCTGCCTTACTCGGTCAATATATATGTTCAATGTTTCAAGATTAACACGTGTATGTACCAGTTTAATAAACACTTTATTGTCGTGTCTAAATAGTCGCAGTTAAACTATACATATATGGACAAATGTGCATTTGGCAACGAAACGATTTTAGAGTAAAATCGTAAACTTATATTTTTGAAAAGCCCGTTATAGCGCGCGCTTAAGTCTAAACCTAAGGAATATTTCGTATATTGAGGAGTTTAGTTGCAGGGCCACCTAAGTTAATTTTGAATCTAATCAATATACGAATTTCAAGAGTATTTTATATGATATCAGCGATTCTTTATATTAATGCACCGAAAATATAACGCGCCTTCAATGAATTTCAAGCATTCATAAAACAAAATATGAAATATGATTACATTCAGACAATCTTGGCCAAAAGTTCGTGGAACGACGGACAGAATACGCGATTTTCCCTACTATCGGGTTATAACATGAAATTGTATCTCCCCCCGCGCCCCCATTCAATGTTGCTTTCTACAATCTGGGCCAAAACCGTAGAACGATGAGTCATTTTCTGTGCATTAGTGATGCACTCCCCCCCCCATTCAATGTTGATGTTCAGTGACTTGGCATCTGGGACAAACAAAATATTACGTCCAGTAAGAATGCTACAATCTTGGCCAAAAGTTCGTGGAACGACGGACAGAATACGCGATTTTCCTACTATCGGGTTATAACATGAAATTGTATCTCCCCGCGCCCCATTCAATGTTGCTTTCTAGCATTCTTACCAAAAACCGTAGAACGATGAGTCATTTTCTGTGCATTAGTGATGCACTCCCCCCCCCATTCAATGTTGATGTTCAGTGACTTGGCATCTGGGACAAACAAAATATTACGTCCAGTAAGAATGCTACAATCTTGGCCAAAAGTTCGTGGAACGACGGACAGAATACGCGATTTTCCCTACTATCGGGTTATAACATGAAATTGTATCTCCCCCCGCGCCCCCATTCAATGTTGCTTTCTAGCATTCTTACTGGACGTAATATTTTGTTTGTCCCAGATGCCAAGTCACTGAACATCAACATTGAATGGGGGGGGGGGGGAGTGCATCACTAATGCACAGAAAATGACTCATCGTTCTACGGTTTTTGGCCAAGATTGTCTGAAAGTAAGATGTTTTCTGATTTTTACGCTGAAGACATTTATAAACAATATAGTTAAACTGTTGCACAAACTGCATCATGGTTGTCTTAAAAAAAGGCTATTTAGCAAAGATAGCGTGTTAATTTTATTTATACTTTTCAATACTGTCCGTCCAATTGATGGGATTGGTTACCATGCAGAGGGTGGGAAACTTTTAACCCCTATACCTTAAGTTTTGACGCATGTGCATGGCCATCTATTTTTTATAGAAACTTTATGCTGGCTCATACACCTAAGTGATAAGAGTAAATACACTATATTTGAGCTAAGGGAAAGGTTTTGATCAGATAACTTCAATTACAATGCTCTCACTTAGCATGGCATATACACAGGGTTACGCATGCATGAATACATAGCTAAGCCGCCAGGTTTGAATAAGTTAAACAAAGTCCATAAATATCGTCTATGCACATTGTAGTGTATGTAAATAGTTTAACTAAAACCTGTAAGAATGTACTATTAGTGCCTATCAGAGCTGACAAGTTATTTGATACGGATATATACAAAGGTGAATGTCATGTAATGGGATATACAGTAATAACTATTGTCAGACAAATTTGCTGACACCACGGCAATATCGACAATACTCAGTGACAGTACTCACTGAAATTCTTTAAAATCTCGGCACTGAATCAGTGTGAAGAAAATATAATTGTTATAGACGTATCGGTGTTTCTAGCAAAATTATCTGAAAATGTTTCAAACGAGTAATATGGCTCTTATAGGACAAAATTCACATTTCTCACTGCTGACTGTAATAGAATAGACATAAATTTTCAATTAAGTATTGTGAGTTTGAGTGAGTAGTGTTGGTTTTGATATATAAGCTCAATTTTGTATGAATAACTCTAATTGAATAATAATATACCAAGTTATATATTAGAATCAATTATTAAATGTTGATTTTGTCCGCTGTTGAGTTAGAAATTCCACTTTTAGACTGAGTACTGTTGCTGATAAATGTGCATTGCATGTATAATATGTAAACTGATACTGCATGCCAAATGTCATATACTGTTCTGGCGCGCGGGCTGTGGCCTTTTACCAAACGTATGGGTTGACAAGCTAAGTATCCTACATGAACCTCTTACAACATATATAATTATATATAATTTAGGCATTAGCACATTTTCAATTTTGAAAGTTGAAAGGTTTCGTATTTGTTTTGCATTCATGGTCTTGGACTTGGGACATATATTTTTGAAATGTACATTAATTTCAACTTAAGTCTCGAGTTTTCTGTCAACAGAATCCCGCTATATACAGATTTAAATTGTTCTGGGACAGTGAATTTACACGAAGTTGTTTCTTTATACGCGGTAAACCTGTAGCCGGTTTATATACTTATACCCTGCCTTACTCGGTCAATATATATGTTCAATGTTTCAAGATTAACACGTGTATGTACCAGTTTAATAAACACTTTATTGTCGTGTCTAAATAGTCGCAGTTAAACTATACATATATGGACAAATGTGCATTTGGCAACGAAACGATTTTAGAGTAAAATCGTAAACTTATATTTTTGAAAAGCCCGTTATAGCGCGCGCTTAAGTCTAAACCTAAGGAATATTTCGTATATTGAGGAGTTTAGTTGCAGGGCCTTTTGAATCTAATCAATATACGAATTTCAAGAGTATTTTATATGATATCAGCGATTCTTTATATTAATGCACCGAAAATATAACGCGCCTTCAATGAATTTCAAGCATTCATAAAACAAAATATGAAATATGATTACATTCAGACAATCTTGGCCAAAAGTTCGTGGAACGACGGACAGAATACGCGATTTTCCCTACTATCGGGTTATAACATGAAATTGTATCTCCCCCCGCGCCCCATTCAATGTTGCTTTCTACAATCTGGGCCAAAAACCGTAGAACGATGAGTCATTTTCTGTGCATTAGTGATGCACTCCCCCCCCCCCATTCAATGTTGATGTTCAGTGACTTGGCATCTGGGACAAACAAAATATTACGTCCAGTAAGAATGCTACAATCTTGGCCAAAAGTTCGTGGAACGACGGACAGAATACGCGATTTTCCTACTATCGGGTTATAACATGAAATTGTATCTCCCCCCGCGCCCCCATTCAATGTTGCTTTCTAGCATTCTTACCAAAAACCGTAGAACGATGAGTCATTTTCTGTGCATTAGTGATGCACTCCCCCCCCCATTCAATGTTGATGTTCAGTGACTTGGCATCTGGGACAAACAAAATATTACGTCCAGTAAGAATGCTACAATCTTGGCCAAAAGTTCGTGGAACGACGGACAGAATACGCGATTTTCCCTACTATCGGGTTATAACATGAAATTGTATCTCCCCCGCGCCCCCATTCAATGTTGCTTTCTAGCATTCTTACTGGACGTTATATGTTGTTTGTCCCAGATGCCAAGTCACTGAACATCAACATTGAATGGGGAAGTGCATCACTAATGCACAGAAAATGACTCATCGTTCTACGGTTTTTGGCCAAGATTGTCTGAAAGTAAGATGTTTTCTGATTTTTACGCTGAAGACATTTATAAACAATATAGTTAAACTGTTGCACAAACTGCATCATGGTTGTCTTAAAAAAAGGCTATTTAGCAAAGATAGCGTGTTAATTTTATTTATACTTTTCAATACTGTCCGTCCAATTGATGGGATTGGTTACCATGCAGAGGGTGGGAAACTTTTAACCCCTATACCTTAAGTTTTGACGCATGTGCATGGCCATCTATTTTTTATAGAAACTTTATGCTGGCTCATACACCTAAGTGATAAGAGTAAATACACTATATTTGAGCTAAGGGAAAGGTTTTGATCAGATAACTTCAATTACAATGCTCTCACTTAGCATGGCATATACACAGGGTTACGCATGCATGAATACATAGCTAAGCCGCCAGGTTTGAATAAGTTAAACAAAGTCCATAAATATCGTCTATGCACATTGTAGTGTATGTAAATAGTTTAACTAAAACCTGTAAGAATGTACTATTAGTGCCTATCAGAGCTGACAAGTTATTTGATACGGATATATACAAAGGTGAATGTCATGTAATGGGATATACAGTAATAACTATTGTCAGACAAATTTGCTGACACCACGGCAATATCGACAATACTCAGTGACAGTACTCACTGAAATTCTTTAAAATCTCGGCACTGAATCAGTGTGAAGAAAATATAATTGTTATAGACGTATCGGTGTTTCTAGCAAAATTATCTGAAAATGTTTCAAACGAGTAATATGGCTCTTATAGGACAAAATTCACATTTCTCACTGCTGACTGTAATAGAATAGACATAAATTTTCAATTAAGTATTGTGAGTTTGAGTGAGTAGTGTTGGTTTTGATATATAAGCTCAATTTTGTAAGGAATAACTCTAATTGAATAATAATATACCAAGTTATATATTAGAATCAATTATTAAATGTTGATTTTGTCCGCTGTTGAGTTAGAAATTCCACTTTTAGACTGAGTACTGTTGCTGATAAATGTGCATTGCATGTATAATATGTAAACTGATACTGCATGCCAAATGTCATATACTGTTCTGGCGCACGGCTGTGGCCTTTTACCAAACGTATGGGTTGACAAGCTAAGTATCCTACATGAACCTCTTACAACATATATAATTATATATAATTTAGGCATTAGCACATTTTCAATTTTGAAAGTTGAAAGGTTTCGTATTTGTTTTTGCATTCATGGTCTTGGACTTGGGACATATATTTTTGAAATGTACATTAATTTCAACTTAAGTCTCGAGTTTTCTGTCAACAGAATCCCGCTATATACAGATTTAAATTGTTCTGGGACAGTGAATTTACACGAAGTTGTTTCTTTATACGCGGTAAACCTGTAGCCGGTTTATATACTTATACCCTGCCTTACTCGGTCAATATATATGTTCAATGTTTCAAGATTAACACGTGTATGTACCAGTTTAATAAACACTTTATTGTCGTGTCTAAATAGTCGCAGTTAAACTATACATATATGGACAAATGTGCATTTGGCAACGAAACGATTTTAGAGTAAAATCGTAAACTTATATTTTTGAAAAGCCCGTTATAGCGCGCGCTTAAGTCTAAACCTAAGGAATATTTCGTATATTGAGGAGTTTAGTTGCAGGGCCACCCTAAGTTAATTTTGAATCTAATCAATATACGAATTTCAAGAGTATTTTATATGATATCAGCGATTCTTTATATTAATGCACCGAAAATATAACGCGCCTTCAATGAATTTCAAGCATTCATAAAACAAAATATGAAATATGATTACATTCAGACAATCTTGGCCAAAAGTTCGTGGAACGACGGACAGAATACGCGATTTTCCCTACTATCGGGTTATAACATGAAATTGTATCTCCCCCCGCGCCCCCATTCAATGTTGCTTTCTACAATCTGGGCCAAAAACCGTAGAACGATGAGTCATTTTCTGTGCATTAGTGATGCACTCCCCCCCCCCCATTCAATGTTGATGTTCAGTGACTTGGCATCTGGGACAAACAAAATATTACGTCCAGTAAGAATGCTACAATCTTGGCCAAAAGTTCGTGGAACGACGGACAGAATACGCGATTTTCCCTACTATCGGGTTATAACATGAAATTGTATCTCCCCCCGCGCCCCCATTCAATGTTGCTTTCTAGCATTCTTACCAAAAACCGTAGAACGATGAGTCATTTTCTGTGCATTAGTGATGCACTCCCCCCCCCATTCAATGTTGATGTTCAGTGACTTGGCATCTGGGACAAACAAAATATTACGTCCAGTAAGAATGCTACAATCTTGGCCAAAAGTTCGTGGAACGACGGACAGAATACGCGATTTTCCCTACTATCGGGTTATAACATGAAATTGTATCTCCCCCCGCGCCCCCATTCAATGTTGCTTTCTAGCATTCTTACTGGACGTAATATTTTGTTTGTCCCAGATGCCAAGTCACTGAACATCAACATTGAATGGGGGGGGGGAGTGCATCACTAATGCACAGAAAATGACTCATCGTTCTACGGTTTTTGGCCAAGATTGTAGAAATAGCGAATCTTTGTCCATATTTAATAGCAACATCTCTAATGCCAGCCTGATTAATAAATAATTAATAAATAATTGATAATTATACTTATAAGTAATATAATTGATTTTGTATATAGTTTGTGTGTACTTTTTTTATTCATTTGTAAATATTTGTAGTTTTAAATCACGTCCCACTTGGAAATCAATCAATTAGTTGAAGTGGCTAACGTGTTAAAATAAAGTTTTACCTACCTACCTACTGTTGGTCGAGGGTGGGGTTAACTAAGCGGAATGTGTTTGAAAGACCATATTTATAGGGTATTTCTTCTGGTCCTGCAAGTTACAAGATGCTCCAACAACTTCTTGACAAGTGGTCGGTGATAACTTTGTAGCAACTTGATGAAATGAAAACATTATATTGTTACAAGTTGTTAAGAAGCTTGCTATAAGTCTATTACGGACACATCTTGTTTACAAGATGTGAGATTTTTACGCGTGTATTTATAGCCTTCGACTCGGTCACGCTTGAGTGGCTGTATCCTAATTTTCAACTTAGCACTCAGCTGGAAGAAAAATGGTTTATAACACCCACCCGTCTTCACCTTTGTCGATGTTAATGATCATTTTTATCTTTAGATATGTTGCCTTTGCTGGTACTTATCACAGTTTACTTGCTGTCAAGTTCTGTATCTGGCCGAAGTGGTAAGCAGAAATTTATTAATACGATATTACACCACAAGCATGCATTCGTCAGACCATCATCACGCTTTAACACCCATGTCTACCTCAGCTTATTTCTGCATGCACACTGCACCATTCAGAAAGATTAATTATGCCATAATTTGGAGGTGAACCGCTTCAACGTCTATGCTGAGGAACCGACGACCCTTATCAGTGTTGAATAGAAATATACATGTATAGAAAAAATCTATTCAATCTCTATACAGATACTTTCAAATATTTCTAAATCTAAAATAACTTTTATTATTTCATTGTTTCTTACAAAAACTACCAGAATGTGCAGTTCCTTGTCCCAGGATACGGCTCCCACCAGTATGTGGATCAGATGGAGTAACATATCCCAATTATTGTGTGTTGATTGAGGTTGCTTGTGAATTCAAAGAACGTATCAGGATTGTTCGTAACGGACCTTGCAGTGAGTCAAATTATTTTGCTAAATGTTTGAGAATTTGGCGACAATTAGCATTTTGACCAAGTTTCTACTAAGTCTTTCGCTATATAGCGATCTTTCATACATATTTTGGAAGCATTATAATATAAAGCTTTAATTTAATTAAACAAAAACTGGAAATATCTGGAACTCAGCCCCAATTTCTATTAATATATTACATTTTACGTCACATTTTTAATTGATTGTAAGCACGTGTAACAAATATATATTATCAGATAATTAGTTATGGAAAATAGTAAATTGCATGGTGAATGTAAATTAATTTGTTTTTGCTTGTGACTTTTCCCGAAGAATTTATACTGATAGTGCATTGTTCTACCATCGGTATTAAATTAATTCGTTTAATAATTATATTTTTCCTTGCTTAAAATTTATAAATCTTCTTGATAATCTGTAAACAATTACTGGCAGCATTGTAAACATCCAATTATTAAAGAAACAATGAGATGGAAAACTAACTAATATCCAGTGGTTCTCTATAGTATAAAACCACCTATATTCCCCCAAACATGTGATATAAGAAAACCTGTCTATTTCCTCTAGTACCAAAGTGCCCCACTTTTTGTACATTGGAATACGGTCCGCAATGTGGAACAGACGGCAGGACATATAGTAACCCGTGCATGTTGAAAGGTGCCTTGTGTGAAAGTAACGGAGGAATTAGACTGGATCATCATGGAGAGTGCGGTACGTAAATTACTCTATCCTTTTAGATTCTCCCATCTACAGCACTAATTTAAACACCAAGAGGTAAATTACCTCTTCAAATAACAGTAAGACCAGCATAAATAGATTTTTCATCATTGTTCCGCGATTGTTGTGTATTGCGCTTTGAAACGAAAACATGAGCTGGCGAATATATTTTAAAAAGAAAAATACTATATTTGGAAAATTTCTTGGCATCATGCCTTATACGTTCGCCAATATTTTGCAAGTACATTTCCGATCGACGATAGGCTGCGAGTTAGATTTTCATAATCTTTGCTTCTTTTATATATGATCAAGTTTCCATGATTGATATTTATGTTTTTCAAAACTTTAGTCTAATTCTGAGACCCATCGTTGTTTCCAAAGAGAAAGGAAGAAAAAGATATGATTGATGTTATGATTAGTGTGATTGACGTGTAGTTCTGTATAACTAGTTTGTCAAGCAGTAAATGATTTTCTGATCTTATGTATTGCATGGTCTTATTGTATTATGTACTTTATAGTACTGTAGTCCTGTTCTTCTGTGTGATATTCTACATTAAATTTACTAATAAATATTTGAATCACCAACAATTGTTGTCTTTTTAAAGAATGTTGCATAGAATGGTATTAGTAGAGTCAATAGAGATGTTACAGGTAACCAATAGAGACAAGTGACGTGTTTTCTCGCGGATTTTACCGCGCTACCTGGTGCTGGTAGTTGGTACCCCTGTTGAAGTTGTAAAAGAAAAACTGTGATGATATAGTTTGTTCCCAAACAGATGTTTCAGTGTTATCACAGGAGGAACCTAAACTAAACGAACTTTACTTATACTGGATACCCGAGCCCTATTAATTCTAAACTGTTTTCCCTAAAAGTCTAGAAAGAAACCTATTCATGTTATAGTTTAGTTTAGTTTACTCCTGTAGTAACACTTGACCAATATCCGATATCCAGTTTTAAAGATCCCTCCTTATTACAACTCTAAGGAGAACAGTTCGGAACTGATAGAGTTATCCAGTGGAAATAGGGAAAAAGTTGCCGTGACGTCACTCCCGCCATCCTTGTCTAACTTTCTTTGTTTGAATTTTGAACAAAACTAACCAACAAAATATATTCCCATGATTTAATATGCGGGACTATTTTGGTATAGGTTGTGTATTTTGAACTAAAAACGCGTCACGCATTGTCAAAGTTATTTCGTGTGGCTATAGGTCTTGCACAATATGACTACATTCTCTCGACACAGCTGTTTATGGTTGATCATGTTTGCAGTTTAAGTATTAAACTAAACTATATTGATTTTCGATACATCCATTCACACTTCTGCTAATTTCATCTCAGTAGAGGGCCATTCAACACCATTCCTTAATTTTTGATCTAGTATTACTACACGAGTAATATGAACTAAACTAACTTTATCTACACTGGATATCTCCACCAGTTCTACACTGCTCTTCCTAGACATCCAGTAAAGGTAATCACTTATTGGCCCAGTGTTACTACTGGAGGAACCTAAACTGACTAAACTAATTGAATATTTATTTATGTCAGTTCTAAATTGTTTTGCTAAAAGTCAAGAAAAATATCATTATTCAATAATCAAGTTAACTGTTCTATACATAGAGGTCAAGTATGGGCCATCCCTCATTTGTCCAGTGTTACTACAGAAGAAACCCGCTATAAACTAAACTAACTTCATTTATACTGGATAGCTCTATAAGTTCTAAAATGTTCTCCTTATAGAGGTCCAGTAAAGGCTTGCGCTTATGTAGCCTGTTGGCCACGTGTTGCTACACCTAAACTAAATATATCTTTACTTACACTGAATAGTTCTTTCAGTTCTAAACTGTTCTGCCTATAGTGATCCAATAAGGGCCACTCCTTTTTCGTCCGGCCAGTGCCAGTGCCATTACAGGATGATTCAGAGATAACCTGTGGTTCTTGGGACAATCAAGCTCCAATAACTATATCATAACTAACTAGAGAGCACTCAGAGAATGGATACGTCCCCCAGAAAATCAAGTCAAGTAATCACGCATAAATTATTCAGACCAAGGCATGAGAAACAAACGAATGTTGTACACAAAATTGACATCAAAAATGGTGACTGGAGCTATATTGGTAAACAGGCAAATAAAGCTCAGCAGAAAAGGATCATACATTGCTTACTAGAAGATATATTTTTACGGACACGTCATCAGCAGCTTGCGTCATTTAGAAGCCTGGATATATATATATATATATATATATATATATACGGAGCAGTATTCCCCCGTGTTTTTGTTCATAATTTTTGCATTACCGATTGTAATTTGCGGGCTTAAGCTGAAAAACTGAGAATTTTTTCGTACATACAGTATACCCAATATACACACGATATCATATATCGTACGGGGACTTCAATATATTCCTTCTCGGGTTTTGTCCCTCTTATGGAGAGTGTAACAATTAAATGTATATTTTGGTAAAGATTTAATTCAATAAGTTACTAAGCAATTTATGGACTTCTAAAAATGGACAGCGGGAAAAATGTGTTATAATCGGGAGTCCCCCCGTAAATTCAGGAGGGTCTGCCACAAGGTAAAATTTTCCCCTATAATACATGTAACTTGAAACCCAGGAAACTGTTCGATGTTCATTGTTAGAAGAATTCCGACGGTTTCGAGTTGCCTTGCGGGCTATTGGATAAATGGGTACATTCACATCCACCTGGGTGCAGGGCATTGAACTATAAGTAAACTGGAACGATAACTCCGGGGGGGAAATTGAAGCCAGCTTGATTCAGTTTTTCTGAGTTTTGAGTTGAAATACTTAACGCCAAAGATTGGGCCGTATATCAAATTGAAGCTATTAAAAAGTTCTATTTAATATAACAATTTCAAGACTTTAGGCAAAAAAGAAATACTTAAAACTTTGAGTAGAAATTTGCCGTATTTTACGAAATTGCGGTTGTTTTCGTATTTTTTAAGTATTTCTTTTTTGCCTAAAGTCTTGAAATTTTTATGCTAAATAGAACTTTTTAATAGCTTCAATTTGATATACGGCCCAATCTTTGGGGTTAAGTAGTTGAACTCAAAACTCAGAAAAACTAGCTTGGCTTCATCCTATTATAGGGACTGTTGTATTGAGTTAGCGTTCCAGTTTTATTAGAGTTCACTGGTGCAGGGCGGTCAGTGTTACAACTTGCGTTAAATTTTTCCCCACACCGCGCAAAAACGCGTGACTATATAAGACGCTGACTGCGTCAACCTTGCTCATAACGCCTTATCTTGCTGTTGGATTGAGATAAAGAATTCTAACTGATTAGGTATGATGATATTTATTCTTTCCGTTTCATTGCAATAATTAATATACAAATTGTAAAGAGCTTTCTCGGCGTTATTTTCAGGTCCAATTGCTGTTGCTGTTGTTGAATTGAGATAAAGACCAAGTATGAAAGCAGGTATACGACTTATAATTTCTACTTTTATTGCAATATTTTCCAAGCTTAACAAAGGTTCCCTTCGGTCGAAACGTTGAGGGTCTTATTGTATTTTTCATGTAGTTTTACACAGCAGTCAACCGCGGAATATTTGTTACACTCTCCCCACACTGGCACCGCACGTTCGTTTATATATTTCTGTATTTTACCATATGTTTATCGACAAGCAAAGTTTTTCAAACTTACTTTGCGGGGCCTCCCATGAACCCAAAGAATTCATGCCAGTCGAAAATCACCCATCACATATAAGAAATAAGAAATTTCAGGCTGAAATAAAAAATACAACATAATGTTCAAAATGGTTTTCAATACGCTGATTACAACGAACATAAAACAATATCGCATTATGGACCCTCTTACTGAAAATAAACGCTCCAAATTTTGTGCTTGTGTTTCCTGTGATAAGCAATGCGCGATTTTGTTAATGTTCATCCTAATTCTGGTTCATAAAATCTCGTATTGGTATTAAAATCACAAATGTCCGCTCTTCATATACACCTATGACCTTTATCAAAATATCTAAATCCCGCGATAACGCTTGAAATAACTGCTAAACACCAGCCAAGCAAAATTCATGGGGTTCCCGTTATAGCAAGCACTGTACAAGACGCGGTTAGCGGCTTGCCCTTTACCCCTGAGTCAAGCCAGCTACTGTTGGTCGAGGGTGGGTTTACTAAATATGTTTTTAAAACCTCATGTTTCGAGGGTCATTCTCCGGTTCCTACGGTTTTCTCCCTCTCCAAAAACTAACCCTTCCACCACAGCTGTACTCCGTGACCAGACATACATGAGAGACGCCTCCTACACACATAAAAATACACAAACTTGTACCAATACTGTTTCAAAAACTTGTTATCAGGTGTGTCCAATCTGCTTGTTCCTGCTACAAGGTTCTTGACTCAAAAGACCTGTTACAAGATGTTCCAACAACTTCTGCACAAGTTGTGGGCGATAACATTTTAGCAAGTTGATAAAATGAAAACATTATATTGTTACAAGTTGTTAAGAAGCTTGCTAGAAGTCTGTTACGAACACATCTTGTTTACAAGATGTGAAAATTTAACTGTGTGTTTTAGCCTTCGACTCGGTCACGGTTTTGTGGCTGTATCCTAATTTGAACTTAGCACTCAACTGGAAGAAAAATTATTCATAGCACGCCCCTGTCTTTACCTTTTCTGATGTTAATGATGATTTTTATCCTTAGATTTGTGGCCGTTGCTGGCAATAATCACAGTTTACTTGCTGGCAAGTTCTGTATCTGGGGGAAGTGGTAAGCAGTTTTTGGTAATACGATAATAAACCGCAAGCATGCATTCGTCAGACTATTATCGCGCTTTAACACCCATGTCTACCTCAGGTTATTACTGCACGCACACACCATTCACAAATATCAATTATGTCATAATCTGGAGTTGAACCGCTTTAATGTCTATGCTGAGGAAGCGACAACCCTTATCTGTGTTGTATAGCTAGAAATATACATGTATAGAAAAAATGTATTCAATGTCTGTACAGACATTTTCAAATATTTCTAAATCTAAAATAACCTTTATTCTTTCATTGTTTCTTACAAAAATAACCAGAGTGTATAGTTGCTTGTCCCTTGATAATACTCCCTCCTGTATGTGGATCAGATGTAATCCCGCAGTAATTGGCTCACGCTGTTGCGGTGCTCCTGCCAAATTTAGACGTCATTTGTTGTAATTCCTGTTATGTTATGTAATTTATATATAGTAATTTTGTATATTTTTTGTTGGCGAAGCTAATAAAACTAAAAAACTAAAGATGGAGTAACATATCCCAATTATTGTGTGTTGAGAGAGGTTGCTTGTGAATTCGAACAAGTTATCAGGATTGTTCATGAAGGACCTTGCGGTGAGTAAAATCCTTTTTACTAAATGCTTGAGCAGTCAGCTCCATGAAATTTGGTGATAATTTGCATTTTGGCTAAATTTCTACAAAGTATTTCGCTATATAGCGATCTTTCATACATATTTTCGAAGCATTATAATATAAAGTCTTTAATAAATTTAACAAAAACTGAAAACATTTGGAATTCAGCACCAATTTCTGTTCATATATTTCATTTTACGTCACATTTATAATTAATTGAATGCATGCAACAAATATATATTAGAATAATTAGTTATTAATTGCATGTTGAATGTAAGTTAATTTGTTTTTGCTTGTGACTTTTCCCGAAGAATTTATACTGATAGTGCATTGATTTTCCTTCGGTTTCAAATTAGTTCGTTTAATAATTATATTTCACCTGGCTTAGAGTATATAAAACTTTTTGATAATCTGCATTTATACAATTACTGGCAGCATTGACAACATTCAAATATTAAAGAAACAATAAGATGGAAAAATAGCTAATATCCAGCGGTCGTCTATGTATTATAAAACCACCTATATTCCCCCGAATAATATACATGTGATATAAGAAAACCTGTATATTTCCTCTAGTGCCAAAGTGCCCCAATATGTGTACATTGGAATACAATCCGCAATGTGGTACAGACGGCAGGACATATAGTAACCCGTGCCACTTGAAAGTTGCCTTATGTTTAACAAACGGAGCGATTAGACTGGATCATCACGGAGAGTGCGGTACGTAAATTACTTTTTCCTTTTAGATTCTCCCATCTACAGTACTAATTAAAACACCAAGAGGTAAATTACCTCTTCAAATAACAGTAAGACCAGCATGAATAGATTTTTTCATCATTGTTCCGCGATTGTTATGTATTGCGCTTTGAAACGAAAACATGAGCTGGCGAATATATTTTAAAAAGAAAAATACCATATGTGGAAAATTTCTTGGCATCATGCCTTAAACGTTCGCCAATATTTTGCAAGTACATTTCCGATCGACGATAGGCTGCGAGTTAGATTTTCATAATCTTTGCTTCTTTTATATATGATGAAGTTTCCATGATTGATATTTATGTTTTTCAAAACTTTAGTCTAATTCTGAGACCCATCGTTGTTTCCAAAGAGAAAGGAAGAAAAAAGATATGATTGATGTTATGATTAGTGTGATTGACGTGTAGTTCTGTATAACTAGTTTGTCAAGCAGTAAATGATTTTCTGATCTTATGTATTGCATGGTCTTATTGTATTATGTACTTTATAGTACTGTAGTCCTGTTCTTCTTTGTGCTATTCTTCATTAAATTTACAAATAAATATTTGAATCACCAACAATTGTTGTATCTTTAAAAAATGTTGCATAGAAAGGTATTATTAGAGTCAATAGAGAGGTTACAGGTAACCAATAGAGAAAAGTGACGTCATTTTCTTGAGGATTTTTCGCTCTACCGGGTGCTTGTGAGTTGGTACTCGTCTTCATGTTGCAGAAAAAACACTGTTATAATATTGTTTGTTCCCACGCAGATGATTCAGTGTTCTCCTCACTGGAGGAACCTAAACTAAACGAACTTTATTTATACTAGATATCCGGGCACTATTAATTCTAAACTGTTTTCCCTAAAAGTCTAGAAAAAGCCGTTATTCATATTATAGTTTAGTTTCCTCTTGTTGTAACACTTGACCATTTTTAAAGATTCCACCTTATTGCAACTCTAAGGAGAACAATTCAGAACTGATAGAGTTATTCAGCAGAAATAAATGATAGTTTCATTGTTTCATTTATAAGTGAAAAGAATTCCCAGCCAAAAATACATATTTAAATTCACACTTAATGGGAAAAATTGTCGCGACATTTCCCTCCTCCATATCCCCATCGTTATCTAACTTTCTTTGTTTGAATTTGGAACAAACATCCCGTTAAGAAATGACCGCTTAGACCTTCCTTTTCCAAACGAACAAAATATATTCCCATGATTTAATATGCAGGACTATTTTGGTATAGTATGTGTATTTTGAACTAAAAACGCGTCAATCATTGTGAAAGTTGTTTCGTGCTGCTATAGGTCTTGCTCAATATGACTACATACTTTCGACACAGCTGTTTACGGTTGACAATGTTTGCAGTTTAAGTATTGAGCTAAAATATATTGATATTGGAGAGATCCATTGTCACTTCTTTCTAATTTCTTCTCCGTAGGGGCCCAGCTAGCACAATCCCTTAATTAATGATAGACTAACTTTACTTACACTGGATATCTCTACCAGTTCTAACCTGTCTGCCTTGAGGTCCAGTGAAGGTCATGACTTATTGGCCCAATGTTACTACTGGAGGAACCTAAACTAAACTAGTTGTATATTTATACTGGATAGCTCTGTTAGTTCTAAACTGTTTTCCTAACAGTCTAGAAAAATATCCTTATTATTCAATAATCAAGTTAACAGTTCTATACATAGCGGTCCAGTATGGGCCATCCCCCATTTGTCCAGAGTTTCTACAGAAGGAAACCTATAAACCAAACTAACTTCAATTACTCTTGATAACTCTATAAGTTCTAAACTGTTCTCTTTATAGAGGTCCAGTAATGGCTTTCCCTTATGTAGCCTGTTGGCCACGTGTTGCTACAGGAGGAGACCTAAACTATATATTTATTATAAATATATCTTTATTTATACTGAATAGTTCTATCAGTTCTAAACTGTTCTCGCTATAGTGATCCAGTAAGGACCATTCGTTTTTCGTTCCGCCAGTGGCGGTGTCATTACAGGAGTACCCAGAGAAAACCTGTGGAATTTGGTAGAATCAAACTGGAAGCATTGTATTATAACTAGTTAGAGAGCAAACAGAGATTGCATACCTTCCCCAGCAAATTCAAGTAATCATGCATAAATTATTCATACCAACGCATGAGAAACAAATGCATGTTGTATACAAAATTGACTGGAAAGGTTGTGACTGGAGATATATTGGTGAAACGAACAGATCATTTGAAACGAGAAAGAAACAACTTAAAAAAATGTAAAACTCAACAAAAGAGGATGAAACATGCTTACCAAGCATGGCGTTTGGATCACAAGATATATTTTGATAACGTACGGAAACGTCATCGGCAGCTTGCGTAATTTAGAGGACTGGATATACTGCTAGGTCGGGAAGATTATACTCAGGTACCCCGTGTACTATGAGATGAGTGACTGGTATATAAATATATATATATACGGAGTAGGAATTCACGTGTGTTTTTGTTCATAATTTTAGCGTTACCAATTGATATTTTGCGGGATTAAGCTGAAAAACTGAGATTTTTTCTGGTATATATACCCAATATACACACGATATCATATAACGTACGGGGACTTCAATAAATGCCTCCTCGGGTTTTTGCCCTCTTGGGTAACTAACTTTGTTGTAACTGTTTGCACTGTTTGTATTTCTCATCCAATTTTATCAAATTGAACCAAAATTTAATCCGTTTGTCTTTTGCCTATGGCCGTTATCGCTTTCATGTTAGAATGTTTGATATTTTTTAAATACCGGTCTAAGAGGCACACACACACAACCAACCCCGCATGGTGAAAATGTAACCTCTAAGCCAATTTAAATATTTCCCACTGAAAAAACAATTTTGAAATCCATACCATGTCTACGGACTAAAAATATGGAAATGCACTTGTTTTTCCATATTATATCCATCATTATATAACACCTTAGTAGATTCTCATCATTTAAAAATTGGTTGATTATGATCACGTGACGTTGCTCATCGCTCAGCCGTGCAATGGAACAAATCGTATAGTACAAAAATCCACGGTTGGGTTTTCATAAATTCCATACGTCAAAATCCTAATCGTATCGTGTTCGTTGCTTTTTTAATCCTAGTTTGACAATGAGGTGGATGGACTCATATAAACATTCATTATTTGTATAATAGTGTTTCCAGGGTATGAAAATGGCGATTAGTGTGGAATTTGTATAATTTCCATTCTAATTGTCATTTTCATACCATTTCTAACTAGGATCCCTACTATTTCCATAGTAAGGATTTTGAAAAGTTCCAGTGTCTGTGAATAATATTCTTATAATTTTGCTAATTTCAGGCTCAATATATAGACAATATTCTTACAAGTGAGATTCATATAAAAATGAAAAGTGTGACAATGAAATGTATATTTTTGTAAAGATTTAATTCAACAAGTTACTAAGCAATTTATCGAGTTCTAAAAATGGACAGTAGGGAAAATGTGATATAATCGGGAGCCCCACCCGTAAATTCAGGAGGGTCTGCCATTAGGTAAAATTTCTCCCTATAATACATGTAACTTTAAACCCAGGAAACGATGTTCATTGCTAAAAGAATTCCGACGGTTTCGAGTTGCCTTGCGAGTGGTTGGTTAAGTGGTTACATTACGCATTCACATCCACCTGGGTGCCGGACGGTCAGTGTTCACACGCCGCAAAAACGCGACACTAGCGGGTGGGGCAAAAAAAAGTACGACTTGTTGAGTGTTTCTTGAATTGATATGCTCTTTTATTCTAACATTTGGCCTTCTAACTTCAACTTCACCTCATTTAAATAATACTTACGATAAAATGGTAACGGTTATCAAATTAGTTTAATAGGCCGTTTTTAGCTAATTCTCGACACTTCCAAAAGTGTTTAGTCAAGTTTAAACGCAGCTATCTCAGTCAATATTGCATGCAAATGCACATGGCGTATATCAAAATTTAAATTAATTTAATATCGCTGAATGCAAAGCATCTTGTTTAAGTGTAATAATTATTTTAGTTTTTAAGTTATACTAAATCAAACAGTCGTACTTTTTTTTGCCCCACCTGGTATATAAGACGCTGACTTCCCCAACCTTGCTCTATACATGTTGCGCATTTGAAAATTGTAGGCTATTATTGAATTTGCGCGATATAAATTATTAAATGTTGTCATGTTCATAACGCTTCATCTCGCTGTTGGATTGAGATAAAAGAGACTAAATCAGGTATGATCATATTTATTCTTTCTATGTCATTGCAATTTTTAATATACAAATTATAAAGAGATTTCTCGTCGATTTAATTTTCAGGTCTAACTGCTGTTGCTGTTGTTGAATTGAGATAAAGACTAATTATGAAAGCAGGTATATGGTTTATATTTACAGTTTTACTCTAATATTGTGTAAGCTGAATAAAGTTTCCTCTCAGATTTTTCGTATTTAATTTTTTGCCACAATTTTTTATTATTTCTTTTCAGTTATAAATTTGGTTAACGGTTTAGCCAATGCGCGATAATTAAAATTTTGTCAATGTTTATCCTATTCCTGCTTCACCAACTCACGTTATTTGTTATTGAAATAAAAAAACTGATCCGCTGAAAAAATCCACGTATTCCCGATAGTGTTTCATTTCACGATTTCATGCATCAAAAAATCTAAATCCCGCCATAACGTCTGAAATAACTGCTAAACACGCGTCACGCTAAAATCATGAGGGTATATATGTTATTTGCCGGTTGCGAGGTCCGGATGAAAAAAACTGTGCCTCGGGTCTTGGAAACGGCCCGAGCCCGGAGGGCGAGGGACGTACGTTTTCAAGACCGAGGGCACAGATTAAAGATATACAGATATGGAACTCTCGCGGGATCCTGTCCCCACTTTTTCAATGCGCATGCGCGAGCCTCTGGCAAGTGTCATGAAAATTTTTAATCAGTAAATAGATAGGAAAACCCCAAATTTTGACAATAAAACAGCGATTTAAAGGAAAGCTACCGATGGATATTCATTTTGTGGATAATTTTTTAAAGAAAACGTTACTCTGTGTCTTTTTAGCGTTAAAGGAATGCACGAATACGGTTCTTCACGACAGAAACGAGGAAAGACAAGCGAAAGGAGTGCGAATTATCGCAGCATGCTGAACATAGGTTCGAACTTCCCATTTTACAAGTATGCACTTTTTTCATTCTGGAAAATAGATCAAGATATTTTGTGAAATGTTATGTTGTTTCAAAAGACTGTAGATTAAACAGTTGCCTAGTTTTGATACGTAATGTGTTTATAAATTCATTTAATCATGAAATAATTCATGACAACGACACAAGATTTACATTGCAATAATTGCATTTTCAGTCTATTTAAGACGATTACTCTTCAACCTTCGAATCTCTTTTGAAAAGTATGGGGAATACCCAGTGAATATGTTGATGCAACTGGCTGGCTTAACCAAACTACCCCGGTGACACAAGAGATTGATGCTCGCAGATGAGGCTATCTCAATTTAACTTATATACTGTATAGTTACAAATTCCTTGGGTAAATAATCATTCAATGAGGTCGTAATAAAGAGTATGGGTTTTAATGTTCTCGCAATTCTTGCTCCAATTGGAGATTGTCAACCTAATTTATGGGTCGACATTTTGGGAAACATCTAGAATTTTACCACTGAGAAAATCCAAAGAATGTGAAAATCTTGACCTATCAATATATAGACAAATAAATATTTATTAATTTAAAGTAATTTGTTCTCTTTTAGTTTGAATTGCTCAGCTGGTGAACATTATTATTGGTATAGCTTACCACAATAAAGAAAATTTAACAACACTCACACATTATCCAACAAAGTTTCATGGATTTATTGGATTATAACTTCGCTCTTAAGGAGTAAAGCCTAGAGGTGCACAGCCTGGAGACAAATCTTGTAACAGTATGCACAGGGGTGATGTAAATCCCCCTTAAAATCGCCCATCAAGAATACAAAGGTGTCATTCTTTGCTGTCTAAAATGCTAAATGAACAAAATAGCCTCCAGGTTTCTGCATATGTCAAATATTTTCCAAAACATAGAAAATGACATTTCAGAGACTCCAGATTTTCAAATTTTACCCAGAGTTTGTCTACCACTATCCACCCAAACCAATTTCCCATGCTGCGACAAAGTTTGCAGCTTGTGTTCATGTTAAAAATATGGGTTCTTCAAGGAAATTGCCTTTAGACGTTTTAAACAAAGCAAATTGTATATACAGTGGCATAGGAAATGGGGCACACCCCCCAGTTGTCTTCAAAGTGCCCTTTTCTCTATAGTTAACCAATGGATTGAGAAATCGCACTTTTCTAATAGGAAAGGTTCTCTTAAGACAAAGTGCCCCCTCAACTTGAAGTTTCTTCCTACGCTAATGTGTATATATATATATATATATAACATAAAAGACAAACTAGGTCACTTCATTTAAACTTTTATTCACTTTTATTATGACCTAGTTTGTCTTTTATGTTATATTCGCTCTACCTCGGTATTGAGCACTCTATTCGTACATGATTCTAAACTTGATACTTGTCTATATATATATATATATATATTATATATTTTTATGGTTTATTGGTTATATGATGAACACCTGTATTATATAATAACTTGAAGTGATTGGCTAAACTGAAAAGAAGGCATGAATCAAATGAACTACCCAGCGGCACATCCACTATCCAACCCGTCTGTCCAGGCACCCCTATCAAAGGCAGATACACACAGTGCTTATTACTAAAAAGTATCCATATTATAAACCTGTACTGTATTGAAGAAATCATTCACTGTTTTTGCAAGTTTTATAATTAGTGTACATGTACATAAAGGGACAGTAATATATCACTGTAGTACTGTACAAAAAAGGTGTTAAATAATAGATATACTATTTTATTAAAATGGAAAATTGAATCTTGTACTTGTGTTAATATAACAATCTCTTCTATGCATATGATGGCGTGTACAAAACTTTGACTTGTCGAGTGATTTTCGAGGTTTTTGTATGTAAACAAAATCATTTTGTAGTTTGTTTTAAAAAAACTCGAAAAAATACAAACGGCGAAGGTTTAAAACTGAAAAAGTGCAAATCTTTATAAGCATAATTGCATTAATGTAATTTGCAAGTCATGGAACTTGAAATAATTTCGACGACGAAAATACCCAAAAGTGGGACAACTTGGTGTTCAGCATTTAAGTGCAACAACAACAAAACAAAAAACAAGGATAGTTCATTTTTGCGCTTCCAAAAAGACCCTAAAAGGTAAGTCAATATGTTTCAAAGGTGAAGCCGTAATGTTGCTAATTTTTTCAACAAACCCCGATAAGACAACGTTTAAACCAAGCTTATATTTCGCGAATTAGGTAAAAAAGATGGGCAATAAATACCAGGTGAAAAGATTTGATTAAGAAAGATGCCAGATATCTTTACTGAAACACAAGATTGTGTAGCGCCCATTTCAAGGAAGTAATGTTTACAACAACTTCCAAAAAGTGTTTGAAAACCGGGGCTGTGCCAACCTTGTTTGAAGTAACTAATCCTCCTTTGCGAGTTGGTATGAAACAGGGGCTTTTGAAAAGAGAAGAGACAGAGCACATTACTAGTGAGATATTTCACAAAACATTATTTTTATAGAAATATTTATTTGCTAACATATTCTATCAGTAACTGGGTACAGCATTATTAAGTACATATAAATTCATGAAAACAACAATATATATTATGATTTTACGCTACACTTATGCAGATAAGAAAAGGAAAACCAGCAACAATAATACACAACAGAATTATTCGTCACAAACAAGTACTTTTATAGAAAATTGCCTTACCGCGCTTGCGACCTTCTGTCAATTATTGTCTTATTAATTCTGTCAATTATTGTCTTATTAATTCAATATTATTAATTGTTCTAACAATTTTAATAGGTTTTGATGAAAATGTGAGCATATACCAGTTCTGGCAGCGATGTTCAATATTTTACCAGAGAACAATCAAATTAGTACACCACCAGACGAAATGAGAGGCAGAAAAGTTTTTCCAACTATGGTTTTTCCAAAACTTACAGCCTGATGGGGAGGGATGAATAAATTGCATCATAATAGTCAGACTACCGGAACTGTCACCACAGGAATATTGCATAAATTATGGTCTTTTAAAATTCTTGAGAAGGGCACCTGTCCATTCATTCTATGAAACTCCTCAAATTTCTTCAAAATAGGTTCTTCCAACAATGAAGCAGTCACACACGTCAATGGGAATGATGCAGCAGACAAGGTCTTATATCTAGATAAAATTTATTGAAACATAAAAAACAATCAGTGATAATAATCATAGTGACATAATAGTCATACTAAGTTTCATAGATTTTGTTCGGCATCTCATTTGATGAAACTAATAGTTGAGGTTGTTTGTAGATGGAATAATCTACAAATAACGTCCACTATAAGTTTCATAGATAACATTTTAAAAACTACTGCATTGTTTTTTGAAATTCCTGAGAAAAGGAATGACACTTGTCTATTTTCGGCTCAATTTCAATATTAATCCATTGGCTGGCAACGCACTCAGCTCTCAGCTGCAAGTAAGGATAATAAGCACACCTCTTACTTACTTTACTTTAAAAATTTGCCGATCTGCATGCTTTCGATTTAGTTCGACAAAACATTGCCTGTCTGCAGTGGCATCGGCAAGAGGAGGGCGACTGCCCCGCCCCAATAATTTATAAGAGTGTGATTTAAGATACATAGAATTCGTTGGATAGATGCAGTCCTAGAGCTTCAAAAATTATAAAAAAATTCTGGGGGAGGACCACCAGACTCCCCTATTCTTAAACAAGTGTGATGATTGTAATAGACCTTTTCTGACAATATATTGTATGGGAAATCGTTTGTTTGAAGCGTCGTTACAAGCAAGTAACGTATATTGCCCCCTCAATAAAAAATACTTCCTGTGCATTTTCGCTAATTGCGAGGCTTGCAAAATCTGTGGTTGGCTAGCTAGACTGCTAGAGTATTAGGAACGAAACGCTCATTTCACTACGTATTTGGACTAGCGGTTTGTTTTTCTGCCTTTTAAAGCAGTAAAAAGACACAAAGGCATGTTTCAAAACAATGATAAGTATGATTAATGCACTTATTTTCAAGTCAAGAACCTTGTAGTATTCGAATCGAGGACGGGTCTTCGAAGGTCTTGCTCGAGGCCATGGCCATGCATTCTGGTCTTGCTGGCAAGTCGATAATTTGTATTTTCCTTCTTGCATTAAACCGTAACATACAACTTTTCCTAACAACATAAACATTTACCATTTATCTTTAAAAGTTATGACCCAAAATAATAATAGCTTGCGCCAATCTTGTAAAATAGCCATTTATGACGTTCGAAACAGTGTTTCTCCTATACTTTAGTTAGGAAATTCGACGAGCGGCACTTTGCGTGGCGCGTGGAATTGCGTCATCGTGGCAGACAGTGGGGACAAGAACATCAAAGGTTCCGACTAAAGTTCCATATCTGTTAATCTTTAATCTGTGCCGAGGGCACAGTTTTTCTCATCCGGACCGACGCTGCCGGTAAATAACGTGTTTATATTTTATCATATGTAAAATTTAAGAATTTATTAAAATTGAAAATTCCAGTGTACCGGAATAATTTGAGATCAGTGCAATTGTGAAATCAAAGCGAGGCTGACAAAACTTGAACGTTGAAAGAAAACACGAAGACAAAAACTGGCAAGAAACTCACAAGAAAACATAGTTTCTGTAAAAATGTACACAATATTTTTTAAATATGGCTGCAGAAAAGCATATGAATGAAAGGTTTTGCCGTCCTGGTTTTCTGGTGTTCAGTTTTGCTTCGACAAGGATATCTTCGTGTTTACTTGCTTTGCCCATAAAAAAGTGAATCATGCAGTGAATGCATGTGTTTTGACTTCGATCAACACTTTCTACTAAAAACTGGACGATGAACAAGGTATGCTGTAATCTTTTTCTGGTCGTTTCACGATAAAAAACATATAGCCTCAACTTTTTTTGCCAAGGGCCAAGGCTTTAATTTTTTGTTTGTTTACAATATGTATACGAAAAGTACTTAACAAATGGGCAGAAAAATCATGTTTTCATTACATTTGGTCCATGTTTTTAAGTTTTATGTATGGAGAAAAGTTTTTTCTTCTATGATATCTGTTTAAACTGTACTTTTTTAACTTTAATGTGCCCAAATACTGAAATACATGAGCATTTAAAACAAATGTATTAGTTTTCTCGGCGCATCGTGCTTAGTATGAAGCCTTTAGAGTTGATGCAATTCATTTTTGTACTAACTATCGTTAGGCTAGCTTTTTGAACTTTTTGGGTAGATTTTTTAATCTAAAAATTGTTTCACTGCTGTGTTTTGTCGCGTAATCCAGAGCGGGCCGGATGAGTTTCAGAGCGGGCCGGATGCAAAAATCCGGACCGCTCTGAAACGCTCGCTAGCCAATCAGATTGCTTTATTTTCATAGATAAAAAATAAAGGGTTATACTAAGAATGAGTGACTAACTTGCACTGATTTGATGCGTATGAAAGCTCATGTTTCGAGGCTCTCTTACCGGGTCCTACAGCTTGTTGGCAACTTGCTACAATGTTCTTGACTCAAAAGAACTGTTACAAGTTGTTCCAACAACTTCTTGACATGTTGTGAATCTAACCTTGTGGCAACTTGATAAAATGACAACATTATAATTATTGTTACAAGATCCTTACATGCATGTCTGGTGCGAACAATTCTTTTTGACATGATGTGAGATATTTTAGCACTCAGCTGGAAGAAAAAAAAGGTTTTTACAAAAAAATGGTCTTTACCTTTGCTGATGTTAATGATGATTTTTATGTTTAGATTTCTGGCCATTGCTGGTACTAATCACAGTTTACACGCTGTCAAGTTCTGTATCTGGTCGAATCGGTGAGCAGTTCTTGGCATACGATAATTAACACATCCGCCAGAAACTTGAGTTAAGTATTCATGCATAAATTATACATCTAATTATGAATTCAGTCTCTTCAGCCGGGGAAAGCAAGATTTAATCCAGACCCATATACGCTATAGTATACCTAATATTTTTTATACAATTGTAAACCACAAGTGTATGTCTATATTGGAATCTTCAAAGGCAAGATGGTTGTTATTTCGGGTGCTCGATCCTTTCACGCGGCGGCACCACAACTTTGGAATAGTGTTCCACTTAATATACGTACCTCCATGTCCACTAACATGTTCAAAAAATCTGTTAAAACTTATCTTTTCAGACAAGCTTTCACTAATTTTTATAGAAATATTACATTAAATTTCAAAGAATATTAATTTATAACTAACAATGTAACTATTTTATCTGTATATAACTCTTGTAAAGGGCTATTGATCTGTCATTGTAAATAGGGTTATATAAGTGTTACATTTATTACAATTACAATTACAATTACAATTACAATTACTATTATTATTACTATTATTATTATTATTATAGATTATTGAAATATCATATGAGCCATCTAAAACTGCTGTTATGCTCTTTCTAGCTGTATATATTATAGCAAAACAAAAGTGTCCAAAAGCTTGCTTTCTTGTATACAGTCCAGTATGTGGATCAGATGGAGAAACATATGGTAACCCATGTGAGTTGAGAGCGACTGCTTGTAAGAACAAAGAAAAGATCAGCATTGTTCACCTTGCAGTGAGTAAAATAACTATTAACTCTTGAAATTTTTAAACCACAAATTTGTCTGAAATCGCCTAAAATCTAAGCATTTAATTGTTTCAAACATTAGTTTGAGTAGAAATTTTTAATTGTACTGTTCTTTGTTTCTTTCACAAAAAAACGTAAGATGAAAGTATTTTAGATGTCAATGAAATTATATAATTAATTAGTATTTGGTTACATTTTATCGAAATTTCGTTACTGAAATATTTAAAACAGCTTTCTTCTCTTGCTATACCTGTTTCTTTGCTTCTCTTCCGAACACATGAAGATTGGCTTCACGCCACCAAAATATTGAAATGCATATATTAGTAGTTTTCTTGACTCCCTGAAAGAAAAGTGTATTCAGTGTTTATATTAGACATTTTCAAATAATTTTAAATTTAGTATTATTTTTATTCTTTCACTGTCTCATATAAAAAAAAACCAGAGTGTGTAGTTCGTTGTCCAAAGATACCGCTCCCTCAAGTGTGTGGATCAGATGGAGTAACATATCCCAATTTATTTTTTATCTATGAAAATAAAGCAATCTGATTGGCTAACGAGCGTTTCAGAGCGGTCCGGATTTTTGCATCCGGCCCGCTCTGAAACTCATCCGGCCCGCTCTGGATTACGCGACAAAACACAGGAGGGAAACAATTTTTAGATTAAAAAATCTACCCAAAAAGTTCAAAAACCTAGCCTATCGATAGTTAGAGTACAAAAATGAATTGCATCAACTCTAAAGGCTTCATACTAAGCACGATGCCCCGAGAAAACTAATATATTTATTTTAAATGCTCATGTATTTCAGTATTTGGGCACATTAAAGTTAAAAAAGTACAGTTTAAAGTTTAAAGTTTAAACAGATATCATAGAAGAAAAAACTTTTCTCCATACATAAAACTTAAAAACATGGACCAAATGTAATGAAAACATGATTTTTCTGCCCATTTGTTAAGTACTTTTGGTATACATATTGTAAACAAAAAAAAATTAAAGCCTTGGCCCTTGGCAAACAAAGTTAAGGCTATATGTTTTTTATCGTGAAACGACCAGAAAAAGATTACAGCATACCTTGTTCATTGTCCAGTTTTAGTAGAAAGCGTTGATCGAAGTCAAACACATGCATTCACTGCATGATTCACTTTTAATATGAGTTTTTTATGGGCAAAGCAAGTAAACACGAAGATATCCTTGTCGAAGCAAAACTGAACACCAGAAAACCAGGCCGGCAAAATCTTTAGTCCTATCCTTTTTGCTGCCATATTTAAAAAATATCGTGTACATTTTTACAGAAACTATGTTTTTTTGTGAGTTTCTTGCCAGTTTTCGTCTTCGTGTTTTCTTTCAACGTTCAAGTTTTGTCAGCCTCGCTTTGATTTCACAATTGCACTGATCTCAAATTATTTCGGTACACTGGAATTTTCAATTTTAATAAATTCTTAAATTTTACCTATGATAAAAAATAAACACGGCGAGGGACGTTTTCAAGACCGAGGGCACAGTTTTTCTCATCCGGACCGACGCTGCCGGTAAATAACATATATGTATGTGTGCTGAAGGAGACGGCTTGTGATTTCAAACAAAATATCACGATTGTTCATGTTGGACCTTGCGGTGAGCAAAATTATTTTCATTAAAAATGTTTGAGAAGTTTTACAATAGCTCCATGAAATTTGGTTACAATTAGAGTTTGGCAAAGTTTCTTTGAAAGTATTTCGTTATATAGCGATCTTTTATGAATATTTGGAAGCATTATATAGAGCCTTTAATAAATTTAACAAAAGCTGAAAACAAACAAACTCAGCCCCAATTTCTATTAAAATATTTCATTTTACGTCACTGTTTTAATTGATTGCATGAATGTGTAACAAATATAAATAAATTAGTTATGCTAAATAGTTAATTACATGTTGAATATAAATTAACTTGTTTTTGTTTGTGAATTTTCCCGAAGGATTTATACTGATAGTGTACTGTTCTTCCTTCGTTATGAAATGAATTCGTTTAATAATTATATTTTACCTGGTTTAGAGTTTTAAATCTTTTTGATAATCTGTAAACAATTGCTGGCAGCCTTGTAAATATCCAATTAGTAAAGACATAATGAAAATGATGAGATGAACAAATAGCAAATATGCAGTGGTTGTCCATAATATAAAACCCACCTATATTCCCCCAAATATATACATGTGATCGCATGATATAACGGAAAACCTGTCTATTTCCTCTAGTACCAAAGTGCCCCAATGCTTGTACATTGGAATACAATCCGCAATGTGGAACAGACGGCAGGACATATAGTAACCCGTGCATGTTGAAAGTTGCTTTGTGTGAAAGTAACGGAGGAATTAGACTGGATCATCATGGGGAGTGCGGTACGTAAATTACTCTATCCTTTTAGATTCTCCCATTTACAGTACTAATTAAAACACCAAGAGGTAAATTACCTCTTCAAATAACAGTAAGACCAGCATAAATATATTTTTTCATTATTAGCCCGCCGTTGTTATGTAATGCGCTTTGAAACGAAACATGAGCTGGCCACTAAGTAAAATACCATAAACGGCAAATTTCTTGGCATTATGCCTGAAACGTTCGCCAATATTTTGCAAGTACATTTCCGATCAACGATAGGCAGCGATTTAGATTTTGATAATCTTTGCTTCTTTTATATATGATCAAGTTTTCATCATGTTTATGTTTTTCATAACTTTAGTCTATTTCTGAGACCCATCGTTATTTCCAAAGAGAAAGCAAGAAAAAAGATATGATTGATGTTATGATTTGTGTGATTGATGTGTAGATCCGTATACCTAGTTCGCCCTGCAGTAAATATTTTTTTGATGTGATGTATTGCATGTTTATTGTATTATGTACTTTATAGCCCTGTAGCCCTGTGTGTTATTCTTCATTCAATTTACAAATAAATATTTGAATCACCAACAATTGTTGTCTTTTTAAAAAATCTTGTAGAAAGGTATTAGTAGAGTTAATAGAGAGGTTACATCCCCTTTACCTCCTCTTTATTTAAAGAAAGTGTGATTCTCAAACTGAATGATATGTATAATTCTATTCTGCCTAGGAAAATTTATGTGTCTTGCTTTAAAAAATTATTTTCCCCCTAGCTTTAAGAACTTTTTCTTGGTCAATAGCCTGGTTCCCAGCTATAATACAAGAAGCTCGAATTTAATTAATATATACCATACTATGTAGAACAAAATTGCGACAATTTTGTGTTTGCTATCAAGGTCCACTATTTGTCAACACTTTGGACACATCTGTCTATTCCTTCCAATCGAAACTTAAAAAATATTTAATTTTGCTTATGTATAGTCTGATTGTAACTAAATATGTTCAACATATAGTTATACGTGTGTGCGTCTAAGTATCTTCCTTTATATTATGTATGCGCGTCTGTATTATTATCGTCTCTTTGATATTACTGCTCGCTATTCTATTTCATATTTATATACTCTACTCATTAATATTTTACATGAGATATAGTCCAGCAATAATAAGCCTTGGCTTCTAGTTGGACTACCTTGTCACAAACGTTTATTTTTTCTTTAAAACTATTTTCTAATTATCCAGTATATTCATGTAATTATTTGTGGCAAATTAATAAATTCAATTCAAAGAGACAAGTCAGTCGAGGATTTTCCCGCGCTACCGGGTGCTCCTGATGGGTACGCGTCTTGAAGTTGTAGAAGAAAAACTAAGAAATATTATTATAATTTCAGCGGGCATTGTGGCGTATTTTGCAGGCTAAAATGAACAGAACAGCGGGCTAAAATACATTTTAACCCGCTGAATTTTAATGAGCGACAGAAAATCATTTTTTACATCTCTCGCAGTAATTGGCTACTGCTGTTCCGGTTTCCCAGGGCCTGTATATAAGTTATGATGCGAAGTTAATAAATTGTAAATTGTCGGCCAGTCGCTTTTCGCCATCAGTGGCGTAGCTAGCGGTCCTGCTCGCCACAAAATAAGGAACTGATTTTTCAAAATCCAACTAAAACATTTCTTTGTATATCTGAAGCTTTAAAAATTCATCATTGTCATTTTTCTGGACTTTTTTATTATAATTTTTTTAATTTTCCGCTTTCTATTACATTTACGCAATTTTATAGCCTGCTGTGTATGTTACCTAGCAACTGCAACTCTAGAAGAGCTCATTTCCGGGCAATATATTGATTCATACGCGACTCGTATTTCACTCCTGCTATTTTCAGAAGGCAGGAGTTATAATATTTAATACAAGAAATCCTGGTTTCTGATTGGATAATTATCCCTGCGGATGCTCAAAACGGCTGTTTACAAAGTCGAACTCCTGCTATCTCGGTGCAGGAGTTGTATTGTCTTTTCTAGCGACTGCTTTCTGCGTGACTAGACACACTTGTGTAAGGTGAGTAATTATCATATTTGATATTGTCTTTGAATGTTAATACAATGGCTTCAGCAAGTGTGGCAAATCCAGCTTCTATTGAAGCCGATATCATAAGCGATTTGTTGAAATTAAAAATCATTTTCTGTTCGACCAACTGCCGAACAAAATGTTATTGTTAAGCAGCGACCAACTCCGAATTTAACAGTAACAACGAAGGTGAGAGCCTTTCAGAAGACTTGGTATGCGAAGAAGGATTGGCTTTGTGGCAGCTCTGTGTCGTAAAAAAATGTTTTGCTGGCCTTGTCTTTTGTTTTGCCTTGGAACTTCACCAACGTGGGCGAAGAATGGTTATAACCACATGCATGGCTTCCTCTCTAATTGCAAAAAGCATGAAAAGGCGGAGTCACACACGGTTGCTTTTAAGACCTGGAAAACGTATGGAGCCGGTGTGTGAGTGGATTCTCTTCTTTCCCAAGCAAGACGAAATGAAATTCAGCGTCACAATGAAGAGGTAAGGCAAAACAGAGAGATATTAAAAATCATTACTGAAGCTGTATGGTATTTGTCTAGACAAGAGTTGGCGTTTAGAGGCCATAATGAATCAGAAGAGAGCTTGCATATAGGTAATTATAAGGAGTTACTTGAGTCTTTTGCTAAGTTTGATTCTGTATTTGAACGGCGATTGCATGGTAGACTAGCTGATTCTGAAAGGGGTTGGGATGGACATTTTACTGGGGTCTCTCCTGAAATACAAAATGATTTGATTAGTTGTCTTGATTCAATTATTGAGGATGAAATTTTAAGGAGATTGATGAGTGTGCAAGTTGATGAGACATCTGATGTTTCCACCAAATACTATCGAGGTCGTGTCATTAATGTTTACATAAAAACTATGAGAAACCTTTAGAGATTTTTAAAGGAGTAGTTGACCATCCTGATGGCTGAGATGATGAAACATTGGATAAGGTAAGTGGCTTGCTACACTATCTTAATAGTTTCTTGTTTTGCTTTTGGTACGTACGTGTTTTTTACAAGATTTTAGAGCAGTCATCCATTCTGTATTAAATTCTTCAAGGCAGACAAACTGACTTTAACTGTGGTATAATCAGAGTTGAACGTTTCAAGACCTTTCTTTCTTCTCTCCACACTGATGACGAATTTGCTGAATTCTACCAATAAGCAGTAGACAAATTAGGCCCACAAGTAAGCAGGGCTGACAAGAAACAATGGCTAGAAATGAAGTACAACATGGCTGATAAGCATGCGCGTTAGGTTTCTACCAAATAAATTCAAGATGGCGGCTTTCTATAGATTTGATAAGAGAAAATTCAAGATACGCATTTTGTATTAGATCCTGTTACGAATTTCTACGGGCCCACATCTAAAAATTTAGCAAATTAGGCCACTATCAACTCCCGAAAATCTGCCGACAATCCGAGTAGCGCAGATATGTTCCCGAGAGACTGATGTTTATAATTCTTACCTTGTATATAAACGCCTAACAAATTGACATGATTTGCCGAAGTGAGGTTTTCCTAGACGTAAATTTGGCCACATATGTTCGACTTTTCGCACGGGCCCACGTCTAGGAAAATTCGAGGTAGACAATACTTTGTTTTTAGCAACATTTAAAGGCGTTACAGCATCCTTAAACTTGTTCCCGAACGACATGAAATATAGCATTTTCATGCAGCAAATTCGTCGTAATTTAATCCATCAAGCGCTGAGATATAGTTCTTAAACTAGCGTAAACAAGCAAAACATTGCTCGTTATTTCGGTTCTTGTTGATTATTACTATTATTATTAATAATAATGTTGATTATTACTACAGCTAATTTGAAATCTGCTAGATTTTAGGAGGTCACGTAATCAGCGTCAACTAGGGTGTTTCGCTCCCCCAGGGAAACAGCAAATACCCTGGGTACCAGGTTTACTTGTATATACACATCTCTATTTTCTTGAACAGCAATATGTGGTAAGTGTAGAGCAAAGCACAAAGAAAACATGCAAAGCAATCGGGAAATGCTACAGGATTGTGAATTTGAGGTGCCTGCGACACGGACAGAAAGACGGAGGTACGTACACTCTTGCCACGTGCACTCTGGCCACTTTGGCGGAGGCCAGCATAAAGATTTAATGGTAAGTGCGCGACTTGCTGATCAAATGGAATATAAAATTTGTTATCGGTACCGACTTTTTTATTTACAGCAGACCTACCGCAATCTTTGAACCGGAAACACCACGTACGCATCGTGTCGCCGGCCCTGACTGGACACCTGGATGTTGCAGTGATCTTGCAAACAGCAGTTCCTTGGAAGACTTGTATGCTGAATCCCCGAATAAAAGAGAACAAGCTGTCCAAGACTTCAACGACTCGATGACTAAGATAGCTGCGCATACGTCTGTTGAGGCTCTTGAGCCACTGGAGTTTCAATTACCTTCAAGTTGGGATGAAGCAAAAACAAAAGACAAGAACATTTGCACAGAAAAAGCTGTAGAAGCGTGCCAAGCAGTTTGCGAATTTATAGCGCCAAACGATGGAGACAAGTTATTAGGCCCTACAGATGACCTAATTGCGTTAATGTGTGCGTATCGGGATGCAGAGACCCGTAACTTAAAGAGGCAAATACTCAGCCTATATGCATACCGTCATACCATGAAAAATTTACAAGCTTTTTACGAACCTTATGAAGAAGTCAGTATGCGTCAAATCAAACTGGCCAGATTACATGCGAAACAACAGGGCCCAGGGTCGATGGTTCCTAAAATAGTTCATCACCGTGTGCGTTTAGACACACAGAAGGTTGATCATTTTGTGGAGTTCATCAACCGACCTTATTTTTACCAGGACGTTGCGTACGGGACAAGAAAGATTACACTATCTGGAGGCAGCCAGACAACAATGCCGAATGTAATCCGTACTGTTACAAGGTGCACCATGGTAATGCAATACTTACAGTGCTGCAAAGAAGAATCATTTGAGCCCATAAGTCGTTCCACAATGTACCGAATCTTGGAAGCATATTAGCAGTGTGGTGACCTACGACAACCAATCCGACGCTACTCGAGTTTTGTCTTTTGCTCACCTGATTGACTCATGCTCGCAGGACTGGTTTGCCGTGACGTCTGTTTTTGAGAGTCTCCTGGAGCGCATCAAAGTTGACTTTCCAAATGTGAAAACGGTGTCTGTTCGTTCGGACGAGGCAGGCTGCTACCACACTACCAGTCTCATTGCAGCAATCAAGGATGTTGGTGATCGTGTTGGAATTGCGATTGAACGTTATGATTTTTCTGAGCCTCAACAAGGTAAGGACGTATGTGAGAGTTCTCTGCCCAATGAAGGCGTCTATCAGGAGATACTGGGCTGAAGGGAACGATATTTTGAACGCGTCTGATATGAGAAAGGCATTGGAAGAGTGACCAGTTAAGGGGACAACAGCAGCCGTCTGCACTTTAGATGAATCTAGCGAAAATCTCGAGGTTGTCAAAATTAAAGATTTTAGTGATTTGCATAACTTTAAGTATGAAAAAGAAGGCCTGCTTACCTGGAGAGCCTACGATGTCGGTAGTGGGAAGCTAATACCTTGGCAATCCCTATATGCAAAACATCAAGGAGAGACCAACGTATCGTTAGAAGGACAAAATTTCTTCAAAATCTCTGAAACGAGACAGCTGCACCGCAAAAATGACCACGAAAACCCTAGCAACGCTATTGGCAGTGACGACCAGCCATCATTATTTGTTTGTCCCGAAGAAGGATGTCGTTACAACTCAGACTCCTTTGCAGATCTCGAGCTTCACATAGACGTTGGCGTCCATGAAATCCAACTGACACAGAGAAATGAAACATTTTATGATGGACTCCGCCAAGATTGGGCGGCTAAATTTTCTGGCATTGATTCCTATGTACAGTCCACACCAAGTGAACTGCCATCTTATGTATCTCGACAAGAATTACCTTTACAGCTTAGTATGGGGTGGGCGCTAAAGCCAAGACCGGAAAACACTCATTTCACAGAAAACGTACGGTCGTATTTGACAGTAAAGTTCGACATGGGAGAAAGGACTGGTAGAAAAGCAGACCCTGAGCAAGTTGCGTCGGAAATGCGTTGTGCGAAAAATGAAAAAGGGGAACGACGTTTCAAAAGGGAAGAATGGCTTTCGAAGACGCAAATTTCGGGATTTTTTTCGCGACTTTTTGCCAAACAAAAAAAATCGACAACACAGAAATCTTCCAATGCCAATGAAAACTCGGCTCCTGATACAGATAACGAAGAAGACGTTATACGGGAATCAGAGCGTGTCAGTCTGCTTGAAGAAATCAGGGACAGTATAGGTCTTAAACACCCAATAGTACACGACGTATATGATCTGTGTGACTACTGTCACAGAGATAAAATCGCGGTGTTCAATATTGCTATGCTGAAAGATATACTGGACAACTTTGAAGTACGTTATAGATCTAAGGACCGAAGGCAAAGCTTGTTCAGTTGGTCGTAGAAGTCATTCAGGAATGCGAGTGTAGTCAGTCTAATTATTATTGACCTATACAACTTCCTGACTAATATCATATTAATAATGTGATGCCACTAGTATGATCTGGTCTGTCTAATAATAGAGTAAAAGATAGGCTCGCTGAGGCGCGCAAGTGTATCTACTGCGTTCAACGAGCAGATAACCCAAGATAGGTTTCCGCAACTTAAAGAGCCTTTTTATAAAGCTGAAAATGCTCTAATTGTTGTGGGAAGTCTATCTTCACTTCAAATTGACTTCTACTGTTAGTAATACGAGTGGTCCCACATTCATCAAAGTATGATTATATGTATAAAGCAAAACGGAGATACTTGGTGTAGGGTAGTTTATTGGGTGTTAACTTAACTTACCTTACCGAAGTGGAAATCTCAAAATAATGGTAAAAGACTTCATGACAGAAATAATTTAGAATCAGACAAAGAACATTTAAGAATACCTTTTTAACTCAATATAATACTTAAGGCAATGATACCGAAAGTAATGGACAGAAAACTTAGGGTTGGTGCATTTATCGAGTTCTTGTATCACGCGCTGACATACCGAAAAATACGAAAATTATCATTTCCCTAATTTCTTAGAACCGCGATGTGCCGCAAATTTTTTTGCACATATCTATCAAATGGCATCCTATTTCAAGTTTAAAAGGTATTTTAGATCCAAGTTAGGTGCCACAAATGAGAATTTTGCAATATTCTAGGACCTGTAATTTTCGAATTTCATGTTACGCGTATAATGGTCTTGATAACTTAGTATTTATTTTTCTGACTTGTGCGTTTTAAAATTATATATTGCTGTTTTTTAGTGAAAAATACACTAAGCTGCAGTTCCGACCCAAAATAGTAGTTCTGATTGTGAGAAAAAAGTGAAAAAACAGAATGTCATTGTAGGCCTTGGCGACCTCGAAAATCGGCATATTTGGACTAATTTGGGTCGGTGGACAAAAATTTGTATAGCGTTTGTAAAAAACACTTCAAGATGATTCTAGCTCAGGTTTCGTAGTCAGGATAGATAAGAGTATCGACGGTAAAAATATAAAAGAAATCGATTTTGAAGCTCAGATCCGATCCAGTGGTCCGCTTTTACAGAGACTCCCTCTTAAAACACATTATAGAAGTCTTTGTCATTGTCCTTTTAGGTCGTGAGTGGTGGCACTCATGCAGTTAACTGGATTAATAGTTCTTGTTTGTCTGACGGACAAAAAATACCATTGCGTTCTTGTTCTTTCCATGCTATCTGCAGCTTTCAAAACAAATGATGATGATTTGAAAGGATATGATGAATTTTGAAGATGAAAACTATGTCTAATTAATACAGGCTTACATGAGGGTTGTAAAGTGGGTGGGGTGGGGTGGTTGAATCCCATTTTCCCACCAGCAATTTGTTTGAACCCCAGTCATATGACTACGGAACAGATTTGCCAGTGGTTCAAAACCAATTCTCAGTTGTCTAGTGAAAAAGACTATAGGTATATCCCAGCTCCAATTTCACCCCTTCACAACCCTCATGAGTTTATGTATTTCTATATTAAAATAGATACCATTTATTATTACAATTGTTGGGCATCAGACAAAATGGGGTAATTAAATATGGCATATTGGGGCACATGGGTTAAAAATACATATACCAAAGATTGGACACTTTTATACAAGCTATATTCCTACAAGCTCTATTTTTTTTACTTCAATTACACTAAATGCACATTAGATATTAATACAGACTAGTCAATACATGTAAAATATCACAAGATTGTATCTATATTTACAAATATACACAACGAAACTAGAATTGTGACCCTTGATTGCTACTTTTCCCATTCTACATTTAAGCTTGGCATTTTCAGCCTTTCTCAATAATTTGATTATTTTACATTTTTTAGCCATAGGTCAGAGTTGGGACCCCTGTGACTTTATGCATCGTCGCCAGTGATTGTAACATCACAACATTGTCAAACATTTTCAGTATTTCCACTCGCCAAAAATATTATTTCCTTTTGCAAATTTCGATCCTAGATTTGAAAATAGGCCGAGCTAATATAACTGGAGTAATATCGTAGGTGTTGTAAAACTCCGAATAAACGAAAGGCGATGCCGTTATAGAGGCAATGTTTCCTGTAACTTACCATAAAATCTGTTCCTGGAAAATATTTTGCAGGTTGCAGTTGAATGTGTCATAAGTTGCACTGAAAATTGCCTGATATGACATGACCAGTGGACATGACCTTAAAGAGGCAATGTCACGATGCTACTGCGCATCTAAAATATGTGTTTGCCAACACAAAAATAAAGTTTGCTGAGTGAGGGAGTGAATTTCGATCTTCCAAGACGTGTGTGCAGAATCGTACTCTATATTGGCCTTTTGTAAGAGCAGTTTTTTAATTTAAAAATCATGTTGCGATAGTACTTTGACTTTAACGATTTTAAATACTGCCAAAAGTGAAAATCGAGCGAAATTATCCAGTCCTTTAATACAATTTCTCAACTCATTAATAATTCATGAACCAAAAACAAAGAGAATCATAAGCGTGGAAGATGGTTTGAAATCAGAGGAAGAAATGACATAAATGAAGTGAACTTTCACGTCGGTTTTCTCGCAAAATACACGTTTGTTTGAGAAGTAAGTTCAAACACTCGTAAGGAGGACTTCCCCCGATTTCTAAACACCTCGAAATTCGTTAAAATATACTCGGCTTCGCCTCGTATATTCAACTCTTCTCGGTGTTTAGAAATCGGAGGAAGTTCTCCTACTCGTGTTTGAACTATTACATCTAAACATGGGCCATGGCGGACATGGCGGTGAATGATGATATAGATCTAGAAATGGTTGACAAAACATAATTATACCAATCTAAAAATACTTAAATCGACAGGGTACTGTATGTTGATTAGTTTACGAGATTGGAGCGAAATTTGCAGAATTAGTGACTATATTGTCAATAGATGTACGTCTATATAACGCCCGACTACGTCTACGGCCGTACGAGCTAATAATTCCCAAAAGGCATAATAAATGTATTTTCGCGTTCAATATTTTACAAATTCTATTACAAAAATTGAGAAGAAATATATAAACTTAGTTTTGTATGACAAAATTTCACGGATGATTCTACTTTGACGGTGTGACCTATTTTGCGAATTTGCGCTCTCGCTACGGCTCAGTACACACAAACAATTATATTATTGACACCGATGAATATTGCTTCAAACACTATGCTGAATACAACCAGTCTTCTAAACCTGAGTTCATTTACCTGTTAGTATTGTTAAGTTGCCAAAATTCGACTTGCGCTAGAAACTTGAACCAAGTTTACAGAAATGAAAATCCACAAATTGGTTCTTTGGTTGATGAGATGTCTTCTACAATGCTCTGTAAATGCACATTGAAACAGTGTGAAAGCATAGCGGCATGAACGTTCCTGCGACGGTCATAGCTCGATATGGGTCGAAAACACATAACAACCTCAAATGCTGAAATGTGCATTTTAAATTGTGTATTTTACGACGTTTATCACATTCTGAATGCTATAAAACATTTACCAAAAAATGCAGGATATTGACCGTTTCAGGGACCCGAAATTTGAAAATTCTCAGAGATCCATTCGGAAACTTTTCATCTGCCCCACATCCCCTCCCCCACCCCCTTAGGTTAGCTACAGCCCTTCCTATACTTAACGGACGACCCAAGGTAGACTAGGTTATTGCATCCATCCCAGCTTAGAAAGCTTAATTGATCCGTGAAAAGGAAAAGTGCATTGCCATTTGGGTATATTATTTCGCCAAGTGTCAGATAATCTTATTAACACATGCAGGTGTTATCTTTTCGTGGTTCGTCAAGTTCTTGGTAAAGAATTATGAGGGAAGAGCTCATTGGGCATTTAATATTTCACCTAATGCAACATGGTTTTGCTCACAAAGGCGAAGGAACTCAATAAACCTTGGCCTGCTAGGGCGTTATGGTACAAGATAAAATCTTGCAAAATGTTGCAAGTCTTTAATCTCTGAATCCAGGAAATTAAGACGCAGCCTAAGAGACATCTTTGCATGCTGGTAAGACGAAAATAGTCTCTCAGGTTTCTATAAGATTTTAGCAACATGGATCGGTAACAACTGAAATATTTTTAAGACCTTTTTACACCAGAGCGAAATATTTCGGTCCGAAAGTCGAAACGTTTTACTATCGGATTCATTTTGCCGTTTGCAGCGACAAACTGGTAAAAGGTAGGTACTTTGTAGACGGAAACGTTTAAATCCAACATAATTCGCGGTGAACTCGGTTATTTAAATGAGCAAACCTTTCTGGAGACTGTTGTAGTGTACACGGTTAACATGTCATGGTAACAGTCATGAACAGACTTTTAAATATCTTATTAAAGGTCAATAGCATGGGAAATCACTTTGAAATTACCGGCGACCATTCTCTTTAAGGTGGCTCCCTATTATTGGTACAGTTTGAAACACGATCTATATAGATCAGACGTCATCCTCGCGTCTCACGCGTGGAATCATCGTGGAATCTTCGTGACCCGGTAAAATTTTCAAACAAGCCGCGGGAAGTTATTTTCGAGACTTATCTGCGAAGAAACCACAACTTTTTCATTATAATCATAAATCTTTGAAATTTAAACAGTACGTATGTTGTTAACCAGTTTCTAAGCTTTCTTTTATGATGTTTTTTACGTATTTACGTTTAGTATTATCTTAATTTATAATGTTCAAAATCTTCGACTTGTTGCAGACTAAAAATTCTAAAATGAGATTTTATACTCTCCTCAAGGCAGTCTAGAACTGCCAAAATAATATAATTCTTTAAAGCAATCAAAAGTTTAAAAACTACTGCATACAACTACAGTACAGGCAGTTACGACTTACGAGTTGTCTTATGAAAATTTGGAATTGTTTGAATGTTTTCAAAAGTTTTCATACCAATTTCAACAATAAAAACAAATTTAAGAGACATTGAATTAATTCAATGCCTAAACCACCGACACACCAGACCAGAAAGAAGACCACCAATAAATAATCTTGGGTCCAATAAGCCAAGGGTAACGATGTCGGAGACTTTAAATATATATTAAACTAAGTATATTGGAATTACGAACGCGTGAACACCACACGCGATGGCGTGATATGTAGTTTTCCGGTAAAGCGGGAATTTTGTTGTTGATGTTTGAGACTTAAAAAATATAGACTAAAAACGAATTTGAGAGTTTGCGATTGCGATTTTTATTCCTAAATTACAATTTATGACTTGTTGGCGATACAGAAGCAAAATTTACAACACCTGGCACCCCTGATGGGACTTTGAAGCACAAAAACGTGAGTAAAACCATTGAATTTTAATTTTATAAGCGAGGGTTATAGTGAAACAACATGCTGCCTAAACACGAAGCTACGGCACTTGAGGCAAAGATAATGCAAGTAAAACGAGCGATAGCGAAGACCGAAACAATAGTAAACAATGGGAAAGATCGAGTAATTGTTAGACGTGTGGACACTATTAAAGATACTATTTGAGACGGGAAATCGAAAAAAATCTCTGAGGATGTGAGCGATGATAAAATCGACAAATGGAATGGCGACATCGAAAACATAATGGAAAGTGGTGATGAAGCGATTGAAACGTTGCATGAATGGCTTAAAGGAAAGGAATTCCGGCTAGAAAAGATTCAACTCGAGCAAAAAGCTGAACGAGAAAAATAAGAACAAGAAAAACGGATCGAATTTGAACTAAAACTACACGAGAGAAAAATAAAAATGCAAGCGGAAGTGCCTATTAAACCAACATCCGTGAAGGAAGATGACGAAGTCAGCAAATTACAAGCGAAGTTGCCCAAGCATCAAATTACGAAATTCAACGGGAGTTTCACAGATTGGCCAAGATTTTGGAATTTGTATTCGGAAACTATTCATAAATCAAGTATACCAGCTGTGAGTAAATGTTCTTATTTAAAGGAATTACTGTTTAAAAAAGCAAAAAGGACAATCGAAGCGTTGCCACATACCGCTGAGGGCTATAACCGGGCTACTGCGATATTGAAAGACCGGTTCAGGAAAGATTGTGAAATAGTCAAATCATGCTTTGTCAAGGAAATTGTGGAATTGCCCCATATACCGACAGCTAATTATCATGAATTTCATGATAAATTGGCATATTGTTCGAAACAAATGAAACAATTAGATGCAGTAAATGGAACTGTTTCCATGACTCTGAAAAGCTACCTGCAATCACGGGAGATATTGCCCGAAATGATACCGAATGGGAAAATTGGACATACTAACTGAAGCTTTACAATTTTGGACCAGGAGGAATCTACTGGACAGTCCAAAGCATGATGAACTGTCAAAGAAACGAGAGCATCAACATCGGGGATGTTTCCAAACCCAGCAGAGAGGTGGTGCACAATCCGGAACCCGAAGGGCTTGTGTGTATTGCGACAAAGAAGAGCATCGGTCGTCGGAGTGCAATTTGGTCACAGCTACGGGAGAACGCAGGAAAATATTGGCACAAAAGAAACGTTGTTTCAATTGCACCGGTCCATCTCACCGAGCTTCAGATTGCAGAAGTACAAGCACTTGCAAGAATTGTAAAAGGCGACACCATACTTCGATTTGTGACGTCACTAACGATCGACCAAAACCTGAAGCAGGACTGATAGCGAGTAAAGAAGGTGAACAGGGGATAATATATCCAATAGTGCTTGTTGAGACCCATGCGCTGTTGGACACTGGCTCTAGCAGTTCATATGTCTGTGCGAAACTAATTAGTGCATTGAAAAGGAAACCAACCAATGTGAAGACCAGAAGAATCGACACGATGCTGAGTTCCACTACGACTTATATAGCTAAGCTTTCATCTGTTGACGGGAAGTTCGTGAAGGAGATCGAGTTGTCGAAAGTCCATAAATCGGAGATCATGATGGTGAGAACCCAAATTACGAAAGCCCACTTGCAAGGTACGATAATCTCGATGGAGTCAAGATAACCGATGGCGATGATAGAAAACAAATTCCAATCCGTGTTGTACTCGGTGCTGGTGAGTATACGGCGATCAGGACGTCAACGCCTCAAAGAGTTGGATCTCCGGGGCAGCCCGTGGCCGAGAAGACAAAACTTGGGTGGACGATTATGTCACGATCAAGAGAATCGAGTGTTCCTGACACAATCGACATTAACTGATTACGAACAGCTCTGTGCTTTGGACGTGCTAGGACTAGCAGATTCACGTGAGAACGATCAGCAGGAGGTGTATGAAGAGTTCAAAGAGCAGCTAAAAAGAAATGATGATGTATGGTACGAAACTAAATTGCCATGGAAAGGAAATCACCCCTATTTGCCATCCAATGAGAGGTGAAGCAAATACGGTTAGATCAGTTAATTCGCAAACTGGAGAAGAATGGTCAGTATGCAGAATATAACGATATAATACAAGATCAGCTACAACAAGGAGTAATCGAGATGGCACCAAAGGAATTAACTGGGAAAGAGTTCTACATCCCGCACAAGGGTGTAACAAGAAAAAATGCTGAGAGTACCAAGCTACGTGTTGTATATGATGCATGGGCGAGAGAAAACATCAACCAACCATCATTAAACGACTGTCTTCACCCGGGACCGCCCCTCCAGAATCGCTTATGGGATATCCTAGTAAAGTCAAGGTTCTATCCAATCCTTCTTACCGGTGATTTCCAGAAGGCATTTCTTCAGATAAGAATTAGAGAGGAGGAGAGAGACTCTTCGCGGTTTCACTGGAAAGAGCCAATCAGTGATAACCTGATTGTTTATCGGTTTACCAGAGCATCATTTGCTCTGACGTCATTACCGTTCCTCCTTGCTGGAGTCCTGAACCAACACTTTGACCATTGGAAGAAGAATTACCCCCAGATTGTTAAAGAGATTCAAGATAATCTGTATGTCGATGACTTTATGACTGGCGGCGCGACAGTACCGGAGACCAGAGAGAAGAAAACGATAGCTACAGAAGTTTTCGCAGATGCAGCATTGACAATTCACAAGTGGCACTCAACTGAATAAGAGTTAGAGGGAGCTGGGGGAGCCTCACTTGAGGTAAACGGGGAGGAAACATATGCGAGCAGCAGTTGTGAGGGACTGAAAACCAAGAAGGAAAATTACTCGGACTAACATGGAACAGAAAAAGGACACACTCAGTGTTGAAATGAGTGCGTCAGAATGCTAATCTAAGAGAACTTGCCAAGATTTACGACCCCTTGGGTTTAGTTTCCCAAACCACACTCATCGGCAAGTTGCTTTATAGAGAAATCTGTGACACCAAGTTATCCTGGGATGAAACCTTACCGGAAACGTACCGTTCTGAAAGAGTGGAAGAAATGGAAAGAGTCGCTACAAGAGTATCGCCGTACCTCGTTCCCTTGCACCACATCATCTCCAGATATCAGAGATATGGCTCCATGCATTCGGAGATGCAAGTTCAAAATTAAAGGATTGTGTGCTGTGGTTTATGCGGTGGTCCACCAACAAGAAGAAGCAACTCAAGGTCTAGTGTGTGCCAAATCGGAACTTGACTATACCCCGCTTAGAATTGATAGCTGGTCACATGGCTGTCAATCTTGTTATCAATGTGAAGACAGCTCTAACCATCCTCCAAACCCACATTAATTGTTGGCTTGACTCGACCGCGGCGCTTTATTGGATACAAGGACGAAAGGGTGATTAGCGACAATTCGTCACAAACCGGGTGCAGAAGATACGACAACATGAAGAAGTGACATGGCATCACGTACCGACGGGAAAGAATCCTGCAGATCTAGGAGGTAGGGGAGGTGACGTTGTGGGCAATGAACTCTGGAAAGAATGCCCAACTTGGCTGAAGAGTCCATCCAAATGGCCCCAAGCTGTGACACTAGTTCCTGACGAGCAAACTAGAGCTGAAGCGAAGGTAAAGGTAAAGAATGAAATCGCAGCCGCGACAGTGATCCAGTCAGATGTTTTTGATGAGCTGCTCGGCAAATACCATCTCCCGAAAGTATTGAGAATTCTCGGTTATATTCGACGCTATGTTTCAAATTGCAAACGCCCACACAAAGAGAAAGCGACAGGTCCAATTTCTACTGGCGAGGTTGAACAGCAAGAACTCTGGTGGATTAACGAGCACAACAAGCAGTCCAAGATGATGCCTAATTTCGAGCCGATCAACTGCGATTGAACTTGTTGTCGTGGACGAATCACTGGTGAATACCCAATCTATTTTCCGATAGCCGACAAGTCCGCATTTCAACTCTACATGGAGGTGTCGGGCTGACTATGACAAAGGTCGGCGAACGGTTCTGGGTGCCTTGACGTCGCAAGTTAGTCAAACGGATCCGAAGGAAATGTAAAGACTCGTACTGAGGGTGACATGCCATTCCAAGTAATAGGCGTAGTCTTTGCCGGGCCGATAAGATATCAACGCAAAAGAAAGATGGAAGGGAAAGCCTACTTTGCCATGTTCGCTTGCAGTTTGACCAGTCGGAGCTATTCATTTAAAATTAGTAACATCATTGGAGACGGAGGAGTTCGTTGCCTGTTTGAGGAGATTCGTCGCTAGACGCGGGCGACCCAAACTAGTGTACTCAGATAACGGAGCTACCTTTCAGGCAGCAGCTAAATGGTTGCAACGTGTGAGAAAGGACGAACAGTTTCATAATATTCTTACTAGTCTTGATATCCAATGGCGTTTTAATCTAAGTCGTGCCCCTTGGTGGGGATGGGACAATTCGAGAGACTTATAGGCTTGTTTAAGAATGCATTCTGCAAATCCGTTGGTAACGGAACTCTGAAATGGTCTGAGCTAAAGGGGTCATATTCGACATAGCAATAGCGTTAAATAACCGTCCACTTACATACCTCGAGGACGATATTGAATTACCAGTGCTGATTCCTAATTCATTGCTTCAGGTCAACCCAACGTACATCCCTGAAGAAGAAGCACATCACATTTCCGATAAAGATTTGAGAAAACGTGCAAAGTCCCTTAAAATGTGCAAACAAGCCGTATAGGACAGATGGAGTCGTGATTACGCCCGTGGAGCGTGAACAACACCGCCAAACTGGAAACAAGAATATAATGCTGTACTCCAGAAGATTGGAGAAGTCGTGATTGTTCGAGAAGAAAACAAACCGAGAAATACGTGGAGGACTGCCGTTGTGACAAGGTTAATTACGGGAAAGGACGGAGTTGTATTGGGAGCAGTGGTGAAAACGAGCAAAGGAACATTGCAAAGAGCGGTCCAACATCTATTTGCCCTTGAACTGTCTTGCGACATAAACACCAACCTGCAACTTAACCCTGATGCCACAGAGTTCCACCCAAGGCCAAAGAGAGCCGCTGCTGAGGCAGCGAGAGTTGCAATAAGGGAACTTGCTGAGACAGAACAGTCGGACTAGGAGAATGACACTGTTGATCGTGAAGGAGCGTTGATCAAAGTTAATAGCAAGTTAGAACAAATATCTATTGATACCTTATTACTTTACTATTTAGTGCATTGAGTTAAAGTCTGAGATTTGCATGTATGTCTCTGACAAGAACACACATGGGGGAGTGTGTCGGAGACTTTACATATATATTAAACTATGTTTATTGGAATTGCGAACGCGTGAACACCACGCGCGATGGCGCGATATGTAGTTTTCCGGTAAAACGGGAATTTTGTTGTTGATATTTGAGACTTAAAAAATATAGACTGAAAACTGATTTGAGAGTTTGCGATTGCGATTTTTATTACTAAATTACAATTTGTGACTTGTTGGCGATACACAAGCAAAATTTCGACAACGAAAACGAAAAGAATTGTGCTCGCAATTGTACACCATTTCGAAAAAAGCAGCCTGTTTTACAGCCAGCGAGTGACTCGAAGAAGTGATGGGCGCGCGAGATCATCACGCGAAAAACACGGACATGTGCAGTTAGCGATGTTGTCGAAATGAAATTCTGTTTGTCCGCGCAAGTTTTGAGCGTGGCTTAATGGCTTTTGTCTTAATTTCCTTCGGTGAATGTTTTTATTTTTGTGTAGTGAACTTTGTGTAGTGAACTACTTGTGTAGTGAACTACTTGTGTAGTGAACTACTTGTGTAGTGAACTTTGTGTCGCCTTTTTTAATATATCCAAATTTTAGAAAAATTTACAGAACAGTTTTCTCAGAACAGAAATTTGCAAATATCTAAAAAACCTATCCTACAACCTACCTTAATTTTTTATATAATGTTCCGCTTAGTATTCCAAATTTACTAAAAATTGAAGGAAATTCAAGTAATTTTATTTTTGTCTCATTTATAGGATATGACTACTATAGTTCATACGCTGTTTTTGCCATAGCAACGCGAGTGTGGTATATTTAGAACCCATAGGTTGGACACATAAGAGTTATATTAATAGTTATTACCCAAAAAGCAACTATTTATCTCACAAACATGAAGATATGTGTTGCAATAGGGAAAGCACATTTTCACCCCTTGTTTTAATATTAAGTGCAGGGAGCCGCCTTAAGGTAATACTAAACGGGACAATTTTTAACGACAACTCGCAACGAACATTATTGCGTGAAAAGTTGACGCGTGTAACATGGTGCTTGCGAACAATTTTTAATGCCAAAATTGTTGGGGAAACATATTGTACTTCAAATTCACACAACATTATTATGTAGATTTTTGTGAAGTTGTTGAGAGTACCACGATAACCACAGGGAGTCCAACTAAGAAGTGTGACGAGTAGGACTAAATATAGCGTAGTATATTCAAATTATTGGACTTACTTGTATAAATCATAGAGCTTATATTAGTGAATAGCTTCAAACATTGCTTCAATTCGAACAATGATTCAAAACGAAAATATTGCATCATTTGCATGGCGAATTATTGATAATACGAAATTATTACATGACGTTTCGAGCAAACAACAGCAAGGATTGCGGGCGCTCGAGGGAAGGCGAGGGGCGAAAGAAATAGAAAGGGATGAAACACCGATCACGTGAACGTTTCGTGTGCACGACAAGTAGCCGTTTAATCTTTTTTTGTGTTTTTTTTTACGATTCAGACGATCTTCTATTGCATAAACAAATATGGTCATTACCGAAAAACAGTTGATGAAACTATTTTACGGGATTTATAACAGCGGGCATTCTTCGACGTTTTCGCGAGATGTGTTCCATAAGTAGCCTGTTCTAGTGACGTAAATTGATTATTTGGAGTGCCGAAAATTTAGCCTCGCGAAGTCCGTTTAACGGGCACTTCGATTACGGGTACACTTCGATTTAAAAAGCCTATGGAATGCATTGGAATCGGTAAATATGTATCGGAATAAATACAAATTCTAGTATCGGAATTTTCCGAGAGAACAGGCTACTTATGGAGCACACAAAACGTTCACGTGATCGATGTTTCATCCCTTTCTATTTCTTTTCGCCCCTCGCCTTCCCTCGTGCGCCCACAATCCTTGCTGTTGTTTGCTCGAAACGTCATGTAATAATTTCGTATTATCAATAATTCGCCATGCAAATGATGCAATATTTTTGTTTTGAATCATTGTTCGAATTGAAGCAATGTTTGAAGCTTCTCACTGCATAATATAAGCTCTATGATTTATACAAGTAAGTCCAATAATTGAATATACTACGCTATATTTAGTCCTACTCGTCACAGTTCTTAGTTGGACTCCCTGTGCGATAACCAACAACTTTTAACGCAACAGTATCTCAGAGTCCTCCACTTTAATTTCATGCTGGAAACCGCGTGAAATAGATACAAAATGGTTAATCCTTCTGAAAATGACAGTGCATTTCCTCGCGAGGGTAATAGTAGTCGCGTTTATGACCATCAGAGAGTTAAATTGATAAAACGTTTTTGAAAATAACCCTGCTTTATAGGGTAGTAATACTGAAAACACGGGAAAAGCGAAGGACGATGCAACATCTCGTTTGGGCGAGGATTTTAACAATCATGATCAGTATACCGCTAACGAACTATTTACCGTATGGAAGAGCCTGAGGGCTTCGATGCTAAGGGATATAAAGCGTGGTCGCGTTAAAAGTAGGCCTGGAAACTAGACATTGCAACATCAATTGGCAACAATGTTGCGCAAAAAATCGTCTCGTTTTTCATGTATCGATTTTTCTCGCAACATCGTTGCGTTGATACTTGTCGTTTAAATTGTCTCGTGTAACATTACCTTTAACCTTGTTTGCGGGAAAGGTACAAAGTCAAAGTCAAAGGCTATATTTAGGCCATACCCAACATTCCTATTTATCAGGTGATACGACTGTATAACGACGTCAATGTGTGTAACTTTGTTTGTAATTTTACTATGTTGTTTTTGTTTGACTGAATGTTCAACGAGTTTGACCTCTGTGTTGTTGTGTACAATTTTGCTACAAGACATACTTCTTCAAACATGTGCTCGTTCTGATAAAAATGATTTTGTGATTTTTAGTGATCTTTGAAGACAAAATATTATTTTTTTAGACAAGGTTGCATAATTTATTAATTAGCATCATTTCATGGCGCAGATGTGTATAATTTATGGCAATACGAAAATAAATTGAGGGAATTATCATCTGACAAAATTACAGTAATTTTGTCAATTGGAAAACATTCGACTTGCATTCTTGCACGGAAATTTAAACTGCTGATTACCTTATATGGTTTTGAATTTACTACTGAAGAATTTTAGTTATTGTATATATTTGTCAATTGGAAAACATTCGACTTGCATTCTTGCACGGAAATTTAAACTGCTGATTACCTTATATGGTTTTGAATTTACTACTGAAGAATTTTAGTTATTGTATATAGTTCAAAGGATTGAGAAAGTTCGAGAAAGTTTGGGGATCCTTCTTCTATATTACCGGGGGGGAAATTTTCTAATTATATATTTAATGTTTGTATATAAACTATATATGCACAGAGATTAATTATACAGATTATAATATATCTTGGTAGGAATTTTGCTCGGATCCGGATTCATGTTGTCGTTTGCACATACAGCGACAAATCCGATAGGAAATCATCTCGGTTTTTAGCCGTATCCGGAAACTTTGAATCCGATAAAAGTGGAAAATTTATATGCGGAAATATTTAAGTCTGAGCAATTCGCCTTGTAAATGTTTATTTCAACGAATCCGTAACCTTTTCTGGCGGCTTTGATGTCGGCAGTTCGTCAGTTATTTCGATTTTCCTTGCTGCCGTCTAATATATAGAAGCATAATTCATTTAGTAGATTGCACTACTCATACGGAGAAAGTTGCAAAACCAATAAATCTCTCGGCTTGAGGTCAGGCGTTGAAGAACAGAGTATAAAATTAATTACCCGTTTTGTAGTTATAAATAGTAGTTGAGCCTAGAATAGGCGATTCTGATTGGTTAACTTTCCCACTAACTATAGTTAACTTCAACTACTTTGCCATACAACCGCTGCCCCAGGTAGTTAGTAATAGTTGCACTGATGATCATAAGTACTTTCCTCTTGTTTATACTTCCTTTAGGATTTTTGAGCGTTTGCTTAATATATCAACAGATCTGAGCATTCAATTTAATAATTATACTGAGTTCCGTTTGTTATTGATGCAATATAAAGGTTCGTATCCAAAGACCTTCTTCGACCATGCTAGTGTATAGTGTAATTAAACATGTAAAGAATAAGTCTTAAACCGCAAGTCTTTTCCATATAAGTGTCTGTGTCTGCACGTCAGTGCCCGCGTTTCCCAATCATACCATAATAATCTAGAAAATAATATATAATTATATATAGCAAGCTTGAAGTAAAGATTTTCTCTCCATAAAGATCATTAAATATAGTAAAGCTTTAGAACACCTTTCAACGAAATGTGTCTTTCAGCTAGTTGTACATTACATTAATGAGGTTGAAATAAGTCCCATATATCGTTTAACATTGTGAGACAGGAATAAAATAATTGAAAACTTTTACCGGCTATGCACCGGAGAAGACTGAAAATTGTGGAACGGACAAACATATTTCCTGCAATTTGATGATAGTACGCAAATACAGAAATGAAGTATACATAAATCAGTCTACATGAATCATACCATCAGATCGACTTAGAATATTTTTTATATTTCTTTAATTTAAGGATAAATAATTTAAAGTTCCTGCATGTTATTCATGGTCATGGCGGAAAAATATGTAAGCAATGTTTCAATTAAGCTACACAAACATGGGTTGAGAAATTTATTCAAACACCGAAGGGTAATTACCACCATTTGATGGCGCCAATGTTCTAATATTTGACAGTAATTTTGTTAATTGATTTTGTCTGCAGGCTACGTCTGTATTCCAATACGTATTCCAATTAATCTGGAATATAAAATATAAAGATTCTGCCTGTTGCACGATATTAACTCGCGCCAATACAAAAATAATATACTACGAACATAACGAAACATTTCGGTGGTGTTATGTTACCTGTCTATCAGCTGTCACATATCTTACTTGACTATGTATAAATATGTAGGCATTTAACTTGCATGCATGGTCGAAATTTCGGGATTATCCATCTTTTAACTCATTTAAGACTAAAAGAATACACCTTTTATGCATTATCGTAGTCTTTTTGGCATTGTTCCTGTCTAGTTGCAAGCATTCGAAATATATTTGATTTGTCATTATTAATCTGAATTTATGCTATGAGCAGTTGTGCATAGAAAACCGAATTCTATATTATTGTGGTCACAACCAGTTGGGACATGAAAATGTGAAATGTGTATTTCTAGCAAATATTACGTTGTCAAATGCACTAGCCTGCTATCCGTGTGGCTTGATAGGGATGTTATGACGTAATCTGCCATTGCTTTTCCACTGGGCAAGCAAAATTACATTGGACATTTTTATGTCCATTGGATACATACAGTATATCATGAGAAATGTCCATGGATATATTCCGATCACATTAGAATTGAAATTCCCGTGACATTGGACTTGAAAATGAAATATTGGGCATTCGAATGTCCATGCATTAACGGACTTTTGACTGGGTTAACGATATATTAATTCTAATAGTAAATTATCAGTAATTTCTTTTTTTTGCATTTTCACTCGAGGTTGTTTGTTGATGTTGAAGGTTGTTTGTTGATGGAATTACTAGTGATAAATATATACAACTTTGAAACCTTACCGGGAACGGCTGCGAAAAATGCGACTCTAAGGTGCTCCGGCAGGAATCGAACCTGCTTCCCTGCGATTCCAATGCAGTGCTCTGACCACTGAGCTACAGAGTTCAGAGGCAACTGAACATCATTTGACATAATGCACTTATACTGGTTTATAAAATTAGTTATCGGTGTACTATATATATTCAAATAATTTTAATATCGCAAACCCTGTTAACAGTTTACTAAGGATATCATGCAGTAAATTGTTGAAACAAGGAAGTTAATTAAAATCAGCAGAGTGTCTTCGTCATGATCATAAGATAATTGATATATACCAATACCTTTCATTCTTGTTTCATTATACTGCGTCGAGTGTCAAAGAAGACACAGCCCCGAACTCAAGGTCGAAAGTAAAGGCGCGTTTTCCAGAGGTAAGCTGTTATTCAATCAACTTTTTAGTAAAGTATCTATTTTTTTGTACGAACAGCGAATAAAATTATAAATAGAAGTACAAACTAATTTTGACCAAAAAATTGAAATATCTGTTATACTACGATTTCCTCATGTAACATTGCCAAATTATAGAAGCAATTTTGTGAAGAAATATTTGGATCTTTCCATAATTTTGCTGCTCATCTTATTGCATTAATATTAAATTGATCTAATTGATGGAAAGATTGGGGCTGGAACGAAATACGTTCTCTTTTTGTAATCCGGAAAATATTTTGGAACTAATCAAAATGCTTTCTGATTTGTGTGAAGTTTGTAGTTTCCATATATCGATTCTGATCAAAAGGTCTAATTGGTGAATTTATCGAAGTTAATCCTAGTGTGTAACATATCGTTTGTTTAATCAACTTGCGAAATACTATATTGTAACAATCTTTTTCATAGATATAACTTTTTGGGAGGAAGGTATGCAATGTTCAACGCACAACGAAGCGTTTATTTGAAAGTGATTAAACTGCTCTTCTACTAAGTTTTAAATAATGACGAGGTTGTTCATGTTTTCTGTGAAATAACTGACATCCAGTGCAAAAAAACCCTTACGAAAATTTCGCATATCATTTTCACATGCGAAATTATGCGTGGAATTGGAACTTTTCACTTTTGAAACGTACGGAAAAAGACGGATCAGGTGATGTCTCGGTTGACTAATTCAAACGATTATAGGCAATATCTATTCCACACACTATTTCCTGCTCTCGGTTTATTCTCTGTTATAATGTTGAGTCAGCAAATGATGAGCTCTAGCTTAAAGATTGAATAATACAATTAGGGCAGGTTACTTTTCGGTTTCGGTTTCTGTGGATGTATGCATGCGTATCTTGGGTTATACTGCAGCAGTTTCGTATTAACAGCTTTGTTGGACATATCCAAACGAGGAGATCTGGATTCGGAGACCCATGCTAGGCATTTTCGTGTTTCAATTTACGAAGATAACACCATATATTTTATAATGCCAGTATTTCTTGTTGTAAAATTGCCGGAATTATGTAGTTTTGTTTTCTGTATGGAGTCGTTCCACTCTTTTCTTGATATTCTCATAATATATCTGCGATATTAATTACCTCATATAGGCTGAAAAGCAATCTTGCAAACTTTTGTCTACATTACAATTATCGTTTCTAAATTTAAATTCACCTTAAAGGGCAAAAATGCGGCAGTATAGGTGACGTAATATCAATGAAGATAAATATTTAAATAATTATATTGTAAGTGGATAGTCTTTATGTGTTCGCCTGCCAAGAATTTAGATTACCTGAAACTATATGACTGTGGGTTGCATCATATATCTCTTATTTCAAACAGTTTAATTTTTAACACGGCGCTGTATTCATTAGGATGCTATATTTTAAGGCCGACTCCTTCGTAAGGCTAATGCATGGTTTTAAACTTTGCATCCAAATGTGAAAGAACCCTATAAATCTACCAAATAAGCATACACACTACAGTATACAGTATATAATACCAGTTGAGTGAAATGAGTGTGATTTCTGGGATTAGAACTCGGACAAATCAAATTATATGGCGCAACTGCAAGTGGCTTCCACACTGGACAAAACAAGGTCGGTAAGCATAACTTGACTGTTGCGGGAGTGGTACCAGCGACATTGCTATTACCAACGACCCTTGACTTCGTAGATCAGTTGGTCAGAAGTGAGGTAGCTGACAATTTTAAGAAGTATAGGAAAAATTACACTCCTAATACAGTAGTATCATCTGAATAGTATCATCCGAATAGTAGTCAGTCAAAGTATTGAGTATAACATTAGTTGGTTTAAGTTACCGTACTATCCATCCTGCATTTTATTATTTCTAAATGTTGTGAAAAATTTAATGGCCAGGCCTCCTGGTTTTCCCTAGCTTATCAAAATTCAGCAATTATCCAATAGCGTTAGCTTATTGTATGGATCATAAACGCGTGATATTTGCATATTAATAACTTAAATTTCGAGTTGTCTGATTTCTCAAAAGCTTGGAGGAATAAAAAATAAACCGGAAAGCTGCTAAATTTGCCTTCTTTTGGTTTATATTATTTAAAAACATATACAAAACATTTAGCCTTTCCCATTTACATAAAGATACACATGTGCAATAACTTAAACCAAGCCAATACTACCCTTAGTACTTCCAGGGACTTTGTTTCTGTTTTGCTCAAGCAATTTCGAAAGGGGCAAACGACGTACTAATTCTCAGATCTTGCACGGTATACAATTGATTGGTAACACTTGAAGCCATGTTTTAACCTAATATGAAAATTGCATGGCAGAAAGAAGATAATGTCTTGGTTGTCTAATTCCAACGATATCTTAATTTCAATTCCGCCCACTATTTCCTGCCCTCGAATGATTTTACTAACAAAGTAAATACAAGAAGATTACCTGTATGTTAATGTTTGGCATGTTTCAACCTGTATATATCTTGCCAAACCGTATCCATGGTTCTATATATGCATGGTGTATTAAATAAACACGACATCTTTATATTCAGTTGGAATTTAAATGTTCAAATGTAGTCATGCTATTTCATAATCTCGCATACTGTTATCATAATTGTGTTTAATTTATTCATCGTTGTATAAATAAACATACAAAGAATGTTAACAATCTGAACCGGATTTAGGATTTGCTATGGATACCAGTGAATTTTAGATACAATGAAGTTAATAGGATCAGCAGGATGTCTTCCTGATGATCTGAAAATAACTGATATACCGATTGCTTTCTTTCTTCTTTTCACCAGAATGTCTGTAATTGACATAAGTTGCAAAACCAATAAATCTCTCGGCTTGAGGTCAGGCGTTGAAGAACAGAGTATAAAATTAATTACCCGTTTTGTAGTTATAAATAGTAGTTGAGCCTAGAATAGGCGATTCTGATTGGTTAACTTTCATTCCCACTAACTATAGTTAACTTCAACTACTTTGCCATACAACCGCTGCCCCAGGTAGTTAGTAATAGTTGCTGATGATCATAAGTACTTTCCTCTTGTTTATACTTCCTTTAGGATTTTTGAGCGTTTGCTTAATATATGAACAGATCTGAGCATTCAATTTAATAATTGTATACTGAGTTCCGTTTGTTATTGATGCAATATAAAGGTTCGTATCCAAAGACCTTCTTCGACCATGCTAGTGTATAGTGTAATTAAACACGTAAATAATAAGTCTTAAACCGCAAGTCTTTTCCATATAAGTGTCTGTGTCTGCACGTCAGTGCCCGCGTTTCCCAATCATACCATAATAATCTAGAAAATAATATATATAATTATATATAGCAAGCTTGAAGTAAAGATTTTCTCTCCATAAAGATCATTAAATATAGAAAAGCTTTAGAACACCTTTCAACGAAATGTGTCTTTCAGCTAGTTGTGCATTACATTAATGAGGTTGAAATAAGTCCCATATATCGTTTAACATTGTGAGACAGGAATAAAGTAATTGAAAACTTTTACCGGCTATGCACCGGAGAAGACTGAAAATTGTGGAACGGACAAACATATTTCCTGCAATTTGATGATAGTACGCAAATACAGAAAGGAAGTACATAAATCAGTCTACATGAATCATACCATAAGATCGCCTTAGAATATTTTTTATATTTCTTTAATTTAAGGATAAATAATTTAAAGTTCCTGTTATTCATGGTCATGGCGGAAAAATATGTAAGCAATGTTTCAATTAAGCTACACAAACATGGGTTGAGAAATTTATTCAAACACCGAAGGGTAATTACCACCATTTGATGGCGCCAATGTTCTAATATTTGACAGTAATTTTGTTAATTGTTTTTGTCTTCAGGCTACGTCTGTATTCCAATACGTACTCCAATTGATCTGGAATATAAAATAAAAAGATTCTGCCTGTTGCACGATATTAACTCGCGCCAATACAAAAAGAATATACTACGATTATCCATCTTTTAAGACTAAAAGAATACACCTTTTATGCATTATCGTAGTCTTTTTGGCATTGTTCCTGTCTAGTTGCAAGCATTCGAAATATATTTGATTTGTCATTATTAATCTGAATTTATGCTATGAGCAGTTGTGCATAGAAAACCGTTGTATACCAACTGGTGTAACCAAATATTACGTTGTCAAATGCACTAGCCTGCTATCCGTGTGGACTGGTAAGGATATTATGACGTAATCTGCCATTGCATGCTTTTCCACTGGGCAAGCAAAATTACATTGGACATTTTTATGTCCATTGGACACATACAGTACATGTATATAATGAGAAATGGCCATTGGGTATATTCCGATCACATTAGAATTCAAATTCCCGTGACATTGGAATTGAAAATTAAATATTGGTCATTCGAATGTCCATTAACGGACTTTTGACTGTGTTAACGATATATTAATTCTAATGGTAAATTATCAGTAACTTCTTTTTTGTTTGCATCTTCACTCGATGGGACTTAAAGTTGAAGGTTGTTTGTTGATGGAATTACTAGTGATAAATATATACAACTTTGAAACCTTACCGGGAACGGCTGCGAAAAATGCGACTCTAAGGTGCTCCGGCAGGAATCGAACCTGCTTCCCTGCGATTCCAATGCAGTGCTCTGACCGGCCACTAAGCTACAGAGTTCAGGGGCAACTGAACATCATTTGACATAATGCACTTATACTGGTTTATAAAATTAGTTATCGGTGTACTATATATATTCAAATAATTTTAATAACGCAAATCCTGTTAACAGTTTATTAAGGATATCATGCAGTAAATTGTTGAAACAAGGAAGTTAATTAAAATCAGCAGAGTGTCTTCGTCATGATCATAAGATAATTGATATATACCAATACCTTTCATTCTTGTTTCATTATACTGCGTCGAGTGTCAAAGAAGACACAGCCCCGAACTCAAGGTCGAAAGTAAAGGCGCGTTTTGCAGAGGTAAGCTCTTATTCAATCAACTTTTTAGTAAAGTATCTATTTTATTTGTACGAACAACGCATAAAATTATTAATAGAAGTACAAACTAATTTTGACCAAAAAATTGAAATATCTGTTATACTACGATTTCCTCATGTAACATTGCCAAATTGTAGAAGCAATTTTGTGAAGAAATATTTGGATTTTTCCATAATTTTGCTGCTCATCTTATTGCATTAATATTAAATTGATCTAATTGATGGAAAGATTGGGGCTGGAACGAAATACGTGCTCTTTTTGTAATCCGGAAAATATTTTGGAACTAATCAAAATGCTTTCTGATTGTGTGAAGTTTGTAGTTTCCATATATCGATTCTGATCAAAAGGTCTAATTGGTGAATTTATCGAAGTTAATCCTAGTGTGTAACATATCGTTTGTTTAATCAACTTGCGAAATACTATATTGTAACAATATTTTTCATAGATATAACTTTTTGGGATGAAGGTATGCAATGTTCAACGCACAACGAAGCGTTTATTTGAAAGTGATTAAACTGCTCTTCTACTAAGTTTTAAATAATGACGAGGTTGTTCATGTTTTCTGTGAAATAACTGACATCCAGTGCAAAAAAACCCTTACGAAAATTTCGCATATCATTTTCGCATGCGAAATTATGCGTGGAATTGGAATATTTCACTTTTGAAACGTACGGAAAAAGACGGATCAGGTGATGTCTCGGTTGACTAATTCAAACGATTATAGGCAATATCTATTCCACCCACTATTTCCTGCTCTCGGTTTATTCTCTGTTATAATGTTGAGTCAGCAAATGATGAGCTCTAGCTTAAAGATTGAATAATACAATTAGGGCAGGTTACTTTTCGGTTTCGGTTTCTGTGGATGTATGCATGCGTATCTTGGGTTATACTGCAGCAGTTTCGTATTAACAGCTTTGTTGGACATATCCAAACGAGGAGATCTGGATTCGGAGACCCATGCTAGGCATTTTCGTGTTTCAATTTACGAAGATAACACCATATATTTTATAATGCCAGTATTTCTTGTTGTAAAATTGACGGAATTATGTAGTTTTGTTTTCTGTATGGAGTCGTTCCACTCTTTTCTTGATATTCTATTTCCTGGTAAAACTCATAATATATCTGCGATATTAATTACCTCATATAGGCTGAAAAGCAATCTTGCAAACTTTTGTCTACATTACATTTATCGTTTCTAAATTTAAATTCACCTTAAAGGGAAAAATGCGGCAGTACAGGTGATGTAATATCAATGAAGATAAATATTTAAATAATTATATTGTAAGTGGATAGTCTTTATGTGTTCGCCTGCCGAGAATTTAGATTACCTGAAACTATATGACTGTGGGTTGCATGTTATATCTCTTATTTTAAACAGTTTAATTTTTAACACGGCGCTGTATTCATTAGGATGCTATATTTTAAGGCCGACTCCTTCGTAAGGCTAATGCATGGTTTTGAACTATGCATCCAAATGTGAAAGAACCCTATAAATCTACCAAATCTGTATAGACACTACAGTATACAGTATATATACCAGTTGAGTAAAATGAGTGTGATTTCTGGGATTAGAACTCGGGCAAATCAAATTAGATGGCGCAACTGCAAGTGGCTTCCACACTGGACAAAACAAGGTCGGTAAGCATAACTTGACTGTTGCGGGAGTGGTACCCGCGACATTGCTATTACCAACGACCCTTGACTTCGTAGATCAGTTGTTAAGAAGTGAGGTAGCTGACAATTTTAAGAAGTATAGGAAAAATTACACTCCTAATACAGTAGTATCATCTGAATAGTATCATCCGAATAGTATCATCCGAATAGTAGTCAGTCAAAGTATTGAGTATAACATTAGTTGGTTTAAGTTACCGTACTATCCATCCTGCATTTTATTATTTCTAAATGTTGTGAAAAATTTAATGGCCAGGCATCTTGGTTTTCCCTAGCTTATCAAAATTCAGTAATTATCCAAGAGCGTTACCTTATTTGTATGGATCATAAACGCGTGATATTTGCATATTAATAACTTAAATTTCGAGTTGTCTGATTTCTCAAAAGCTTGGAGGAATAAAAAATAAACCGGAAAGCTGCTAAATTTGCCTTCTTTTGGTTTATATTATTTAAAAACATATACAAAACATTTAGCCTTTCCCATTTACATAAAGATACACATGTGCATTAACTTAAACCAAGCCAATACTACCCTTAGTACTTCCAGGGACTTTGTTTCTGTTTTGCTCAAGCAATTTCGAAAGTGGCAAACGACGTACTAATTCTCAGATCTTGCACGGTATACAATTGATTGGTAACACTTGAAGCCATGTTTTAACCTAATATGAAAATTGCATGGCAGAAAGAAGATAATGTCTTGGTTGTCTAATTCCAACGATATCTTAATTTCAATTCCGCCCACTATTTCCTGCCCTCGAATGATTTTACTAACAAAGTAAATACAAGAAGATTACCTGTATGTTAATGTTTGGCATGTTTCAACCTGTATATATCTTGCCAAACCGTATCCATGGTTCTATATATGCATGGTGTATTAAATAAACACGACATCTTTATATTCAGTTGGAATTTAAATGTTCAAATGTAGTCATGCTATTTCATAATCTCGCATACTGTTATCATAATTGTGTTTAATTTATTCATCGTTGTATAAATAAACATACAAAGAATGTTAACAATCTGAACCGGATTTAGGATTTGCTATGGATACCAGTGAATTTTAGATACAATGAAGTTAATAGGATCAGCAGGATGTCTTCCTGATGATCTGAAAATAACTGATATACCGATTGCTTTCTTTCTTCTTTTCACCAGAATGTCTGTAATAATAATAATTCAATAGTTAAAAGTGTTAACCTTTTATTGTTTTTGCTTTGTTGTATACAATATATACATGACAATGTTAGTAGTCTGTTGTCATTGCTAGTACAGATAGGGCAACAATTCAGTCAATTAGGGTAGCACGGGTGGCGGAAGCGGTTAGCGCGCTGCCTCTTACCACTGAGTTGAGCCTGTTTCACAACAGGTCGAGGTCACTGTTGGTACTCGCATGAGATCGGCAGTGTGCTCAAATAACTCATGTAAGCTGAGATTCTCTCCTGTGCTTCGAGGGTTTTCCCCGGGTACTCCGGTTTCCTCCCTCTAATACTAACCCTTAGGAACTAACAATGGGGCCACAGTAATTGGCTGACGCAGTTGTGGACTCCCTGCCATTGAGGTGAAGTTGAATAAATAAATAAAAATTATTTTGGTGTGCGATTTCCTAATTAGAAATACTTTGTGCCGAAACAATGTTTTGGAACAGAATTTTTCTAGTTAGAAAGGGCAGGGCATTGCTGCATGCATTTTAGTAGTACATATTACGTTGACAAAAGTACTAGCCTGCTATTCGTGTGGCTTGATAAGGATCTGATGACGTGATCTGCTATTGCTTTTCCAATGGACAAGCAAAATTCCATTGGACATATTTCGATCACTTTATGCATTCCCTTCAAATTGGAGTTGAAAATAAAATACTGGACATTCGAATCTCCGTTATCGGAGTTATTATTGGGTTAACGATAATGTTAATACTAGATCCTCTACTTCTTTCTCTCTTTTGATTTGCATGAATAGCCAAGTAAATGCATGAAGCATACGAGTAATTTTCCTGTTTGGTGTATAAAAGTGTCACTCCTATAGAACTTGTCAAACCATATTTGGAACGGTAGATGCATAGTATATTAATGACGTCCTTATCCATTTGTAAGTTCAATGTTTAAACAACATCATATTCTTTTATCATCTGACATACTGTGCTTATAATGGTATGTAAAATTACTCATCGTTGTATTAATGAACATTCAAATAATTTTAATAACGCAAACCATGTCAAGAGTTTGCTATGGACACCGATAGATTATAGACGTAAGAAAGCTAATTAAGTCTTCGCCATGATCTTAAGATAATTGACATACCGAAAGCATTCAGTCTATTTTCACCATACTGTTTCGAGTGTCAAAGAAGACACAGCCCAACTCAATTTCGAAAGTAAACGGGCACTTTGCAAACTAAGGTAAGCTGTTAATCAATCAATTTTTTCAGTAATGTATCTATTTTATTGTACCAACCACGATTAAAATTATTAATAGAAGTACAAACTAATTTTGACCAAAAAATCGAAATATCTGTTATGTTGCAACTTCCTCATGTAACATTGCCAAGTTATAGAAGCAATTTTGTGAAGAAAGATTTGGATCTTTTCACAATTTTGCTGTTCATGTTATTGCATTAAGTTCATCTAATGGATGGAAAGATTGGGGGAACGAATACGTGCTCTTTTTGTAATCCGGAAATATTGTGGAACTAATCAAAATGCTTTCTGTATATTCTGCGATTCTGATCAATAAGGTCTGTTTGGTCAATTTATCGATGTTAATCCTAGTTTGTAACATATTGTCTGTTTAATCAACTTGTGAAATACTATATTGTATAACAATCTTGTTCCTATATATATCATTTTGGGAGACATATGCAAAGTTCAACGCCCAACGAAACGTTTATTTTAGGGTGATTAAACATTTGTTCATGTTTTCTGTGTAACAACTGATATCAATGAAAAAATAGACGTACGGAAAAGAACTTGAACTTTTTCAGTCCTTTCAGTTTGTTGTAATGCAGGTGGCACCATGATCGTTTAATGAATTAGTTGTAGTACAACTTTTGCTGGAACATTTTGGAGCGTAATTTGTTACTCTGTTATAATGTTGAGTCAGCAAATGATGAGTTCTAGCTTAAAGATTGAATAATATTATTAAGGCAGGTTACTGTGCGGTTTCGGTTTCTGGAGATGTTTACATATATGTCTCACGGTTGGTTGGACATATTCAAAAGGTAGAAGGACAGAAGACACATGCTAGGCATTGTCGTGCTTCAATTTCATAAATAACACTATATAGGCCTATATTTCATAATATCAGTAATTCATCTGGTAAAATTTCCAGGATTATGTAGTTTCGTTTTGTGCATGGAATCGTTCTACCCTTTTCTTAGTATTATATTTCCTGGTAAGACTCATTACTTCATCAATAGGCTGAAAATGCAATCTGGCAAACTTTTGTCTACATCGCAATTATCATTTCTGAATGTAAATTAACTTTAATGAGCAAAAATGCGATAGTATAGGTGATGTAATATCAATGAAGATATATATTTAAATATATTGTAATGCGAATAGTCTGCAAAGGATTTAGATTACCTGAGACTATATGACTGTGGGTTGCATTTTATGCGTCCTTTTTTAAACAGTTTAATTTATTTCTTAGCACTGCGCTGAATTCAATATGATGCTATATTCTAAGGGTGAATGCGTCGCAAGGCTTATATACATGGTTTTGAATTTTGAATCCAAATGTAAAAACCTATAAACCAGTTAAGTGAAATGTGTGTGATTTCTGGGATTAGAACTCGGACAAATCAAATTATATGGCGCAACTCCAAGTGGCTCCCGCACTAGACAAAACAAAGTCGGAAGGGAAAATTTGACTGTCGACTGTGGGAGTGGTACCCGCGCCCTTGCTCTTATCAACAACTCTTCGTAGATCAATTAGTAAGATGTTAGACCCCAGCTAGTCCATTTACATTGTAGGAACGTTGTCTGAACGTTTGCCTAATATTGTGAAAACGTTTCCCATGAACGACCTGGTAACATGAATTTGTCGACTGCAGGGAACTTTGTCACAACGTTTATGAATAACGTTGGTATATGATATTGCTACAACTTCGCTACACTGAAATTTGTGCTTTTATTTCATATAACAGGGATTATTTTAAGGTGCAGTTATAACCAATTTGTGCAGTGATAAATGAGATTTGTGCAGTCGTAAACGCAATATTCTGCAGTAATAAATTCTTCTTTTAGTAATTAGATTTAACGGCGATTAGTGAAATGATCACAGGTCACTCATCAGAAATGATATACAAAATCACAATAACTGTTGATATTGCCTACTATTTAGAAGGCATACTTTGAGCACGAGATTGACTATTTGGTATATATAGCCAAAATATACACCAATAGGAGGATTAAAAGACTTTTAGCTAAAATGAGGGGTGTCGGGGCCGATAGGAAACCGCAAAACCGCATCCAAAACCGCAAAAAAGCAATAAATTTCGATAAAACCGAATACATGCACAACCAGACGTTATTTAGGTTTGTCGCACATTCCTCTTAAATAACGTCTTATCACTCAGTTAGGTCGCATAATTGAGGTCAATATTTACAAGTGCATTCAAATCGTCTCCTGATTCATGTGAATAAAAAGTCTTTATCTCCATTATATTTTTACGTGCGCGAAATATCAGATAGACATTATTATGCAAGACATTTGCCAAAGTTCAACATTCCAGAAGTTCATTCCAAAGCAGATTCAAAATATCGATTGAGTTAAGCCAGCACGATACAAATTTGTCAGAAGGAAGTTTAAGTATAATATTTTAATAAAAAGGTATAACCATAACAACGCAAAGTGTTTTCAAGGATGCATTGTTCCAAGTAAAATGGAAGGCAAGATATGCTAAATATATATCTGTCATATATTGGCTCCCAAACAAACGGTCATTGCATATAATTGACATTGCTGTGTGTAATGAAACTAAACGCAGTAATAGATTTTTGCACAAATGGATGTAATCACAATATATTGCATTGCCATTGCTTATGAAGCCCAACTTTGGATTTTATACATGAACCCTGGATACCAGACAGAGTGGCGAACCCTCTTATGAAACAGTGATTCGAAGATGATAAACATTTTTAGAAATTTCAAACAAAATTTTCTACTACTATTAATCAGCACACAAATATGTTCGATTACATGCGATGCTATTACCACAATGTAGCTTTACAGGAATGTAATTGCGGGCTGCTGCATGAAGAGAAGCACTTTCAAATATTGCGCTCTTTAGGTGAGGCTAATATAAAATTTTCTAATAATTGGCTGAAAATATTTTCTCTGTCTTCGATAATTATATAGTTCGAGATTTAATTGTGCCAGTTAAAATTATGTTACCTGTCTATCAGCTGTCACATATCTTACTTGACTATGTTTAAATATGTAGGCATTTAACTTGCATGCATGGTCGAAATTTCGGGATTATCCATCTTTTAACTCATTTAAGACTAAAAAAATACACCTTTATACATTATCGTAGTCTTTTTGGCATTGTTCCTGTCTAGTTTCAAGCATTCGAAATATATTTGATTTGTCATTATTAATCTGAATTTATGCTATGAGCAGTTGTGCATAGAAAACCGTTGTATACCAACTGTTGTAACCAAATATTACGTTGTCAAATGCACTAGCCTGCTATCCGTGTGGACTGATAAGGATATTATGACGTATAATCTGCCATTGCTTTTCCACTGGGCAAGCAAAATTACATTGGACACTGATTTTTATGTCCATTGGACACATACAGTACATGTATATCATGAGAAATGGCCATTGGGTATATTCCGATCACATTAGAATTCAAATTCCCGTGACATTGGAATTGAAAATGAAATATTGGTCATTCGAATGTCCATTAACGGACTTTTGACTGCGTTAACGATATATTAATTCTAATGGTAAATTATCAGTAACTTCTTTTTTTTTTGCATCTTCACTCGATGGGACTTAAAGTTGAAGGTTGTTTGTTGATGGAATTACTAGTGATAAATATATACAACTTTGAAACCTTACCGGGAACGGCTGCGAAAAATGCGACTCTAAGGTGCTCCGGCAGGAATCGAACCTGCTTCCCTGCGATTCCAATGCAGTGCTCTGACCGGCCACTGAGCTACAGAGTTCAGAGGCAACTGAACATCATTTGACATAATGCACTTATACTGGTTTATAAAATTAGTTATCGGTGTACTATATATATATTCAAATAATTTTAATAACGCAAACCCTGTTAACAGTTTACTAAGGATATCATGCAGTAAATTGTTGAAACAAGGAAGTTAATTAAAATCAGCAGAGTGTCTTCGTCATGATCATAAGATAATTGATATATACGAATACCTTTCATTCTTGTTTCATTATACTGCGTCGAGTGTCAAAGAAGACACAGCCCCGAACTCAAGGTCGAAAGTAAAGGCGCGTTTTCCAGAGGTAAGCTGTTATTCAATCAACTTTTTAGTAAAGTATCTATTTGTTTGTACGAACAGCGAATAAAATTATAAATAGAAGTACAAACTAAATATCTGTTATACTACGATTTCCTCATGTAACATTGCCAAATTATAGAAGCAATTTTGTGAATAAATATTTGGATCTTTCCACAATTTTGCTGCTCATCTTATTGCATTAATATTAAATTGATCTAATTGATGGAAAGATTGGGGCTGGAACGAAATACGTTCTCTTTTTTTAATCCGGAAAATATTTTGGAACTAATCAAAATGCTTTCTGATTTGTGTGAAGTTTGTAGTTTCCATATATCGATTCTGATCAAAAGGTCTAATTGGTGAATTTATCGAAGTTAATCCTAGTGTGTAACATATCGTTTGTTTAATCAACTTGCGAAATACTATATTGTAACAATCTTTTTCATAGATATAACTTTTTGGGAGGAAGGTATGCAATGTTCAACGTACACGAAGCGTTTATTTGAAAGTGATTAAACTGCTCTTCTACTAAGTTTTAAATAATGACGAGGTTGTTCATGTTTTCTGTGAAATAACTGACATCCAGTGCAAAAAAACCCTTACGAAAATTTCGCATATCATTTTCACATGCGAAATTATGCGTGGAATTGGAACATTTCACTTTTGAAACGTACGGAAAAAGACGGATCAGGTGATGTCTCGGTTGACTAATTCAAACGATTATAGGCAATATCTATTCCACACACTATTTCCTGCTCTCGGTTTATTCTCTGTTATTATGTTGAGTCAGCAAATGATGAGCTCTAGCTTAAAGATTGAATAATACAATTAGGGCAGGTTACTTTTCGGTTTCGGTTTCTGTGGATGTATGCATGCGTATCTTGGGTTATACTGCAGCAGTTTCGTATTAACAGCTTTGTTGGACATATCCAAACGAGGAGATCTGGATTCGGAGACCCATGTTAGGCATTTTCGTGTTTCAATTTACGAAGATAACACCATATATTTTATAATGCCAGTATTTCTTGTTGTAAAATTGCCGGAATTATGTAGTTTTGTTTTCTGTATGGAGTCGTTCCACTCTTTTCTTGATATTCTCATAATATATCTGCGATATTAATTACTTCATATAGGCTGAAAAACAATCTTGCAAACTTTTGTCTACATTACAATTATCGTTTCTAAATTTAAATTCACCTTAAAGGGCAAATATGCGGCAGTATAGGTGACGTAATATCAATGAAGATAAATATTTAAATAATTATATTGTAAGTGGATAGTCTTTATGTGTTCGCCTGCCAAGAATTTAGATTACCTGAAACTATATGACTGTGGGTTGCATCATATATCTCTTATTTCAAACAGTTTAATTTTTAACACGGCGCTGTATTTATTAGGATGCTATATTTTAAGGCCGACTCCTTCGTAAGGCTAATGCATGGTTTTAAACTTTGCATCCAAATGTGAAAGAACCCTATAAATCTACCAAATAAGCATACACACTACAGTATACAGTATATAATACCAGTTGAGTGAAATGAGTGTGATTTCTGGGATTAGAACTCGGACAAATCAAATTAGATGGCGCAACTGCAAGTGGCTTCCACACTGGACAAAACAAGGTCGGTAAGCATAACTTGACTGTTGCGGGAGTGGTACCCGCGACCTTGCTATTACCAACGACCCTCGACTTCGTAGATCAGTTGTTAAGAAGTGAGGTAGCTGATATTTTTAAGAAGTATGGGAAAAATTACACTCAAATACAGTAGTATCATCTGAATAGTATCATCCGAATAGTATCATCCGAATAGTAATCAGTCAAAGTATTGAGTATAACATTAGTTGGTTTAAGTTACCGTACTATCCATCCTGCATTTTATTATTTCTAAATGTTGTGAAAAATTTAATGGCCAGGCCTCTTGGTTTTCCCTAGCTTATCAAAATTCAGCAATTATCCAATAGCGTTACCTTATTTGTATGGATCATAAACGCGTGATATTTGCATATTAATAACTTAAATTTCGAGTTGTCTGATTTCTCAAAAGCTTGGAGGAATAAAAAATAAACCGGAAAGCTGCTAAATTTGCCTTCTTTTGGTTTATATTATTTAAAAACATATACAAAACATTTAGCCTTTCCCATTTACATAAAGATACACATGTGCAATAACTTAAACCAAGCCAATACTACCCTTAGTACTTCCAGGGACTTTGTTTCTGTTTTGCTCAAGCAATTTCGAAAGTGGCAAACGACGTACTAATTCTCAGATCTTGCACGGTATACAATTGATTGGTAACACTTGAAGCCATGTTTTAACCTAATATGAAAATTGCATGGCAGAAAGAAGATAATGTCTTGGTTGTCTAATTCCAACGATATCTTAATTTCAATTCCGCCCACTATTTCCTGCCCTCGAATGATTTTACTAACAAAGTAAATACAAGAAGATTACCTGTATGTTAATGTTTGGCATGTTTCAACCTGTATATATCTTGCCAAACCGTATCCATGGTTCCATATATGCATGGTGTATTAAATAAACACGACATCTTTATATTCAGTTGGAATTTAAATGTTCAAATGTAGGCATGCTATTTCATAATCTCGCATACTGTTATCATAATTGTGTTTAATTTATTCATCGTTGTATAAATAAACATACAAAGAATGTTAACAATCTGAACCGGACTTAGGATTTGCTATGGATACCAGTGAATTTTAGATACAATGAAGTTAATAGGATCAGCAGGATGTCTTCCTGATGATCTGGAAATAACTGATATACCGATTGCTTTCTTTCTTCTTTTCACCAGAATGTCTGTAATAATAATAATTCAATAGTTAAAAGTGTTAACCTTTTATTGTTTTTGCTTTGTTGTATACAATATATACATGACAATGTTAGTAGTCTGTTATCATTGCTAGTACAGATAGGGCAACAATTCAGTCAATTAGGGTAGCACGGGTGGCGGAAGCGGTTAGCGCGCTGCCTCTTACCACTGAGTTGAGCCTGTTTCACAACAGGTCGAGGTCACTGTTGGTACTCGCATGAGATCGGCAGTGTGCTCAAATAACTCATGTAAGCTGAGATTCTCTCCTGTGCTTCGAGGGTTTTCCCCGGGTACTCCGGTTTCCTCCCTCTAATACTAACCCTTAGGAACTAACAATGGGGCCACAGTAATTGGCTGACGCAGTTGTGGACTCCCTGCCATTGAGGTGAAGTTGAATAAATAAATAAAAATTATTTTGGTGTGCGATTTCCTAATTAGAAATACTTTGTGCCGAAACAATGTTTTGGAACAGAATTTTTCTAGTTAGAAAGGGCAGGGCATTGCTGCATGCATTTTAGTAGTACATATTACGTTGACAAAAGTACTAGCCTGCTATTCGTGTGGCTTGATAAGGATCTGATGACGTGATCTGCTATTGCTTTTCCAATGGGCAAGCAAAATTCCATTGGACATATTTCGATCACTTTATGCATTCCCTTCAAATTGGAGTTGAAAATAAAATACTGGACATTCGAATCTCCGTTATCGGAGTTATTATTGGGTTAACGATAATGTTAATACTAGATCCTCTACTTCTTTCTCTCTTTAGATTTGCATGAATAGCCAAGTAAATGCATGAAGCATACGAGTAATTTTCCTGTTTGGTGTATAAAAGTGTCACTCCTATAGAACTTGTCAAACCATATTTGGAACGGTAGATGCATAGTATATTAATGACGTCCTTATCCATTTGTAAGTTCAATGTTTAAACAACATCATATTCTTTTATCATCTGACATACTGTGCTTATAATGGTATGTAAAATTACTCATCGTTGTATTAATGAACATTCAAATAATTTTAATAACGCAAACCATGTCAAGAGTTTGCTATGGACACCGATAAATTATAGACGTAAGAAAGCTAATTAAGTCTTCGCCATGATCTTAAGATAATTGACATACCGAAAGCATTCAGTCTATTTTCACCATACTGTTTCGAGTGTCAAAGAAGACACAGCCCAACTCAATTTCGAAAGTAAACGGGCACTTTGCAAACTAAGGTAAGCTGTTAATCAATCAATTTTTTCAGTAATGTATCTATTTTATTGTACCAACCACGATTAAAATTATTAATAGAAGTACAAACTAATTTTGACCAAAAAATCGAAATATCTGTTATGTTGCAACTTCCTCATGTAACATTGCCAAGTTATAGAAGCAATTTTGTGAAGAAAGATTTGGATCTTTTCACAATTTTGCTGTTCATGTTATTGCATTAAGTTCATCTAATGGATGGAAAGATTGGGGGAACGAATACGTGCTCTTTTTGTAATCCGGAAATATTGTGGAACTAATCAAAATGCTTTCTGTATATTCTGCGATTCTGATCAATAAGGTCTGTTTGGTCAATTTATCGATGTTAATCCTAGTTTGTAACATATTGTCTGTTTAATCAACTTGTGAAATACTATATTGTATAACAATCTTGTTCCTATATATATCATTTTGGGAGACATATGCAAAGTTCAACGCCCAACGAAACGTTTATTTTAGGGTGATTAAGCTTGTTGTTCATGTTTTCTGTGTAACAACTGATATCCAATGAAAAAATAGACGTACGGAAAAAGAACTTGAACTTTTTCAGTCCTTTCAGTTTGTTGTAATGCAGGTGGCACCATGATCGTTTAATGAATTAGTTGTAGTACAACTTTTGCTGGAACATTTTGGAGCGTAATTTGTTACTCTGTTATAATGTTGAGTCAGCAAATGATGAGTTCTAGCTTAAAGATTGAATAATATTATTAAGGCAGGTTACTGTGCGGTTTCGGTTTCTGGAGATGTTTACATATATGTCTCACGGTTGGTTGGACATATTCAAAAGGTAGAAGGACAGAAGACACATGCTAGGCATTGTCGTGCTTCAATTTCATAAATAACACTATATAGGCCTATATTTCATAATATCAGTAATTCATCTGGTAAAATTTCCAGGATTATGTAGTTTCGTTTTGTGCATGGAATCGTTCTACCCTTTTCTTAGTATTATATTTCCTGGTAAGACTCATTACTTCATCAATAGGCTGAAAATGCAATCTGGCAAACTTTTGTCTACATCGCAATTATCATTTCTGAATGTAAATTAACTTTAATGAGCAAAAATGCGATAGTATAGGTGATGTAATATCAATGAAGATATATATTTAAATATATTGTAATGCGAATAGTCTGCAAAGGATTTAGATTACCTGAGACTATATGACTGTGGGTTGCATTTTATGCGTCCTTTTTTAAACAGTTTAATTTATTTCTTAGCACTGCGCTGAATTCAATATGATGCTATATTCTAAGGGTGAATGCGTCGCAAGGCTTATATACATGGTTTTGAATTTTGAATCCAAATGTAAAAACCTATAAACCAGTTAAGTGAAATGTGTGTGATTTCTGGGATTAGAACTCGGACAAATCAAATTATATGGCGCAACTCCAAGTGGCTCCCGCACTAGACAAAACAAAGTCGGAAGGGAAAATTTGACTGTCGACTGTGGGAGTGGTACCCGCGCCCTTGCTCTTATCAACAACTCTTCGTAGATCAATTAGTAAGATGTTAGACCCCAGCTAGTCCATTTACATTGTAGGAACGTTGTCTGAACGTTTGCCTAATATTGTGAAAACGTTTCCCATGAACGACCTGGTAACATGAATTTGTCGACTGCAGGGCACGTTGTCACAACGTTTATGAATAACGTTGGTATATGATATTGCTACAATTTCGCTACCAAATTTGTGCTTTTATTTCATATAACAGGGATTATTTTAAGGTGCAGTTATAACCAATATGTGCAGTGATAAATGAGATTTGTGCAGTCGTAAACGCAATATTCTGCAGTAATAAATTCTTCTTTTAGTAATTAGATTTAACGGCGATTAGTGAAATGATCACAGGTCACTCATCAGAAATGATATACAAAATCACAATAACTGTTGATATTGCCTACTATTTAGAAGGCATACTTTGAGCACGAGATTGACTATTTGGTATATATAGCCAAAATATACACCAATAGGAGGATTAAAAGACTTTTAGCTAAAATGAGGGGTGTCGGGGCCGATAGGAAACCGCAAAACCGCATCCAAAACCGCAAAAAAGCAATAAATTTCGATAAAACCGAATACATGCACAACCAGACGTTATTTAGGTTTGTCGCACATTCCTCTTAAATAACGTCTTATCACTCAGTTAGGTCGCATAATTGAGGTCAATATTTACAAGTGCATTCAAATCGTCTCCTGATTCATGTGAATAAAAAGTCTTTATCTCCATTATATTTTTACGTGCGCGAAATATCAGATAGACATTATTATGCAAGACATTTGCCAAAGTTCAACATTCCAGAAGTTCATTCCAAAGCAGATTCAAAATATCGATTGAGTTAAGCCAGCACGATACAAATTTGTCAGAAGGAAGTTTAAGTATAATATTTTAATAAAAGGTATAACCATAACAACGCAAAGTGTTTTCAAGGATGCATTGTTCCAAGTAAAATGGAAGGCAAGATATGCTAAATATATATCTGTCATATATTGGCTCCCAAACAAACGGTCATTGCATATAATTGACATTGCTGTGTGTAATGAAACTAAACGCAGTAATAGATTTTTGCACAAATGGATGTAATCACAATATATTGCATTGCCACTGCTTATGAAGCCCAACTTTGGATTTTATACATGAACCCCTGGATACCAGACAGAGTGGAGGACCCTCTCATGAAACTAGTGATTCCAAGATGATAAGAATTTCTAGAAATTTCACACATAAATTTCATGCTACTATTAATCAGCACACAAATATGTTCGCTTAAATGCGATGCTATTACCACAATGTAGCTTTACAGGAATGTAATTGCGGGGCTGCTGCATGAAGAGAAGCACTTTCAAATATTGCGCTCTTTAGGTGAGGCTAATATAAAATTTTCTAATAATTGGCTGAAAATATTTTCTCTGTCTTCGATAATTATATAGTTCGAGATTTAATTGTGCCAGTTAAAATTATGTTACCTGTCTATCAGCTGTCACATATCTTACTTGACTATGTTTAAATATGTAGGCATTTAACTTGCATGCATGGTCGAAATTTCGGGATTATCCATCTTTTAACTCATTTAAGACTAAAAAAATACACCTTTATACATTATCGTAGTCTTTTTGGCATTGTTCCTGTCTAGTTTCAAGCATTCGAAATATATTTGATTTGTCATTATTAATCTGAATTTATGCTATGAGCAGTTGTGCATAGAAAACCGTTGTATACCAACTGTTGTAACCAAATATTACGTTGTCAAATGCACTAGCCTGCTATCCGTGTGGACTGATAAGGATATTATGACGTAATCTGCCATTGCTTTTCCACTGGGCAAGCAAAATTACATTGGACACTGATTTTTATGTCCATTGGACACATACAGTACATGTATATCATGAGAAATGGCCATTGGGTATATTCCGATCACATTAGAATTCAAATTCCCGTGACATTGGAATTGAAAATGAAATATTGGTCATTCGAATGTCCATTAACGGACTTTTGACTGCGTTAACGATATATTAATTCTAATGGTAAATTATCAGTAACTTCTTTTTTTTTTGCATCTTCACTCGATGGGACTTAAAGTTGAAGGTTGTTTGTTGATGGAATTACTAGTGATAAATATATACAACTTTGAAACCTTACCGGGAACGGCTGCGAAAAATGCGACTCTAAGGTGCTCCGGCAGGAATCGAACCTGCTTCCCTGCGATTCCAATGCAGTGCTCTGACCGGCCACTGAGCTACAGAGTTCAGAGGCAACTGAACATCATTTGACATAATGCACTTATACTGGTTTATAAAATTAGTTATCGGTGTACTATATATATATTCAAATAATTTTAATAACGCAAACCCTGTTAACAGTTTACTAAGGATATCATGCAGTAAATTGTTGAAACAAGGAAGTTAATTAAAATCAGCAGAGTGTCTTCGTCATGATCATAAGATAATTGATATATACGAATACCTTTCATTCTTGTTTCATTATACTGCGTCGAGTGTCAAAGAAGACACAGCCCCGAACTCAAGGTCGAAAGTAAAGGCGCGTTTTCCAGAGGTAAGCTGTTATTCAATCAACTTTTTAGTAAAATATCTATTTTTTTGTACGAACAACGAATAAAATTATTAATAGAAGTACAAACTAATTTTGACCAAAAAATTGAAATATCTGTTATACTACGATTTCCTCATGTAACATTGCCAAATTATAGAAGCAATTTTGTGAAGAAATATTTGGATCTTTCCATAATTTTGCTGCTCATCTTATTGCATTAATATTAAATTGATCTAATTGATGGAAAGATTGGGGCTGGAACGAAATACGTTCTCTTTTTGTAATCCGGAAAATATTTTGGAACTAATCAAAATGCTTTCTGATTTGTGTGAAATTTGTAGTTTCCATATATCGATTCTGATCAAAAGGTCTAATTGGTGAATTTATCGAAGTTAATCCTAGTGTGTAACATATCGTTTGTTTAATCAACTTGCGAAATACTATATTGTAACAATCTTTTTCATAGATATAACTTTTTGGGAGGAAGGTATGCAATGTTCAACGCACACGAAGCGTTTATTTGAAAGTGATTAAACTGCTCTTCTACTAAGTTTTACATAATGACGAGGTTGTTCATGTTTTCTGTGAAATAATTGACATCCAGTGCAAAAAAACCCTTACGAAAATTTCGCATATCATTTTCACGGATCAGGTGATGTCTCGGTTGACTAATTCAAACGATTATAGGCAATATCTATTCCACACACTATTTCCTGCTCTCGGTTTATTCTCTGTTATAATGTTGAGTCAGCAAATGATGAGCTCTAGCTTTTAAAGATTGAATAATACAATTAGGGCAGGTTACTTTTCGGTTTCGGTTTCTGTGGATGTATGCATGCGTATCTTGGGTTATACTGCAGCAGTTTCGTTTTAACAGCTTTGTTGGACATATCCAAACGAGGAGATCTGGATTCGGAGACCCATGCTAGGCATTTTCGTGTTTCAATTTACGAAGATAACACCATATATTTTATAATGCCAGTATTTCTTGTTGTAAAATTGCCGGAATTATGTAGTTTTGTTTTCTGTATGGAGTCGTTCCACTCTTTTCTTGATATTCTCATAATATATCTGCGATATTAATTACCTCATATAGGCTGAAAAGCAATCTTGCAAACTTTTGTCTACATTACAATTATCGTTTCTAAATTTAAATTCACCTTAAAGGGCAAAAATGCGGCAGTATAGGTGACGTAATATCAATGAAGATAAATATTTAAATAATTATATTGTAAGTGGATAGTCTTTATGTGTTCGCCTGCCAAGAATTTAGATTACCTGAAACTATATGACTGTGGGTTGCATCATATATCTCTTATTTCAAACAGTTTAATTTTTAACACGGCGCTGTATTCATTAGGATGCTATATTTTAAGGCCGACTCCTTCGTAAGGCTAATGCATGGTTTTAAACTTTGCATCCAAATGTGAAAGAACCCTATAAATCTACCAAATAAGCATACACACTACAGTATACAGTATATAATACCAGTTGAGTGAAATGAGTGTGATTTCTGGGATTAGAACTCGGACAAATCAAATTATATGGCGCAACTGCAAGTGGCTTCCACACTGGACAAAACAAGGTCGGTAAGCATAACTTGACTGTTGCGGGAGTGGTACCCGCGACATTGCTATTACCAACGACCCTTGACTTCGTAGATCAGTTGGTCAGAAGTGAGGTAGCTGACAATTTTAAGAAGTATAGGAAAAATTACACTCCTAATACAGTAGTATCATCTGAATAGTATCATCCGAATAGTAGTCAGTCAAAGTATTGAGTATAACATTAGTTGGTTTAAGTTACCGTACTATCCATCCTGCATTTTATTATTTCTAAATGTTGTGAAAAATTTAATGGCCAGGCCTCCTGGTTTTCCCTAGCTTATCAAAATTCAGCAATTATCCAATAGCGTTAGCTTATTGTATGGATCATAAACGCGTGATATTTGCATATTAATAACTTAAATTTCGAGTTGTCTGATTTCTCAAAAGCTTGGAGGAATAAAAAATAAACCGGACAGCTGCTAAATTTGCCTTCCTTTGGTTTATATTATTTAAAAACATATACAAAACATTTAGCCTTTCCCATTTACATAAAGATACACATGTGCAATAACTTAAACCAAGCCAATGCTACCTTTAGTACTTCCAGGGACTTTGTTTCTGTTTTGCTCAAGCAATTTCGAAAGTGGCAAACGACATACTAATTCTCAGATCTTGCACGGTATACAATTGATTGGTAACACTTGAAGCCATGTTTTAACCTAATATGAAAATTGCATGGCAGAAAGAAGATAATGTCTTGGTTGTCTAATCCCAACGATATCTTAATATCAATTCCGCCCACTATTTCCTGCCCTCGAATGATTTTACTAACAAAGTAAACACAAGAAGATTACCTGTATGTTAATGTTTGGCATGTTTCAACCTGTATATATCTTTTCAAACCGTATCTAGGGTTCTATATATGCATGGTGTATTAAATAAACACGACATCTTTATATTCAGTTGGAATTTAAATGTTCAAATGTAGTCATGCTATTTCATAATCTCGCATACTGTTATCATAATTGTGTTTAATTTATTCATCGTTGTATAAATAAACATGCAAAGAATGTTAACAATCTGAACCGGATTTAGGATTTGCTATGGATACCAGTGAATTTTAGATACAATTAAGTTAATAGGATCAGCAGGATGTCTTCCTGATGATCTGAAAATAACTGATATACCGATTGCTTTCTTTCTTCTTTTAACCAGAATGTCTGTAATAATAATTCAATAGTTAAAAGTATGAACCTTTTATTGTTTTTGCTTTGTTGTATACAATATATACATGACAATGTTAGTAGTCTGTTATCATTGCTAGTACAGATAGGGCTACAATTCAGTCAATTATTTTGGTGTGCGATTTCCTAATTAGAAATACTTTATGCCGAAACAATGTTTTGGAACAGAATATTTCTAGTTAGAAAGGGCAGGGCATTGCTGCATGCATTTTAGTAGTACATATTACGTTGACAAAAGTACTAGCCTGCTATTCGTGTGGCTTGATAAGGATCTGATGACGTGATCTGCTATTGCTTTTCCAATGGACAAGCAAAATTCCATTGGACATATTTCGATCACTTTATGCATTCCCTTCAAATTGGAGTTGAAAATAAAATACTGGACATTCGAATCTCCGTTATCGGAGTTATTATTGGGTTAACGATAATGTTAATACTAGATCCTCTACTTCTTTCTCTCTTTTGATTTGCATGAATAGCCAAGTAAATGCATCAAGCATACGAGTAATTTTCCTGTTTGGTGTATAAAAGTGTCACTCCTATAGAACTTGTAAAACCATATTTGGAACGGTAGATGCATAGTATATTAATGACGTCCTTATCCATTTGTAAGTTCAATGTTTAAACAACATCATATTCTTTTATCATCTGACATACTGTGCTTATAATGGTATGTAAAATTACTCAATGTTGTATTAATGAACATTCAAATAATTTTAATAACGCAAACCATGTTAAGAGTTTGCTATGGACACCGATAAATTATAGACGTAAGAAAGCTAATTAAGTCAGCAGGGTGTCTTCACCATGATCTTAACATAATTGGCATACCGAAAGCTTTCAGTCTATTTTCACCATACTGTTTCGAGTGTCAAAGAAGACACAGCCCAACTCAATTTCGAAAGTAAACGGGCACTTTGCAAACTAAGGTAAGCTGTTAATCAATCAATTTTTTAGTAATGTATCTATTTTATTGTACCAATCACGATTAAAATTATTAATAGAAGTACAAACTAATTTTGACCAAAAAATTGAAATATCTGTTATATTGCGACTTCCTCATGTAACATTGCCAAATTATAGAAGCAATTTTGTGAAGAAAGATTTGGGTCTTTTCACAATTTTGCTGTTCATGTTATTGCATTAAGTTCATCTAATGGATGGAAAGATTGGGGGAACGAAATACATGCTCTTTTTGTAATCCGGAAATATTGTGGAACTAATCAAAATGCTTTCTGTATATTCTGCGATTCTGATCAATAAGGTCTGTTTGGTGAATTTATCGATGTTAATCCTATTTTGTAACATATTGTCTGTTTAATCAACTTGTGAAATACTATATTGTAACAATCTTGTTCCTATATATATCATTTTTGGAAACAGATATGCAAAGTTCAACGCTCAACGAAACGTTTATTTGAGGGTGATTAAGCTTGTTGTTCATGTTTTCAGTCCTTTCAGTTTGTTGTAATGCAGGTGACACCATGATCGTTTAACGAATTAGTTGTAGTACAACTTTTGCTAGAACATTTTGGAGCTTAATTTGTTACTCTGTCATAATGTTGAGTCAGCAAATGATGAGTTCTAGCTTAAAGATTGAATAATATTATTAGGGCAGGTTACTGTGCGGTTTCGGTTTCTGGAGATGTTTACATATATGTCTTAGGGTTGGTTGGACATATTCAAACGGTAGAAGGACAGAAGACACATGCTAGGCATTGTCGTGCTTCAATTTTCATAAATAACACTATATATATTTCATAATATCAGTAATTCATCTGGTAAAATTGTCAGGATTATGTAGTTTCGTTTTGTGCATGGAATCGTTCTACCCTTTTCTTAGTATTATATTTCCTGGTAAAACTCATTACTTCATCAATAGGCTGAAAATGCAATCTGGCAAACTTTTGTCTACATCGCAATTATCGTTTTTGAATGTAAATTAACTTTAATGAGCAAAAATGCGATAGTATATAGGTGATGTAATATTAATGATATATATTTAAATATATTGTAATGCGAATAGTCTGCAAAGGATTTAGATTACCTGAGACTATATGACTGTGGGTTGCATTTTATGCGTCCTTTTTTAAACAGTTTAATTTATTTCTTAGCACTGCGCTGAATTCAATATGATGCTATATTCTAAGGGTGAATGCGTCGCAAGGCTTATATACATGGTTTTGAATTTTGAATCCAAATGTAAAAACCTATAAACCAGTTAAGTGAAATGTGTGTGATTTCTGGGATTAGAACTCGGACAAATCAAATTATATGGCGCAACTCCAAGTGGCTCCCGCACTAGACAAAACAAAGTCGGAAGGGAAAATTTGACTGTCGACTGTGGGAGTGGTACCCGCGCCCTTGCTCTTATCAACAACTCTTCGTAGATCAATTAGTAAGATGTTAGACCCCAGCTAGTCCATTTACATTGTAGGAACGTTGTCTGAACGTTTGCCTAATATTGTGAAAACGTTTCCCATGAACGACCTGGTAACATGAATTTGTCGACTGCAGGGCACGTTGTCACAACGTTTATGAATAACGTTGGTATATGATATTGCTACAATTTCGCTACCAAATTTGTGCTTTTATTTCATATAACAGGGATTATTTTAAGGTGCAGTTATAACCAATATGTGCAGTGATAAATGAGATTTGTGCAGTCGTAAACGCAATATTCTGCAGTAATAAATTCTTCTTTTAGTAATTAGATTTAACGGCGATTAGTGAAATGATCACAGGTCACTCATCAGAAATGATATACAAAATCACAATAACTGTTGATATTGCCTACTATTTAGAAGGCATACTTTGAGCACGAGATTGACTATTTGGTATATATAGCCAAAATATACACAAATAAGAGGATTAAAGGACTTTTAGTTAAAATGAAGGGTGTCGGGACCGATAGGCAACCGCAAAACCACATCCAAAAACCGGAAAATAGCGATAAATTTCGATAAAACCGAATACACAACCAGACGTTATTTAGGTTTGTCGCACATTCCTCTTAAATAACGTCTTATCACTCAGTTAGGTCGCATAATTGAGGTCAATATTTACAAGTGCATTCCAATCGTATCCTAATTCATGTGAATAAAAAGTCTTTATCTCCATTATATTTTTACGTGCGCGAAATATCAGATAGACATTATTATGCAAGACATTTGCCAAAGTTCAACATTCCAGAAGTTCATTCCAAAGCAGATTCAAAATATCGATTGAGTTAAGCCAGCACGATACAAATTTGTCAGAAGGAAGTTTAAGTATAATATTTTAATAAAAAGGTATAACCATAACAACGCAAAGTGTTTTCAAGGATGCATTGTTCCAAGTAAAATGGAAGGCAAGATATGCTAAATATATATCTGTCATATATTGGCTCCCAAACAAACGGTCATTGCATATAATTGACATTGCTGTGTGTAATGAAACTAAACGCAGTAATAGATTTTTGCACAAATGGATGTAATCACAATATATTGCATTGCCACTGCTTATGAAGCCCAACTTTGGATTTTATACATGAACCCCTGGATACCAGACAGAGTGGAGGACCCTCTCATGAAACTAGTGATTCCAAGATGATAAGAATTTCTAGAAATTTCACACATAAATTTCATGCTACTATTAATCAGCACACAAATATGTTCGCTTAAATGCGATGCTATTACCACAATGTAGCTTTACAGGAATGTAATTGCGGGGCTGCTGCATGAAGAGAAGCACTTTCAAATATTGCGCTCTTTAGGTGAGGCTAATATAAAATTTTCTAATAATTGGCTGAAAATATTTTCTCTGTCTTCGATAATTATATAGTTCGAGATTTAATTGTGCCAGTTAAAATTATGTTACCTGTCTATCAGCTGTCACATATCTTACTTGACTATGTTTAAATATGTAGGCATTTAACTTGCATGCATGGTCGAAATTTCGGGATTATCCATCTTTTAACTCATGTAAGACTAAAAAAATACACCTTTATACATTATCGTAGTCTTTTTGGCATTGTTCCTGTCTAGTTTCAAGCATTCGAAATATATTTGATTTGTCATTATTAATCTGAATTTATGCTATGAGCAGTTGTGCATAGAAAACCGTTGTATACCAACTGTTGTAACCAAATATTACGTTGTCAAATGCACTAGCCTGCTATCCGTGTGGACTGATAAGGATATTATGACGTAATCTGCCATTGCTTTTCCATTGGGCAAGCAAAATTACATTGGACACTGATTTTTATGTCCATTGGACACATACAGTACATGTATATCATGAGAAATGGCCATTGGGTATATTCCGATCACATTAGAATTCAAATTCCCGTGACATTGGAATTGAAAATGAAATATTGGTCATTCGAATGTCCATTAACGGACTTTTGACTGCGTTAACGATATATTAATTCTAATGGTAAATTATCAGTAACTTCTTTTTTTTTTGCATCTTCACTCGATGGGACTTAAAGTTGAAGGTTGTTTGTTGATGGAATTACTAGTGATAAATATATACAACTTTGAAACCTTACCGGGAACGGCTGCGAAAAATGCGACTCTAAGGTGCTCCGGCAGGAATCGAACCTGCTTCCCTGCGATTCCAATGCAGTGCTCTGACCGGCCACTGAGCTACAGAGTTCAGAGGCAACTGAACATCATTTGACATAATGCACTTATACTGGTTTATAAAATTAGTTATCGGTGTACTATATATATATTCAAATAATTTTAATAACGCAAACCCTGTTAACAGTTTACTAAGGATATCATGCAGTAAATTGTTGAAACAAGGAAGTTAATTAAAATCAGCAGAGTGTCTTCGTCATGATCATAAGATAATTGATATATACGAATACCTTTCATTCTTGTTTCATTATACTGCGTCGAGTGTCAAAGAAGACACAGCCCCGAACTCAAGGTCGAAAGTAAAGGCGCGTTTTCCAGAGGTAAGCTGTTATTCAATCAACTTTTTAGTAAAGTATCTATTTTTTTGTACGAACAACGAATAAAATTATTAATAGAAGTACAAACTAATTTTGACCAAAAAATTGAAATATCTGTTATACTACGATTTCCTCATGTAACATTGCCAAATTATAGAAGCAATTTTGTGAAGAAATATTTGGATCTTTCCATAATTTTGCTGCTCATCTTATTGCATTAATATTAAATTGATCTAATTGATGGAAAGATTGGGGCTGGAACGAAATACGTTCTCTTTTTGTAATCCGGAAAATATTTTGGAACTAATCAAAATGCTTTCTGATTTGTGTGAAATTTGTAGTTTCCATATATCGATTCTGATCAAAAGGTCTAATTGGTGAATTTATCGAAGTTAATCCTAGTGTGTAACATATCGTTTGTTTAATCAACTTGCGAAATACTATATTGTAACAATCTTTTTCATAGATATAACTTTTTGGGAGGAAGGTATGCAATGTTCAACGCACACGAAGCGTTTATTTGAAAGTGATTAAACTGCTCTTCTACTAAGTTTTACATAATGACGAGGTTGTTCATGTTTTCTGTGAAATAATTGACATCCAGTGCAAAAAAACCCTTACGAAAATTTCGCATATCATTTTCACATGCGAAATTATGCGTGGATTTGGAACATTTCACTTTTGAAACGTACGGAAAAAGACGGATCAGGTGATGTCTCGGTTGACTAATTCAAACGATTATAGGCAATATCTATTCCACACACTATTTCCTGCTCTCGGTTTATTCTCTGTTATAATGTTGAGTCAGCAAATGATGAGCTCTAGCTTTTAAAGATTGAATAATACAATTAGGGCAGGTTACTTTTCGGTTTCGGTTTCTGTGGATGTATGCATGCGTATCTTGGGTTATACTGCAGCAGTTTCGTTTTAACAGCTTTGTTGGACATATCCAAACGAGGAGATCTGGATTCGGAGACCCATGCTAGGCATTTTCGTGTTTCAATTTACGAAGATAACACCATATATTTTATAATGCCAGTATTTCTTGTTGTAAAATTGCCGGAATTATGTAGTTTTGTTTTCTGTATGGAGTCGTTCCACTCTTTTCTTGATATTCTCATAATATATCTGCGATATTAATTACCTCATATAGGCTGAAAAGCAATCTTGCAAACTTTTGTCTACATTACAATTATCGTTTCTAAATTTAAATTCACCTTAAAGGGCAAAAATGCGGCAGTATAGGTGACGTAATATCAATGAAGATAAATATTTAAATAATTATATTGTAAGTGGATAGTCTTTATGTGTTCGCCTGCCAAGAATTTAGATTACCTGAAACTATATGACTGTGGGTTGCATCATATATCTCTTATTTCAAACAGTTTAATTTTTAACACGGCGCTGTATTCATTAGGATGCTATATTTTAAGGCCGACTCCTTCGTAAGGCTAATGCATGGTTTTAAACTTTGCATCCAAATGTGAAAGAACCCTATAAATCTACCAAATAAGCATACACACTACAGTATACAGTATATAATACCAGTTGAGTGAAATGAGTGTGATTTCTGGGATTAGAACTCGGACAAATCAAATTATATGGCGCAACTGCAAGTGGCTTCCACACTGGACAAAACAAGGTCGGTAAGCATAACTTGACTGTTGCGGGAGTGGTACCCGCGACATTGCTATTACCAACGACCCTTGACTTCGTAGATCAGTTGGTCAGAAGTGAGGTAGCTGACAATTTTAAGAAGTATAGGAAAAATTACACTCCTAATACAGTAGTATCATCTGAATAGTATCATCCGAATAGTAGTCAGTCAAAGTATTGAGTATAACATTAGTTGGTTTAAGTTACCGTACTATCCATCCTGCATTTTATTATTTCTAAATGTTGTGAAAAATTTAATGGCCAGGCCTCCTGGTTTTCCCTAGCTTATCAAAATTCAGCAATTATCCAATAGCGTTAGCTTATTGTATGGATCATAAACGCGTGATATTTGCATATTAATAACTTAAATTTCGAGTTGTCTGATTTCTCAAAAGCTTGGAGGAATAAAAAATAAACCGGACAGCTGCTAAATTTGCCTTCCTTTGGTTTATATTATTTAAAAACATATACAAAACATTTAGCCTTTCCCATTTACATAAAGATACACATGTGCAATAACTTAAACCAAGCCAATGCTACCTTTAGTACTTCCAGGGACTTTGTTTCTGTTTTGCTCAAGCAATTTCGAAAGTGGCAAACGACATACTAATTCTCAGATCTTGCACGGTATACAATTGATTGGTAACACTTGAAGCCATGTTTTAACCTAATATGAAAATTGCATGGCAGAAAGAAGATAATGTCTTGGTTGTCTAATCCCAACGATATCTTAATATCAATTCCGCCCACTATTTCCTGCCCTCGAATGATTTTACTAACAAAGTAAACACAAGAAGATTACCTGTATGTTAATGTTTGGCATGTTTCAACCTGTATATATCTTTTCAAACCGTATCTAGGGTTCTATATATGCATGGTGTATTAAATAAACACGACATCTTTATATTCAGTTGGAATTTAAATGTTCAAATGTAGTCATGCTATTTCATAATCTCGCATACTGTTATCATAATTGTGTTTAATTTATTCATCGTTGTATAAATAAACATGCAAAGAATGTTAACAATCTGAACCGGATTTAGGATTTGCTATGGATACCAGTGAATTTTAGATACAATTAAGTTAATAGGATCAGCAGGATGTCTTCCTGATGATCTGAAAATAACTGATATACCGATTGCTTTCTTTCTTCTTTTAACCAGAATGTCTGTAATAATAATTCAATAGTTAAAAGTATGAACCTTTTATTGTTTTTGCTTTGTTGTATACAATATATACATGACAATGTTAGTAGTCTGTTATCATTGCTAGTACAGATAGGGCTACAATTCAGTCAATTATTTTGGTGTGCGATTTCTAATTAGAAATACTTTGTGCCGAAACAATGTTTTGGAACAGAATATTTCTAGTTAGAAAGGGCAGGGCATTGCTGCATGCATTTTAGTAGTACATATTACGTTGACAAAAGTACTAGCCTGCTATTCGTGTGGCTTGATAAGGATCTGATGACGTGATCTGCTATTGCTTTTCCAATGGACAAGCAAAATTCCATTGGACATATTTCGATCACTTTATGCATTCCCTTCAAATTGGAGTTGAAAATAAAATACTGGACATTCGAATCTCCGTTATCAGGTTATTATTGAGTTAACGATAATGTTAATACTAGATCCTCTACTTCTTTCTCTCTTTTGATTTGCATGAATAGCCAAGTAAATGCATGAAGCATACGAGTAATTTTCCTGTTTGGTGTATAAAAGTGTCACTCCTATAGAACTTGTAAAACCATATTTGGAACGGTAGATGCATAGTATATTAATGACGTCCTTATCCATTTGTAAGTTCAATGTTTAAACAACATCATATTCTTTTATCATCTGACATACTGTGCTTATAATGGTATGTAAAATTACTCAATGTTGTATTAATGAACATTCAAATAATTTTAATAACGCAAACCATGTTAAGAGTTTGCTATGGACACCGATAAATTATAGACGTAAGAAAGCTAATTAAGTCAGCAGGGTGTCTTCGCCATGATCTTAACATAATTGGCATACCGAAAGCTTTCAGTCTATTTTCACCATACTGTTTCGAGTGTCAAAGAAGACACAGCCCAACTCAATTTCGAAAGTAAACGGGCACTTTGCAAACTAAGGTAAGCTGTTAATCAATCAATTTTTTAGTAATGTATCTATTTTATTGTACCAATCACGATTAAAATTATTAATAGAAGTACAAACTAATTTTGACCAAAAATTGAAATATCTGTTATATTGCGACTTCCTCATGTAACATTGCCAAATTATAGAAGCAATTTTGTGAAGAAAGATTTGGGTCTTTTCACAATTTTGCTGTTCATGTTATTGCATTAAGTTCATCTAATGGATGGAAAGATTGGGGGAACGAAATACATGCTCTTTTTGTAATCCGGAAATATTGTGGAACTAATCAAAATGCTTTCTGTATATTCTGCGATTCTGATCAATAAGGTCTGTTTGGTGAATTTATCGATGTTAATCCTATTTTGTAACATATTGTCTGTTTAATCAACTTGTGAAATACTATATTGTAACAATCTTGTTCCTATATATATCATTTTTGGAAACAGATATGCAAAGTTCAACGCCCAACGAAACGTTTATTTGAGGGTGATTAAGCTTGTTGTTCATGTTTTCAGTCCTTTCAGTTTGTTGTAATGCAGGTGACACCATGATCGTTTAAAGAATTAGTTGTAGTACAACTTTTGCTAGAACATTTTGGAGCTTAATTTGTTACTCTGTCATAATGTTGAGTCAGCAAATGATGAGTTCTAGCTTAAAGATTGAATAATATTATTAGGGCAGGTTACTGTGCGGTTTCGGTTTCTGGAGATGTTTACATATATGTCTTAGGGTTGGTTGGACATATTCAAACGGTAGAAGGACAGAAGACACATGCTAGGCATTGTCGTGCTTCAATTTTCATAAATAACACTATATATATTTCATAATATCAGTAATTCATCTGGTAAAATTGTCAGGATTATGTAGTTTCGTTTTGTGCATGGAATCGTTCTACCCTTTTCTTAGTATTATATTTCCTGGTAAAACTCATTACTTCATCAATAGGCTGAAAATGCAATCTGGCAAACTTTTGTCTACATCGCAATTATCGTTTTTGAATGTAAATTAACTTTAATGAGCAAAAATGCGATAGTATAGGTGATGTAATATCAATGATATATATTTAAATATATTGTAATGCGAATAGTCTGCAAAGGATTTAGATTACCTGAGACTATATGACTGTGGGTTGCATTTTATGCGTCCTTTTTTAAACAGTTTAATTTATTTCTTAGCACTGCGCTGAATTCAATATGATGCTATATTCTAAGGGTGAATGCGTCGCAAGGCTTATACATGGTTTTGAATTTTGAATCCAAATGTAAAAAACCTATAAACCAGTTAAGTGAAATGTGTGTGATTTCTGGGATTAGAACTCGGACAAATCAAATTAGATGGCGCAACTGCAAGTGGCTCCCGCACTATAGACAAAACAAAGTCGGAAGGGAAAATTTGACTGTCGACTGTGGGAGTGGTACCCGCGCCCTTGCTCTTATCAACAACTCTTCGTAGATCAATTAGTAAGATGTTAGGCCCCAGCTAGTCCATTTACATTGTAGGAACCTTGTCTGAACGTTTGCCTAATATTGTGAAAACGTTTCTCATGAACGACCTGGTAACATGAATTTGTCGACTGCAGGGCACGTTGTCACAACGTTTATGAATAACGTTGGTATATGATATTGCTAAAATTTCGCTACACGTACCAAATTTGTGCTTTTATTTCATATAACAGAGATTATTTTAAGGAGCAGTGATAAATGAGATTTGTGCAGTCGTGAACGCAATATTCTGCAGTAATAAATTCTTCTTTTAGTAATTAGATTTAACGGCGATTAGTGAAATGATCACAGGTCACTCATCAGAAATTATATACAAAATCACAATAACTGTTGATATTGCCTACTATTTAGAAGGCATACTTTGAGCACGAGATTGACTATTTGGTATATATAGCCAAAATATACACCAATAGGAGGATTAAAAGACTTTTAGCTAAAATGAGGGGTGTCGGGGCCGATAGGAAACCGCAAAACCGCATCCAAAACCGCAAAAAAGCAATAAATTTCGATAAAACCGAATACATGCACAACCAGACGTTAAATAACGTCTTATCACTCAGTTAGGTCGCATAATTGAGGTCAATATTTACAAGTGCATTCAAATCGTCTCCTGATTCATGTGAATAAAAAGTCTTTATCTCCATTATATTTTTACGTGCGCGAAATATCAGATAGACATTATTATGCAAGACATTTGCCAAAGTTCAACATTCCAGAAGTTCATTCCAAAGCAGATTCAAAATATCGATTGAGTTAAGCCAGCACGATACAAATTTGTCAGAAGGAAGTTTAAGTATAATATTTTAATAAAAAGGTATAACCATAACAACGCAAAGTGTTTTCAAGGATGCATTGTTCCAAGTAAAATGGAAGGCAAGATATGCTAAATATATATCTGTCATATATTGGCTCCCAAACAAACGGTCATTGCATATAATTGACATTGCTGTGTGTAATGAAACTAAACGCAGTAATAGATTTTTGCACAAATGGATGTAATCACAATATATTGCATTGCCACTGCTTATGAAGCCCAACTTTGGATTTTATACATGAACCCCTGGATACCAGACAGAGTGGAGGACCCTCTCATGAAACTAGTGATTCCAAGATGATAAGAATTTCTAGAAATTTCACACATAAATTTCATGCTACTATTAATCAGCACACAAATATGTTCGCTTAAATGCGATGCTATTACCACAATGTAGCTTTACAGGAATGTAATTGCGGGGCTGCTGCATGAAGAGAAGCACTTTCAAATATTGCGCTCTTTAGGTGAGGCTAATATAAAATTTTCTAATAATTGGCTGAAAATATTTTCTCTGTCTTCGATAATTATATAGTTCGAGATTTAATTGTGCCAGTTAAAAATTTCTTGTGTATAAGATATTGCAAGCTGTCATCTCCAAAAGCAGAGCATAATTTACAGATAATTACACAGATAATATACATTAAAGTGTAGAACTAGAGTATGCCACTGAACGTAGATAATCAATAACATGCAGTGTTTAAAACATCTCACATCTTGCCAAGTAGTACTTGAGTACAGGACTGGTTTGCACTGAAGAACTACAGAGCTGCTCAGTGTCCCATCCCCGTTTAACATGCCGCTAAATTTAGATTTCACTCAATTCCTTTAAAATAATCCATCTTTCATATTCTGTTAAAATGACAACATTATCGATACATGTACAAATGATTAATGAATACAGTTGACTTAATGTTTCAAAATGTTTCAGTAAATGCATGTTGTAAATGTCGACATATGTTGTGAAAGCGTTTTGGCTAAGATCCATGATCTAACGATTATGGCTTTAAGCTTCATATATGAATGTAGACTATTCTTTTGTGTGCAATATATTCTTGACTTCGCATTCTAAAGATATGTATTTCGAACCACTGCAGCATGAACATTCATCACATTTGCCACAGACTAGTCTAGCTAGCTTTGAAACAGACGGGTTTATAAGCAACCTTGACTTGAATCGAACGATTGCTATAGCTGCATTTCATTGTCAGGCATACTGGTTTCACAGTTTAAAATTTGGAAGAGCTGCTGTGTTAAACACGGTATCATCAATATCCCAAAGTTCACCAGCTAATACATTTCAAAAGCTTATAACAACCAGTAACTGATTAAAATTGTGAATAGAGAACAGGGGCGGATCTAGGCGTAGTCAAACTAGTCACGCGACTAAGGTAAAAATTGCGCAGATATAAAAATACATGGTCCAGTTGTAATATTTCATGCAGCGGCAGCCGACAGTGAAGTACTTAATATTAAAAAATACTCCAGTTATCAATTTCGTGCAGCGGCCGAGCCTGCAGTAAAAAAGTCAAAATAGCGGTTATCTGCGTGAGTTTTGACTAATCTGAGGCGGATTCTAGGCATTTGATTGGTCCACTAGCATTTTGACTAAAGTTTGCGGGGGTCTGGATCATTTGGGCAATATTCGAGCTTTCTGATTGGCTGGTTAAATAAATTTTCTCCTTTCTCATTGGCTCGATTTGTTTGACTCATCTTGACCAATTCGCCCCTTGGGGTATTCAGCAGTCGCTCCTTGGGGTATTCAGCAGTCGCTCCTTGGGGTATTCTGTATTCAGCAGTCGCTCCTTGGGTAGCCTGCGTGGCCGGCCCTCGTTGGAAGGGAAAAGAAGAGTGGGGATTGAGGGCCTGCAAGAAAACCCACCTTTCGTGAGTAAACGCCCTAATAAAGGCTCATTAAAATTGACCAATAAAAATGCAGCTGGACTATAGGGAAAACCCTGAACCGAAGGAAATGTATTCGCTTGTGCATAAACATGTAAATCAAGACGAAGAAATGTAGTAATATATTCCTGTGTGCGTAAACATGTCAATTAATTCTTGGTGTTGACCAATTAAATTCTACGTTCAAAAATTGAACGGCGTTTAGTCACGAAAGGCGTGTTTTCTTGCATGCCCTCAATCCCCGCTCTTCTTAATTTCCCTTCCAACGAGGGCCGGCCACGCCGCAAAGGTTCAAATTGGTTTGAGGATCGAGAAGAATGCACGCTTTGGATACAAGATCTGTCCAAGAACTTTTAGATGCTATCAATGACACCGATATCAGTCTGTCGAGAGACTTTGGCGCAGAAATTTTCATACCCAGAGTTGCTCGTCAACAAAATAAGAAGTGTACAATGATATTGGGCGGATCTAGGAATTTTCGTACAGTCAAAATATTTTGGTTCCACTAACCCAGGGGGGAGCATATTTTTTCGATGAGAAGGGGAGGAGGCCATTGTTTTTAGCTAGGCAATAAAGTGACTGTTTCGCCCCACATCATGGCTCATCAGCATGCCTAGGAAACACAATTTGCCATATATTATGCTTCTAGATATCGTATTACAAACAGCGTAACACCAAACCATGCGGTCAAAGACTCAAAATTTCGACATAAAAATTTGTGTTAAACTCTTGTGTAGTATTAATATTTGGTTCGGTCGATATATGCTAATTATGCTAATTCAGCCAAGCGGCTTTTAACGGCGTGAAATAGACACACTTTGAACTTAGTAATACTCAGTAATATAAACTAATATAAATGGAATCTCTTTTAATACCTTATCGCTATATACCTGCGATAAGGTATTAAAAGGGAGACTGCAATATATCCACTTATATACTTTCATCAGTTTAGATGTTGAGACATTACCACTGCTAAACTTAAACGATGTATTAAGTTATTGAAAACAACCGAAGAGTATGACCAGTCCTTACATCTGTGTGAAAGGTCTATTTATAGTGGCCAAAGTATCACTTTGTTATTCTGATACTGTTGATGAACAATGATTGATAATTTTGGTAAAAACAACGTTGCGGTTTAACATTCCCGACGGACGTTTATAGAAGGTTGTACTAAAGTCTTTCAGTGACGTCGGTAGAACATGTCTAGAGCGTTTTATAACACTTTAACTATTTACAAAATGTATTTGCGAAAACATGTTGTTAAGGTTGTGAAGTACTCAAGTCAGACCAAACCCAATTACAACATTCCCGCAACGTTGCGATTACGTTGTGTGCTAGCTGGGGTAAGATGACTATTGGTTTAAATTACAATGCTATCCATCCTGCATTATATTATTTCTAAATGTTATGAAAAATTTAATGGGCATGATCTCTTGGTTTTCGCTAGCTTTCGGCCGTCCACAGAGTTAATGGAGGAGCATTTAGAAAATAAGGACTAGACCAAACCCAAAAGAGTGTCTAAGCATATTTAGGAGAAAAGAGTACAGATTTCCTGAAAATGGCAAGAAGAAGAACATTATTTCTAGGCTTGCTGCGGAACTATAAAATTGTTTCAATCGCCTTAAAAGACCGAACATCTTTCATTTAACGGTTAAGTGTCCTGTCTGTACTAACCAACAAAATCCATATAATCCCCCTTTATGAGCAGAATTGTCTAGCCCTTCTTATCGTTTTGGATATATTTCATACGTTATCAACAATCATCTCAAACAAATCACAAATATTTTGCAAACAGTTAGAAAGTCAAAATGAAAACAAAGGTCAATGGACACGGTTGTTCAGACAGGAAGTATACAAAATATTATTTCCACGCGTGTGATTAGTCCGCGGGAAAATTGAAATCCTGATTTTTCTGACGTCACAGAATAAGAACAACTGTATTTTTCTCGTGTTTTCTTCGGTGAATTTTTTAAACTTTTGTATACTTTAGGGCAAATATAAAATGCATAAAATATGCGAATTTTAACAAATCGTACGACTGGTTCGTAGACTTATCTCATACCTAGCGTAAAAGCGGCTTTCCTATTGGCTCCGAACAGGTGCGTTCAATCCCGAACCCACCTGCTGACGTATGTTTAGGAGGTGGGTTCGGGATCGATGTATTTTCAAGATGGCCGCCGAAGGTTGTTCGGCAGGTTCATAAACCTTGGCAATGTTTTCGCAGAATGTGTACATTTTCTCTTTTCAAGAATAAGGGAGTATTGTAGATAATTTTTTTAGCTTCAATTTAAGCCTAAGTTTGTTTGTTTGCGTAGTATGTTGGCGGCTAAAATGTTCGTTATCCAAAGAAATTATATTCTAACTCGGTAGGTTCGAACAGCTACCAGCCACCCTCGGTGCGTCAAATCCCGAACTCACCTCCCTGCAAATATGTTTGTTATATTATCAGCTATGGTTCCAAATTTAGTATTTAAAGGTGATCACACTACAATATACATATAACCACTATTATTATTCACTGTAGTCACTACGTGTCTTCCGATTGGCTAATTGCTTACAGTTAAATATGGCAATCACGCAACCTACAGATAACTAAGAGATAACTCAGTTATCTGTAAGTTGAGCACGCAGTACGTACTTTTTTAGCAAGCGGCGCTTTACATACAAGAATAAAAACAAGAAAAAACATGAAAGAACGATGTTTTTCTAAAAGTTTTTGCGAAAAAAAATACACTCTTTTGAAACTTTTATCAGAACTATAGTAAGTAAATTAGATTTCTAATATTTCGTCGTTCTTGTTTTAATTTTATAATTGCTTTTTACCCCAATATTTTGGAGCTAAACGTTGTTTTGTGCGACCTTGACCTTGATAATTCCGGATATCACAAAACCCTTATCCAATAATTGCTTATTCAACTTTCGTATTTCAGAATTAAAAAAAATAGTAATTGCAGAAACGGTAAACATGTTCAATAACTAAAGTCTAATAAAGTTTAATGAATGTGATTTCTGGGATTAGAGCTACGGTGAATTGTATAAAATGGTTCTACCCGACGGGCTTCCCCACCGGGTAGGTAATCTTCCAACCAAAAACTTGCTTGCCGCGGTGATATGCTAATCGAACTCCCCTCTTGGCCTTGTAGTTAATTTGTAGCAGGCGATTACATATAGGGCGGTGCAACGGCTTTGATTTTGTTGATGGACGTGTGATGCGGCAGTGGCCTGGGGCGAGCATCTTTTTGCGCGAAAATCAAGCAAAACAGATTTTCATTTTTTGACAGATTTTGGCGATTTTTTCTCATTTCGTTACTTATGAGAAGAAAATTATTCAAATTTAAAAGTAAAATATTGCTTCTCCTATGGAAACAATATTTTTTTGTGTAGAAACCGTAGTGAGAGAGATTTAATGTGGAATATTGTCCTTGTAGGCCGTGGTCAAAAGGTGGCTAGAAATGCATTTTCGTGGCACACATGTGGGAACACTTGGTTTGTGGTTTATTTGAAAGAAATATACGTACATTGCCACCAAAAAAAGTTCCCAAGAGAAAAACTTTTCTGAAAAAACGAGTGATTAATAAGATTCTTCTATAAAATTCTATTACAGCAAAAAAATTTGAAATTTAGATTCAATTATAACAAAAATGACTTGCATCGTCTGAAAGTTTATACAAAACTACGTATGAGACTTTAAAACGGTTTTTTGAAAATGTCCTATCAACCTAGTACCCAGTCCTTTTTACGTGTATTGGCCCAATTTGCACATTTGAAACAGCAATAACTCGGAAACCATTCGAAAAATCAAAAAACGGTTTTAAAGTCTTATTTGTAGTTTGTTATAAGCTTTCAGATAATTCAAGTCATTTTTGTTGTATTTTTTTTGCTGTAATAGAATTTTATAGAAGAATCTTATTAATCACTCGTTTTTTTAGAAACTGGCAAGTTTTTCTCTTGGGAACTTTTTTTGGTGGCAATGTACATATATGCCTTTCAAATAAGCCATAAACCAAGTGTTTCCCGAAGTGTGCTACGAAACGAAATAATTTTGACTAATAGCTCTTTGGCTTTCCCGATTTCCATGGCGGCAAAAATATATTTTTTCAACGACGATAATAGCAGCATCTTAGAGTGTGGGTAGGTTGAAGTTTATTTGCATATATCTCATGCTTATATTTTAAGAATTTGTTCCAAATCGAGGTATATTCTTAGAATGTATGATCAGTAGACCACATCAGCCTGAGAACTATAGCTGTGTTTTTCGATAAAATATTAGCCAAACTGATCTATTAAACTTTTTAATGACTTACTTATAGCATTCGCAGCAAAGTACAGAGGTTTTGATGTAAAACATGTGTTTATTTTGAAAACTAACGAACATGCATAACCATTGGAATTTGTTAGCGTTCGATAGAAGAAACATTTAGCTTCCAAAGCGCACCCCAGATTGCAAAAAGGATAGCGCGAAAGAATCAACTTCAAAATGTTATATTTAAGCAAAATTTATAAGAAGTACTTGCCATCTATCTCTCCCAAAAAATTTACGGTGGGGGCAAAGTTTTAACCGACAATGCGCTCGGCATATTTGCAAAAATTGGATTTTTCATAAATTGAGCTACAAAGAGGATCGGTTTGGAAAATACATTAATCCTGTTTCAACAGTCGTAAACTTTATGCCACACATTAAGCGACTTCAGCAGAGCCACAGGCTTGTAAAACTATAACATCTTCGTTATTTTTCTAGAAAAAAATTAATGGTTAAACGTCCTAAAAGAAGCTTTAAAAAGGGTCAAACTTCAGCCATGATATCGCCTAAGAATCACTCCGATTTTTACAATGTTTTAAGATATAAAATTGAGATAAGAAACTTGAAAATACCTGAGTTTGTAAGAGAGGGGCAGCAAATTGAAAAAAGGTATTCTAATTTGAAATTTTGTCTCCATTCGAAGTGACCAAACACACGCGCATTATCGATAATAAATTCTCTCTGACAGCAGAATTGTTGCTAAATTCAAACTGACTCCGTACTCAAAGTGATATTACACGTAAATATTCCGTTTGTTTGTATTCACACTTAAAACGATGCGAAATATTAACGCAAGAACTAGAAATATCAAAATTTGCAATTTAGCAATGTTTTTGCTGTAATTTTAGCAATGAAAAGTATTATTTATACTTTAAAATTGCTAACAAACGAAATTCAAATGCATGTTATGCGTATAGTTGAATCTTCTTCAGCTGTTAGTTGAAGCATGGTTTAAATATAAGTCTATTGTTCATATGTTCAACTTCACGAGAATGATCCTTTCTCCACCTTTGCTCCAAACGTCGGCTTATCAATGCTAATCAGGTTCAACCTCACCCAATAATTATAAATTATGACGTCTTTAAAAAAGAGTTCAGAAAACCTAGTAACCCCATTATTTTGACTCTGAGTATCTAATTATGCTAATTGATATGCAATAAAGCATTAATGAGCGGCAATTTTTTTTTTTTAAGCTTCACAATTTTGTTTTTTTTTTCTCACTTTTGTCAATACAAATTGAGAATTTCCTATGAATACAAAATACAATAAAAACAAAAAAAAAAAAAAAAAAACAAAACACAAAAAAAAAAAAAAAAAACAAAAAAAAAAAAAAAAAAACAAATAAAACAAAAACAAAAAAACATAAAATTTCTGATTTGAGTTTAACTAGATCTTTCTGAGTTTGAAATAAAGACTTGGCGAAAATTTGGCATTCAATTGCGATATAAATGCGATAAAAAAACTTTTTAAAACTTTAAAAAACAAAACAAAAAAAACACAAACCAAAAATCAAAAAAAAACCAAAAATTATTGATTTTGATATAAATAAAGATAATTTTATTTTTAAGCTTATTTATAAATAATATGTGTACAGTTACAAAAAAATACACACAACGACAAAAACTACAACATGACATAAAATTTGTTTTTTTTGACAGTTTGTACCACTGAAAAAAACCACCAAACACAAAACAACAAAAACACAAACCTTCAAAACAACACAACCAGTATATTTTAAACAAGATGAAAAATCAACTTGATGCAAAATCAAAAATCAAGCCAACAAAATCAAAAAAACAAAAAAAAAAAAAAATAAAGGAATCTTCCTTTATACAGAAGCAGAAAAGCAGAAACAAGAAGAACAACGAAAACCACTATGTCTATCAAATGTTTTAAATTTTCAAAAAAATTTTCTAATTTTTGTGCCTTTAATTTTTGTTGAGTTGTTGAGTTTTTTTTTTTGCTCACTTTCAAGCCAGAATTCAAGCATAAAAACATTAAAAAACAAAAAAAACAATTAAAAGCTTTCAGTGATTACATGTTAGGAGAATATGAATATTGATCTTTTGAACAAATATTTTTGTTGTTTATATCTTATCTACTACGTATAATAAAAAAAATTAAAAACTTGTCTTGTATAATTTACTGGTAAAAATGTGGGGGAAATGTCGAGAGAAGCCGATAAAGAAACGTACCTCGCTACGCCTCGTGTTTTACTTCTCTCGTTCTCTCCCATTCACCCCCCATTCACATATTTACATAATAACACACGCAACTCGTTTTTAATTCTTAAATATCGCAAGCATGAAATATTTTGAGATAACTCAAGCAATAACTGAGTAATCTTATTTATCGTTATATTTTTATCTCCTTGGTTATTTTTTAAAGATGATGCTTTTCAAAGTGACTCAATTGTTCTGTTGCCTACTATTCACTTTTGGTAAGTTGTACAAAATTTAACCGATTGAAATTATACAGGTCTATCAGTTATATACATGCATGCACTGGAATTTCTCACGAGGTCCAGTGAAGTCCATTCCAACGTATTAGACGATACTCTGTGCGTCAGGGACAGGAATATCTATATATTTTGTTATCATAGCAATATATTGTGTCAATTAGAATGATTTTTCCGCTTTCTTCTATTACAGACACCACCACGCCACTTGTGACATCTAATCCAGGTAAAATTTTATTTGGTGTTGATTTTATATCGAAATAATCAACTTGAAAAAATGGAAAATTCACTATTTTTGGACATATCTTCGCTCGCTCTCCGATTTTAATCGTATCAATGAAAACAATTCCACACATTCACTGCTCGCTTGTTGTTCTTTCATTGTTGGTAAGGCTTCATTTAAAATATTTTACCAGAAAAAAGAATGCGCAAATAGAAGTAGTTAGGCACCTCCATCAGAATTATATGAAATAATGAGAGTGTTTTTTCGCCATTTCAATGCGTGCTTTGCATTTGATTTCGAATATCAAAATTCAACCCGAATAGGAATATTTATTATATAAATATAAGTGTTATATAGAGTTTTATGCCACTGAGAAAAATCGTATTTAAACACACGTAAAAAATACGATATTTTTACGTGTTGATTCCCACAGAAAGTGTGTATTTACCATCAATGGTATTTACCAAGCCAAATCTCAAATTTAACGCGTATTTAGCTATTTGCGCCTTAATTTCTGCATCCACGATCAAATAAACATTACAGCGGTAAACAGTATGGAAACCAAAACAACTGTTTTAAAATGGGGACAAGAAGGAAGACAAGGAGCAACGTATTGCTTCGATCTTCATGTCGTGTGCAGTGTTTATGTCGGCGCTTGGGTCGATCGATTGACAACGACTCGGCTGCACTTAAATCGTACTTTTTTATTGCGTTTGGGAACCTACTTAAAGACGTAGATACGTTCTAAAAAGCTTCGCAAAACAAATAATGAATATTGTCGAGTGTATTCAGACGTGCACATCACAGCCAAACCAACTGATTATTGCCAAAATAAAGGCTTACTTTGGCCAATTATTGGGATTTAACAGACAGTCACTTATATGGGGAATAAAAGGCAAGAATCTATCGAGCTAGGGAACTCATTTAGCCTTATCGATTTGTCACGAAATTTGTTCTATGTAATACTTGCGTTATATACTGACGTTTTAGACGTGCATATATGAGAATTTCTAAGGGTATGAAACAAAAAATCTGAAAAATCATTTTTCCTCTATTAGTTCTATACAGAGCCGAATTGATTTATTTTGCGCTCTGCACGCTGCATGCTTTTCCGCCATACTGTATTGGATTTCTAGCCATGATTAAGCCCAAAGGAACGCAAACAAATACATCACGGCTGTTTTTATTATTTCATAAAAGAACGTACAAATCGAAACTTTGTCTAATGTTTTTGGAAGTGATGAAAATTCTGGTAAAGGGATAAAAAACTTTGACAAATTAAATATATGAACGTGGTGTTTAAACGTATGTACTCTGTTCGTCGAGGAGAGGAATATCTATATTTATTATATAAGTATATAGAAATTTCCGTGTAGTAGAAAGGTGAAATAAAAATCGTATTCTCACGGCGGACAATATTTTTCACATGTGAAATTTAGCGTCCGAGCGTTCTCATTGGTCGGACAATTTTTCTCACATGTGGAATTTGTCGTCCGAGCTTTCTGATTGGCTAGTGTTTTCGCGCTCAAAATTGTAAACATGGCGCTGGGTTTTAGCGAAATCACCGAGGTGAGAGTTTACTACGGTTTTTCGCTAATAAAGAAACTGTATTACCAACAAGAAAAACACTCAAGGCTAAAAATACTTAGTATAAACCTGTTTGATCAGAATTTCAGCAAGAAAATGAAGAAATTTAACGGTAAGAAATCTGTTTTTGAGATTAGATATACTTCGCTTGCGTGTTGTTCGCTGGGAGTCTGTCAGTGTCACATAATTATCTCTATACTTCTATGATAAACAAATTACTTATTACTATCGTTGTGAAGGATCGTTCGCTGCGGTCACTCGTTTGTTTAGCGCTCCTTCACAACTCGTATAAATGAAATCGTACGCACTCACCAACCATGAAGTAATCTATATATATTGTTGTCATAGCAATATATATCGTGTCAATAGAATGATTTTCCCATTTTCTTCTGTTACAGACACCAACACGCCACCTTCTACGACATTTAATCCAGGTAAAAATATTAGGTGTTGATTTTAAATACTAATGGTCTTGTTCCTTTGTTTTTGAAAAAATAACGAAATACATCATGCTGTAAGGTCCTGTAAATCAATGACTGTTGGCAATGCGCTTTTTGAGTGTAAGTGAGCTAGGATTCCACAGGCCAGAGCATCACGCCCAGCACTAATAGCTTCTTTTGAAGGTCTTGGGTTGAAATACAGCCTACAACAGCAAATTAAATTTCATATTAGAAGCTATTTAACAGATGACAGCCTTTTATGTGTCCCCGATTAGTAGACCCTCTGCATGGGTCGGCTAGAAGACTAGACACTATAATAAAGTTTATTGATTGATTGATTTAATATTGTAGCACAGCATGTAACAATGTCATGCACAAAATCAAGCCATCATCACCGATAACCAGCCCAAAACAGTGAATGATTTTGTGATCAGAATGTTTAGTAACAAGTACAATATGTCAACAAATAATATTTGTTTTGGTTTCTGGAAAACAAAACAAATATTTTATTATTGCCATGCAAACATACAAACAACTTTATTTCAACAAATAACTCGCTTAAATCTAGAATGTCCGAAGTCTGAATTCTCTTCAGGTTCCCAGGTATTATCTAAGCTAGAGTAGCCTAAAATAGACACAACCGACAGTGACACACTTTTATTTAAAACCCGAGCATATAAATTGTAAGTTAATATATTGTATAGTTAGACTTACTTTTCGTTGTCGAACTCTTCTGGAAACTATTTTCTCAATTTGAAAGAATTCGTTAGATGCTGTTCGCAAAATTTGTTTTCTCTTGCTCATTTTCTCGTAGTAATCTGCCGTACTTAACCAGTCAAGTTCTTTGTAAAAGCTAAAAGACATTTTGTCAACAAATTCATGCGGCGCCGAGCAATTTTCGCGATCACAGACAACGGCGCGATCACAGACATGGCCGATGTGTATTACGAAATCCAGGCTTCATGCAACCTGATTGGTTTTGAGCAACCAATACGCGAGTTTGTAAAAAAATCTCCTCTTAATAGTTTTAAATATAATTTTCTTAATTTTACTCCTCGTTACAGTTGCTCAATTTGGATTTCAAGCGTCCGCCTACAGTGTCAGTGAGAGTGGCGGTCCCTTAACAGTTTGCTTAGCTGTTACAAATTTTCAGACCGCCTTTTCTGGAAAGTAAGTATATATTTTGTTTTTTATACTGTATTTTTTATACTGTTGTTCATATTTTATCTTGAGCTAGAGTTTGTGTTGTAGGATGGAATATATTTATTACCTACATATTATTTCTTCTCTAAAACAACATTTATTTCGATCTATTTGACAATATTAATGGCAAAAACATTTTTTTCATAAGTCGAACATTTTTTTAAACTTTCTTGAAGAAGTAAATATTTTCCTAATAAGTCTTTGTATGTTTGAATTGGATGGCTAGAAATATAATTATATTTGTTTTGTTTGTGGAAAACACTTCGTTTATTTATTACTGCAAAGTTTTGATCCACACTTCTCATTATACTAAAAGTTCCGTGATTAATTAGCTCGCATCATTTGAAAGTTAGTCTGCGTGGCCGGCCATCGTTGGAGCGGAAAAGAAGAACGGGGAAAGAGGGGCTGCCGTAAAACCCGGCGTTCGTGAATAAGCACCCGAATAAAAGCTAATTAAAATTGACAAATAAAGACGCAGCTGAACTATTGGGAAAACCCCGAACAGAAAGAAATGTATTTGCTTGTGCGTAAACATATCAATCAAGACGAAGTAATGTAAATTAGTTGACCAATCAAATTCTGCGTTTAGTCATTAAGCCGGGTTTTACGGCCCTCTTTCCCCGTTCTTGTTATCCGCTTCATTTGTATGTTCATTTCAATTTATACAAGTGATATTTTTCATTAACAAAATCAAATACTGGCTAAACATGCATCAATAGTTCCTCATATAGTAATTGTTACTCTTTATGGTCAAGTGAGATTTCATATTGCACCTAACTCTCAACAACTGTTATTGACAACTGATATTTATTATAACAAATAGTATTATTACAGAAATAGATATGTTGCATACTGTGGTGCTATGAAAACAAATTTACAACTAAGCATCAATTTCTCTTGTTAATATGATCTCAGATTGATGCTCGGAATAGTAGTATAATAACAAACAGGGTCGCATTGCAAATTGATGGCTAATTATTCTATAATTTTCCATGTACAGTGTCATTGTTTTGTAGAGATATGGTATTTTGTAAAAATATCAATTAATAGTCACTCCTTATGGTTGTTGCCATAGCAACCTTCCATTAAAATTTTATTATGTACTGGCACTATAAAAACTGTTGGATCACTTTTTGATATCATTAACAGTGGTTGTTCACAGATTTTTAGAAGTCCATACATGTTTTCTTAGCAGATAATCAACAACGTTCCTATCTGCATGCAAATATATAAGGAATGCCATTGAAAATTGCCGAATTCCTCGAGGACCATCCCGATTTTTTTCAAAACAAAACTAATTTTGACACTCATGTCTAAATTTTAAGTTACCAATAAGTGCTGCGTGTGATCATTATCCGCAATATTTAACAGATTTACATACCCAACTCACATTTCTTTGAACACGTTTTCAACTTTCAGTCAATATTTCATGATTAAAATATAAATATCTCTTTACTGATATTTGCTCTAGTTATATTTCACAGTTTAGTAGAACTATTAGGATCTCTGTAAGCTAATGTAAGCTAATGTGTATCTACTTTGAAGGATAATAATGAATTTTGCTAAAATGACAAGATATATCATTTTTTGTAAAATGGTAACAAATTAGAAGACCTGAAGTTAAAACTTAAAAAATATTTCGAGAACCATTCCTTCGCATTTCCTTCAAAATCTGAAGTTTTAGACTTTAATACCTTAACTAAATGTTGTTTCGAGCTTACAACTGGAGGACCAATAGAAGAACTATTGCATTATTATAGAGTTTCTATTAATCGGAAGTCAGTATAAAAGATGAGACTAGTTTAACAGAGCTACATATACTGGTCAAATATTGTCTTTTTAAAAGAAATTCGGTATGAAATAAGATAGTGTAATGTGAAAACAGAGTAGGATAAATTGTCATACCTGGTAGTCTCCTGTTGTCGAACTTCACTCCTTCACAAATTGGAAGATCCTGTTTCATTCGTTAATAACTGTGGAAAGTTTGTAGAAACTTCGAATTCACTAATAGTGTTATGCAGACTTAATTTCTAGTATTTTTTTTAAATTTGAGTAGTTTTCCCTCAAAAATTTAGTCAGCAATTCATCGAATTGAATGTTTACGCCAGCCATTTTAGTAAACACAGCAAATTCTTTCATTTTCGCGCAAAGGATGACGGTATTTTTGAGCGCCAGTTTCTCGATTTACAGCAAAATCTCCTCTTAACCAGTTTCTAAGCTCTCTTTAGTGTGTTTTTACCTATATACATTCAGTATTATCTTTTATAATGTTCAAAATCTTTGACTTGTTGTATTGACTAAAATATTCTGAAATTATATTTTATATTAATTCTCTTCAAGGCAGTCTAGAACTGTCAAAGTAATACAATAGTCTATAGTTTTAAAGCAATGGAAAGTTTGAAACTTATGTTACTCCTGTCTTTCAACTCAATTCACAATTAGTGTTTGACCTGCGAAACCATCACATATTAAAAACTACAATGCAGACAGTTAAAACCAGTTGTCTTATGAAAAATACATGTTGTTTGAACATTTTGAAAAGTTGTCACACCGATTTTAACAACAAGAACACATTGAAGAGACGTTGGATTAATAATATTTCCATGTTTTAGTAATTAATTTTCCTTTTTCATCTCAAACAAGTAAATAATATTTGGCACAAACCAAGAAGTCGGAATGAAAATACACAACAAAGACCAAAGCATATTAAAAACTACACACGTTTTGTTTCAGTTCGTGTTGTTTTCGCATTATAATTCACACGCATGCGCAAAATGCGATCATGTTGAGTGGATTTTTTTGACGTCAGCAACTTCAACTGGATTTTGGAGCTGTTTTTATCGTGTTTCCTTACGTATGTTTCCTTAACTTTGCACAATTGTTAAACAAGGCATGAAGAAAGACATATCCAAATTTCAAAAAATTCTACAAATAAGTTTCTCTGCAATCGAAATTTCACAACATCTCGAAAACTTATTTATAAACTACCCTTCAAATTTTAATATGTTATTTATTGGATTATTAATCTTCCAAATAAATTTCAGAAAAATTGACTGAAGGAAAAAAAATATTGTAGATTCAATCTGAAATTAAACAATAAAAGCGCAAAAGATAAAACACCATGGTTGCCATAGCAACACCAACACTATTCATGTTTGCCCATAAATGCACAGCCCAAGACCTCTTTTCATTCCTGGAAATGCTCATTTTGCCCTGTCGCAAGTGTATCGAATATAAATTTGGTTGAAAGCGAAATTTACTGAAAAGTACCCAAAGTTTTACAGAACTGTAGGGAGCAACCTTAACCGCCAGACTAAAGCACGGATGTTCATTAATGATATAATAACTGAAATAACATAAGACTTTTTTAATTTACACGTCTCATTATACTAAAAGTTCCGTGATTAATAAGCTCCAATCTTTTGAAAGTTAATTAACGCCGCGTTGGAAGACAAGCGAAAATAAATTTTCACATTAAGGAGAGTATACCATGTTATTCAGTAGCTCTACCTCTTCAAGTTTAGTATTGTGCTTTTCAATTATAATTAATTACTCTCTTAGTTAATAATAAAAATAATGATTATATAAGACAAAACAACGGTAATTCCGAATATTGGTTCCCGTAATTTTTTATGATTATATATCTAGCTAGCGATAAATAGTTTGCTTCGTCCCATTTTATGCGATGATCATGGTAGGATTCCATGGTAAGATGTCCAGGTAGGATTCGCCACAGCAAATTTTCTAGCTCAGTTTTCTCGCAATTGCTCTTATGTTCTTTTAGACGTATTGAGATATACCGACCAGTTTCACCGATAAAAAAGAATCGCAATGTGAATATGAAGTAGTGAATAATGTGCATGTTCTTGATTAATTGCCGTTGTCTTGGCCAGATGCGCGTTAATTATAGAGCTATACTGTCACATTTGAGATGACGTGACTGATGTGACGGAATAAATAAACATTCAACTGACGCGAGCTAATAGATCACGACAATTTTAATAGAAAGGACGTGTAAATTGAAGCTAAGCCATATATCTTTAGCATTAATGAAGACCCAGGCTTACGAATCGAAGCTTTCCAAAATAAGCAAACATGTCATGGTGTTTTTCACAAAACAACACAAATATTTTGACTTAAATGAGATATCTTACCACAGTATACCCACAGCTAATAACCACCGTAACACGTTTTTCATTTTGATATTTAAAGATTAACGTTCATTAATGAGACTGCAACAGGAGGAGAAGATTACTCAAATATAGAGAAATCAGTTTCTATATTCACTATCATCCAACCAACAGCGTGCGCTGATATTGCAATAATGGATGATGCCAATTTCGAAGGAAACGAAACATTTAAGGTTGTTTTCACGCTAGATGCACTGGTCTCCAATGTTCAAGTAACTATCGGTGAAGCTACGGTGACTATCATAGATGATGATGGTAAATATTATATATTTATTTCTGTTAAAGCATGTCTAGTTTATCAACTTTTGAAAATTACGGTTTGATTGAGATTCTACCGTAGCACTTGCAGGAACGAAGTGGTCACGTGAGATAGCAAGAATTGGATTTCCAGGAGGCCAGGCTTTAGAGCAGAATTTATGAAATACGATTATAAAAAACTGAATCCGAGTAACATATACCAGTATTTGGCTAGGGTTGAAATTGGTAGGGTGGGATGTGTCTTCTTCGTTCATGCAAGTGGTATGGTAGAATCTCAATCAAACTTCTACTTAAAAGTGCATCCCAGTTTTCATATTGAGGCGATGTTGTTCTAGAGATTAATGGTCCAGGATTTTTGTCCACCAAAATATCTTGATGCAGGTATTTCCATATAAATATAATATACCAAAACACTATAATCGATTCTTTGCTGAAACGTTCAAAATATTTTACATTCACAGCCCGGCGATTTAGGCAGATTGTTTTCTAACATTCTGTTAAATTTAAAGGACCGAGAAAGACTGAGCGTAGGCTGTTATTAGTCATGAAATTTAAAAGGAATGGAACGACATTAATTTTTGTCCTTAGTTTGCGCCGTTGGTCATGTGGCCGAAAAGTTAAGGGCGCGCGTCTATGCGCTTTTACACATGTTTGTATCCAGGCGTTCGCGCTCTGCTCCGTTTTATAAACTTTTAGTTTTAACTTTTTTATCCCCTTTCACCGTTGAATATATATCCACGTAAAGTCGAACATATTCCCAGATTCCGGTGCGTTTATATTCAACAATGTGAAAATGGGAAGAAAAAACGGAGAAAATTAATTGTTAAAATCCAATGTAAAACTAATGCTTGGAATGATGTTTTAATACACTTTTCATACAATACACAAACTAAAGATCAGTTTACCTAAAAGATAATCTCTATTTGGATCTACAACGGTATACATGTCATGTGAATTGGGATGTTTTGACTTAGTCTTTACCTCATTAATTATTCATGATTGATAAGATTTGACTTCATTACCAAGGTACTCGCCTCTCGTAGTTTAGTAAAACAAGGTTGTATAGACGAATGTAGCGACAGTGTCCGTCATAAATATTTGACTTAGTGTTCTTGTTGCCGTAAATGTTGACGAGTGTGAAGATCCAGGTGCTTGTCACGAAAATGCCACGTGCGATAACACACCGGGATCATATACTTGCACGTGTAATCCCGGCGATGGTTTCATTTGTATTGGTAATTGGAAATTTGTTATATTTTCCTGTTTAGCATTTGACTCTCGAACCACAAAACTCGGACTCGTGAAAAATAACTCAATTTTTCGTATAATAGTAAAACTCGTCAAAGATATAATTACAAGCTGCCAGTGTTTTGACATTTTATGTAATTTTGTACCGGCTAAGAAAGACAATGCTAAGCAGGCTTTGGACGCTTTATCCAATGAGAACGAGGTTGCGCTTTATCATCTTGACTTTAAGCGCCGCTTGATCTGCTATATTTTCGCTTGTGATTTTCTATTTAGATCTTAAAAGCTATCGAACGTAGGAGTTATAATCTAGAGTTGTAAACTAATTAGAAATTTTGCTTTGCCTAAGCTATGCCATATATTTGTAATTTGTGGGTAAATATATTTATTTGCAATCTACTGAAACAGGGTTTTAATTTTATAATGATAGACTATGCGCGCAGCAATAACATTTAAAGCATTAGAGGTCTGGTGGCCTTAGGATCTAGAGACGAATATAAGCTAGTATAAATTATAAGAGTCGCTATTTCTGTGGCGCATCGGAAGGTGTTTGTTTCACTACTATTTGTGGTTCCATGTCTGTTCTAGTTGTCACTTGTCTGACATAACATTCACCGATCAACGTGCGCAACGTGCGACAGACAGACAGTCTGTCTGTCTGTCTGTCGATAAAGCGCCTAAAGCCTGCTTAGGATTGTCTTTCTTTCTACACTCTATGTACTGTACACACTAATTGCGATATTGAAAGTGGCAGGGTTGGCCTGGCTTGAAAATATTGAGGAAATACTGAATTTATTTCATGCGAGGGCCTACGAAGCCTACCAAAACCGACATCTTCTGCTTGGTCTAATCACGCATTTGTTGAATGCTATCAGAAGACTGACTGTTCTGTTTTTCATAACAGCGTTGCGTACAGCAGAATTGGTACAGCCGCTTGATGTCGATGGAACTCGCACCGCTAATGGGTCTGGGATCGTAAATGTGTAGCTGATCTTTTCTCCCCCCGTAAACAAAGTTAGGAAAATAAATTCGCTCCAAATAAATTAATTTTTGCCGTACCCCCACGAAGAAAGTTCGACAGGCTTGGTAACACATAGGTCGTTACTATGGCAACATACGCGTACGAAAATCACTCCAAAATAGCTTATCGCACGGTGACATCCAATTTTTTTCCGTGCATTATTTTACTTGCAAGACAGACTAACAATCAGCAAAATATACAAAAATTCTGTAATGCCATTTTTTTGAAAAAGCAAAAATGTCGTTTTCTTCAATAAAATTTTTTTGACACTACTGATTTTTTTATTTTTGGTATAATGAAAGATTTTTGCGCTGCAATACAGTACGCAAAATTTGAACATATGTCACCGCACAAAATAATGAGATATAGCACATTCTTTTTCAAAGATTAAATTTTTTAATGACGTCAGCAATTGACATGAAAACGGTATATAACACGCCCAATGACGCGAGCCTCTGAAATTGCATTTCATGCATTCTGGGGAATAGTTGACATGCAGAATCCAGGTCATTTCGTAAATCTTGCATTTCAGGGGCGAAAAATCTGACGCTTTCGTATTAAGTTCTTCCACTCTGATTTTGGGTTTAATCAGACTTGACGACTTATAGAAAAATAACATAACTTGTGTGTCGGTTGAATAACCCACACACAGCTTACCAGAATCTAGTAGAAACACCCTAGTTTCTGAGACTTGACGATTTATAGCAAAATGACATAATTTCTGTGTCGGTTGAATGAACCCCGCAAAAACGAAAACAAACACATCACGGCTGTTTTATTATTTCCTAAAAGAACGTACAAATTTAAACCTTGTCTTATGTTATTGGCGGTGGTGGAGAATCGGGCGTAGGGAAATTTTTTTGGCAATATACGTACGTACTATGTGCGTCGAGGACAAGAAATATCTATATATTTTGTTATCATAGCAATATATAGTGTCAATTTAATTGTTTTTCCATTTTCTTCTGTTACAGAGACCACCACGCCACCTGCTACGACATTTAATCCAGGTAAAAATATTAGGTGTTGATTTAAATTAACTAAATAACTAATGGTCAATTTGACTTATTTTCACTCGCTATTCTGATTCGAATAAATGAATACAATTCCCGAGAAAATACATTGACGGCTTATCGTTGTTTCATTGTTTGTCAGGTTTCAGTTGTGAAATTTTTCGAGTTAAATTTATGGGCAATTATAAGTAGTAAGGCAGCCATACCGACTCACAAGAAATAACGAAATTAAGTATTTTTTCGCCATTGGCGTGCTTGGCGCGACTGTTTATTAAATTCATGTATTTTTATTTGGAATGTCAAAATCCAATCCGAATAAGAATATAATTGTGGCATTAACTACCAATATATGAGCCATAAATGGCGGCGGAATGATGACGGTAAAATTTAAAATCTGGAATCTCTGAAATTTGATTTTAATGCGTTTTGGGGAAGATTCGACATGCAGAATCCAGATTACTTCATCATTTTGCATTTCAGGCAGCGAAAATCTGACGCTTTCGTATTGAACTCTCCCACTCTGATTTTGGGTTTAAACAAATAGCTTACCAGAATTAAGCAGATACACCCCAATTTCTCAGATTTGACGACTTATAGCAAAATAACCTAAATTGTGTGTCAGTTGAATAAACCGCCAAGAAACGAACGTTAACACATCACGATTGTTTTGTTACTTCATAAAAAACGTTGTCTAATGTTATTGGCGGTAATGAAGATTCGGGTTAAGGGATAAAAAGCTTTGACAAATATATGAACGTGGTGTTTAAATGTACGTATTCTGCGCGTCGGGGACAGGAATATATTTTTATTTTGTTATCATAGCAATATATAGTGTAAATATAATTTTTCTGTTTTCTACTTTTACAGACACCACCACGTCGCCTTCCACGACATCTAATTCAGGTAACATTATTAAATTGGTGATGATTCAAAATTAACTCATGACAAGAATTCACCCATGTGAATGTGTAATTCGGCCCCGTTGTATTCTGGGATATAAACCCCACGGACAAGGGGTAAAAGTCCCCTAACCCTTTGCGAGCTGTGGCAAATTCGGCTTGTTCGGTGATGTTGTTGTGAATATAATATATGCTATTGTATTCTTCTGAGCCCAATATGTCAATATTGCAAGTCGACAATTATTATTTTGGCGTATTGGGCGAAAATGAATCTAATAGACTTTGAAAGCGGAAATAAAACGACAACAATGCGATAAAACTACAGGGAAACATGTATGAAACCTCGACCGTGACTTTGCTTAAATAACCAAAACAAAAAGTGAATAATCTAGTTTTAAAAAAGCAAAAGTCTGCCCTAATAAAACTAACTTTCTTTCTTTCCGTCATATTTCAAGACGATTCAGTGACCTAACTTTAACGAAAAAGAAAGCATATACTGGCCTTCGACATGTTGTATGCAAATGAATTTCAAACATAAGTTTTCCCGCGATATATTTTTAAACAAAACTGAGAAAACAAATTATTTTAATGTTCCAAATCCTTTTCTTTACTCTAATTTACTTCGCATTTACGTACTTTATCATAAAACATGCAATTTTGTATACGGTAGACATAAAAGACAACTTTTTAGAAGAAAGGAATTTATAGAATGTTTGAACGCCCACGTTTCGACCCAAACTATTTAAGTTAGATCATCTCTTTCGAAATTCCTCAGTCTACCTGAAGAATGAAGATTGCTTCATTGAATGAAACAGGCTGTAGTGGACACCTTCAGGTGGACACCTTAAATAATAAAAATCATAATAATCATACAAACGAACCAACAATGAAGTAATTTGTTTATTATACTAGAAATACATGCATGCAGCATTTTTTGGAAGGATAAACAGTAGTCATGGCAACGCGATCAAAAATATAAATTTCTTTTTATGCAGTACAAAACAGGGTCTAAAATAGCCTGTGTAAATCCCCAGTTTTGGGGATTTAATTTATGCGTGTTTCGCATAATAATACGCTCACATTGTCCAATCTGGGGTGATTTTACTCAATCTGGGGTGATTTTAGTATGTTTCTCATATTATAACGAAAATATTACATCAAATATTACATTATTCTACTCTTTTAACCTTATTATTGTCCAAGCATTCGAAATATATTTGATTTTTTTATATTTATTTGAGTTCATGCTATTATATATTATCGTGGTCAAAATAAACAAATTTGGACAATACTAACAATTTATATATATTTGAAATCGCTAGAGTATGACGAGCTTGAATATGTTTGAAAGGACTTCATAGATGCAGTATTTAAGAAGTTATGATCGTTATATTCATATTTTCATTAAAACTACCATTCAGGTTTGTGTGGAGAAAGTCATCTGTATCCACCTGGTACACTCACAAGTCCTCTACATCCCTCTCTGTACCCCAACAGCATTAACTGCAGCTGGACTATTTCCAGCACTGATGGGAAAAATATTATACTGCTGTTTTCCAATTTCTCGGTAGGTTACATGTACCTTGTTTAAACATTGATATTCCATGATAAAGGGACAAAGTCGTGTGTCTAATGGACATATAACATAATTTATGTAGTGTTTTGTAGCGAAGAACTATTGTCACGAGTTCTCTATAGGCGTACGGTCATTAAATATTTTATTAATAATACTTAAAACCATTGCACTGCAAACGTTTACTGCGAATCATAAATAGCTTGTGTTTTACTCATAGATGTAGGAAATATACGCCCCTTGTGGAAAACAGCTCAGGTTGACATGATCAGCGTATTTAAATAAAGTGTTTACTATTAGTAATTACATGGTAGCCTCGGTTTCTTTTGTTCTTACAGGGACGTTTAATCACGTATTTCCCTCATTACCCATGCATACGCTTTTGTCTTTCTTTGTCTTCTAATTCTCCCATGCATGCTTGATGAGGGAAAATTAAAAGACATCTTTTACAATACAAAAGCGTACCTCATTACCTCTCATTGGAGAGTTGTACCTCATCGAAAATCATCGGCACAACTATGGACAGTGTCTGACGACACCGTCCCGTTCACATACGAACGATCACTTTGCCACTTTTATTCCGCCATCTTGAACATTTCAATTGTGGGATAAAATTCGGTTTATGCGCATGCCTAAAAAGAATGAACACGGAGATGTGTTTCTGCGCGTGCGTATATATGAAAAGTGTTCATCCCACAATCAAACGACAATCAAACAGCATTCAAAACAGACCAAACACACCACGCGCGATACCCTCGACTACCATGTAATTACAAACTAAACGCACGCTTTGAGGGAAATTGGTGATTAAATGACCCCGCAAACCTCGGGAGGTTTAGTAAAAGTCCCTCGGGCTGCGCCCTCGGGACTTTTACTAAACCTCCCTCCTTCATAATCACACTATCACTAAAAAAGCGTGCGTTTACTTATAATAAGTACAGATTGCGAATTCGACACCTGCCAACATGAAATATTCAAGATGATCGCAGACGGCCAGGCAAAACCTGAAGGAAACTCGTCAACCTACCTCGCTTGGCAGGGCCTTTTTTAAGAATTGTTAGTGGGGGGGTGGGGCATCATCGAAAGGGGACGTAACAAGTAGGTGGTATATTACATGTGTGGGATGCTGAAGGGGGGTCTGGGGTCCTCCCTCAGAAAATTTTTGTATTCTTGAGCGAGTCTCTGTGGCTTGATTTCCTGCATTTTCAGAGACAATTTTTGATATATCTCATCTAAATGGAGCCAGGTTTTGTTGTGAGAATACCATAACTTTCCTCTAAACTCAGTTTTTAATTTTTCCCCTTTTTGTTTATATTTTGGACAAAAGGGACCTTCACTGGGGGGGGGGCAAAATAGCTTACTGGGGGGGCCAACGTGTGGGCTGGGGGCTTTGGCCCCTCCAGTACATTAGTTAAAAGATGCCCTGTCGCTTGGTGCAACTTGACAATAACAATAACTTAATAATAATAGTAATAATAATAATAATAATAATAATAACAACAATAATAATAATAATAGCTGGTTTTATTACCATTTTGTATGTAAATGACGTCACTATGTCTATGTTAAAACTAGTTATATTTACAAATTTCTTACAAAATTAACTGTCAATAATATACATAGAATAATATTTAAAGCTATTTAGAACCTAAGTAGATATATTTAAATTAAATTTTGAAATGCCATAAACAATTGCATACAAATACTAAGCGCGCGATAGCATGCCAAAGTTGGATTACCCTTTTCGATACACCCTGTATGAGTATGAAGAACAAGAAATATAAAACGGTTTGTAACTTCAACACGGTTTGCGCAATTGTGATTTTGCTGTCGTCACAAGCATCGTATAAGGATTCAGTTATATTGCAAAAGCGTGATATTCATCCAGCGAACTATTATTTCTCTAGAATTACTATTGAATCACGTTAGTTGTGACTGAACGAATACTAAAAAAAGTTTTCTGTCATTCTTAGTTTTCTTAATTAAACATACAAACCCAAACGACGTGCATATATACAGTATGTGAATGTGGTGCATTCACTGGTACATTCTAAATTGTATGGTAAATTATAATTTAATTAATCTAGAGTATTTATTAATTTTTGGAAAATACTCGATCCGTTCGCCCCCATTTTCAGAAGATATTTCGACCAAAACATATGTTACTAACAAGTTATTATAGTTACTAACACGAAATACTGTCTATTTTAGTTGGAAAATCATCCTGATTGTGTATGGGATTATTTGGAGGTTTATGACGGTGATTCTGAGCATGCGAGAAAATTGGGACGGTATTGTGGGCAGCAATTACCGCGTAAACTGGTGTCATCTGGATCCAAATTCTTCATCGTATTTCACTCCGACCATATTGTGCCAGATCGAGGATTTTCTTTGCAGTATTCAACCTTTTTCGGTAAGATAATAAATTATAAGGAGAATTTATCGTAAAATAAATCGTAAGGAGAATTTATTAGATATTCGGATGATGGTGTAAATAACTCAACTTTGTTTTGGCTAGTCCAAGTAATTTTGTTTGTGACCAGTTCAAGTGAAGTACGCTCATGTCTGTTTTTTTATGTTCTGCATATATTATATACAAATAAAAGTTATATGAAGTGACTGAAATATATTAGCTTAAAATATATCTATGTCTACCCAAAGTTTCATACCTCTTGCAAGGCAATCATCAGGCGATTTAAATTCAGTTCATTATAATACTGCGCGTTCAAATTTCCCCGCCCAAAATTTCTCGCGATGTCGACATTTATACCGAAGATTTCCGATCTTTTGTTCAGTTGTTTTTGTCTATCGGCTTTCATTAAGCACAGTTTTTCTTCAATGCATAGATTACAACGTTTCCTACCAGATGAATATCCTGGTGCACGATTTAAGATAGCTAGACCAGGATATAATAAAATCCTTTTGGTTCCTCTTCAATTTCCATACATACTTTGACAACTCCGTTTCCTTCTCATATCTTGCCTTTTTAAAGGATTTCTTATGATTGCCATATCTCGCTTTAAACGAATTTGGCGTCAATAGTATATTCCTTCGTTGTTCCGTCATCCATGGATGTTATTCGCCTTTACAGATTTTAACAAGAAATTTTAACAGACAAAATCAAATGTTCTTTACTATTTTTCTACGGCCGTTTCACCGTTTTACGACTCTTCAGTCATATAGCAAGTCTTTGCCTAAATTAGAGCCGTAAAAAAACGTGAAACGGCCGTAGCAAAATTGGAAAGAAACTTTGATTTTGTTAGTTTGGTTGTTTTTTTTTATCTACGATACAAATCGTAAACTCTCTTTTTATTGTATATTCGAAGTGCGACCAGTGCACATATGCATGCATTATAATATTTTATTTTAAAAACCTGGTCTACAAAGTTTAAAAAAATACAATATTTTACCCAATACACAGTTTTGTTTCATTGTTTGGCATGAGGTTTCAGTTAAGATATATTGCCAGTCAATATTTCAGTTAAGATATTTTTCCAGTTTAATATTAAGAGAGCCTCAATTATATTAAGTGCTTCCCGCCATTCGCGTGCTTTGCATGACTCTTTATTTCTTGCGTTCATATTTCAAATATCAAAATACAGTCCGAATAGGAACACATTTGTCGTATTAACCATCAATATTAGGATATATGTTGGTAGAATCTTGATTTTGAGATCTTTGGTTTAAGCAACCCCAATTTCTGAGACTTGACGGTTTATAATTAGTGGCACTTATGTTGTTTCTTACTTTTTAGGTGCAAACACTACAAAATGCACGAAAAAGATTGATCTTGGGATTATGTTAGACAGTTCTGGCAGTATCGGGTTATCAAATTTTATTAAAACAAAATCTTTTGTAATAGATCTTACCGATCATTTCAAGATTTCACAAAACAACACAAGAGTGTCGGTGATGTCGTACGCGACATCATCAACTGTGCATTTTCCACTTTCCCGCCAATTCGGAACCAAACAAGATCTTCATTCAGCAATAGAATCCATTCCCTATAGTGGAGGAGGCACTAACACGAGTGGAGCATTGATCAAAGCCTATACGAATATGTTCAATGCTAATAATGGTGCCCGACTTTCAGGTTTGTTAATTATTATTCATTATACTGGTTTTGTCTTGTATGTTAGACATGATTAACATTATTCCGCATACTCGTTTAATACGCCTGAACGGACACCTACATATGACTCGGTTTAGAAAATCCAACCCGTTTTCTATATACGAAGGAATTCTCGTTCTTTCAACAGTATAAAATATTTTGGTGTTACAGTAACATGCAATAACATTGCGAGAGTTACAATTGGTAAAATCGAAGACAAAACTTGTCTGGGCCCTCTGAAAACATTCTCAAAAATCCAATGGTTGTAATGATGCAAGGGTCCTCAATATCCTGTGGATATGAGGTTATTAAAGACCTGAAGCGTAAGGTTAGTTTACACTAACAAATTAAGTTTCTGTGATTGCACTGAGTACAACGACGTCATTTCGCGTAACCAAAATCAGATGAGAATTATTCATATGAATTAAAATTTCGCAAGAGCCACGCATTAATCAAACCCTATAGTTCCTTACAAAAATTTTGATATTGCAAACCAGCCTACAAAATTGCGTAATTAGGCGCGTGCTCGTACAGAAGACGTGAAGTAGGTAAGTTGGTTACCGAACAACCAAAGCTTGCACAACCATGTTTCTTGAACTCCCATGCGCGTTTTCGCAACCTGATGAAACTTGAATGTAATGAGTACTCTCTTTTGGATAGGAGCCAGGACAAGAATGATAGTTTAAATTGAAATAAGTTTCTTCTAGGAGAACAGCAATAATACTTTCAAACATCATTAAAACATAATTGGTTTGGTGCTCGTTGGTCAGGTTAAGGACTGACCATAGGGGTTTAATGCTCCTTAGTCATGTTAAGGACTGTTCAAGTGTTTCTTGGTTCAGGTTCGTCAGGGGCCAACCCTGACACGGCTCTGCAACATGGCACAGAGCATTCAGTTCAGAATTAGATCAGTTCAGATTCAGATCAGTGCGGCTTAAGGTGTGACGTGAATAGGAATTATGTTTGTTATAATATGAGTCTTTACACCCCAGAACCCATTCTCCCACAAAATGTGTTGTGTTTGAATTGTGTTTTTATTAAAAAGGTTTTATAGTCAACAGTTTGGGTCATTAACGTACTTATATATGGCTAAAATTTTCAGATGCAAAGAAAATTTTGATACTCCTCACAGATGGTCGAAGCAGTGGAAATGTTTCTCAACCAGCCCAGCAACTCAAGGACGTCGGTGTCATCATATATTCTATTGGAGTTGGTTCAGGAATCGATGTATCAGAACTGGAAACAATGGCTTCCGCTCCAGTAGATGATCATGTTTACCTGCTGGACAGTTTTGACGAATTTTCAACTTTGGCAGAGAATATGTCATCCTCTACTTGCAATGGTATGGTTTAAAAATAATTTAATATCTTTATAATACCATCACATACCAATGATCGAACGAGTCCTTAATACGGCCGCGTGTGTCTTCTCGTTTGAATCCCAACCCCATTAAAACGGGCAGCTACGCAGGTTACATATCTCCCGATTTTTTTGCCCTGTCAAACGGTGTCTGTCACGGAAAAGCACGAAAAATATACAGTAGCTATCCACTGCGTCAACATTATATGCAGAAGTATAATCTGAAGTCCCCCAACCTAATTCCATTGTCTGGGATGTAGATCTATCTAAAATTGACTTCTAAGTTGGTATATATGGGTACAAATTGAAACGTTATTGCCGGTGATGAAAATACGGGTTAAGGGATCAAAAGCTTTGACAAATAAATGAAGTCGGATTAAATATACGTACTCTGTGATATTTAAACCGGTAAAAATATTAGGTGTCGATCTTAAATTAACTATTGGTCAACTTTAAAATATGGTTTAAATTCTGGTTTCAATAAATGAATACAATTCCCGACAAAATACGTTCACGGCCCGCTTAGCTTTGTTTCAGTATTTGTCAGGTTTCAGTTATGATATTTTACCATTCCAAAGTATGGGCAAATATAGGTAATAAAGCAGCTCCATCCAGAACCACAAGAAATAATGATATTAAGTGTTTTTTGACCATTAACGTGCTTTGCATAACTATAAATTTCATGCTTTTTGATTTGGAATATCAAAATCCAATCCATATAAGAATATATTTGTGGCATTAACTATCAATATCATTAACGGGATCTTGGTATACGATTCCTCGAAAATTTATAACCTGGAGCCACTTAAATTGCTTTTCATGCGTTCTGGGGGAGAAACAAGTTTTGAAGTGGAGAAACAAGATCACTTCGTTCATTTTGCATTTCAGGAAGCAACGAATCTGACATTTTCGTGTTAAGATCGCCCAATCAGATCTTTGGGGGGGGGCTTGCCCATGCCTGCCATTCTGTGTTATGTGTGCGTGCGGGGAGGGGGCTGGCACCAACCCTATTCCGCCGCCCATGATATTAACTTATACGTTGGTAAAATTCGAAATCTGGCATTCAGATTTTGGAGTTAAGCAAACAGCTTACGATAATCTAGTAAAACACCCCAATTTCTGAGATTTGATGATTTGTGGTAAGTTGACATAACTTGTGTCTCGATTGAATTAATCCCCAAGAAACGAAAACAAACATATCACGGCTGTTTTATTATTTCTTAAAAGAACGTACAAATTTAAACCTTGTCTAATGTTATTGGCGGTACTGGAGAATCGGACTAAGGGATAGAATGTTTTGACAACATACGTACGTGTTCTGTGCGTCGAGGACAGGGATATATATCTATATAGCTATATATTGTTGTCATAGCAATATATAATGTCAATTGAATGATTTTTCCATTCCCTTCTGTTACAGACACCACCACGCCACCTTCGAAGACATTTAATCCAGGTAAAAATATTGGCTGTTGATCTAAATTAAATAATGGTCAACTTTAAAAATGCCAAATTCACTATTTTTCGACATATTTTCGCTCGTTACTCTGGTTTCAATAAATGAATACGATTCCCGACGTCAAATAAATACATTCACGTCCCGCTTATTGTACGTTGTATCATTGTTTGTCAGGTATCAGTTAAAATATTTTGCCAGTGAAACGTTTGGCAAATATACTTAGTAAAGCAGCCCAATTCAGACTCACAAGAAATAATGAGATTAAGTGTCTTTTTCGCCATTTACGTGCTTTGCATAATGATTTATTTCATGCCTTTTTATTTGGTATATCAAAATCCAATCCATAGAAGAAAATATTTGAGGCTTTACCTGTCAATATCAATATCAGCATATACGTTAGTAGAATTCGAATACTGGCTTTCATATTTTGGGTTTAAGCAAGTAGCTTACAAATATTTAGCAGAAACACTCCAATTTTTCAGATTTGACTGCTTATAGCAAAATGACTTAACTTGTGCGTTGGTTGAATTAACCCCGAAGAAACGAAAGCAAACACATCACGGCTGTTTTATTATTTCCTGAAAGAACGTACAAATTTAAACCTTGTCTAATGTTATTGGCGGTGCTGGAGAATCGGACTAAGGGATAGAATGTTTTGACAACATACGTACGTCCTCTGTGCGTCGAGGACAGGAATATCTATATATTTTGTTGTCATAGCAATATATAGTGTCAATTGAATGATTTTTCCATTCTCTTCTGTTACAGACACCACCACGCCACCTTCTACGACATTTAATCCAGGTAAAAATATTAGCTCTTGATTTTAATTAACTGATAATCAACTTTAAGAAATGGCAAATTGACTATTCATTTTGACTTATCTTCACTCACTATTCTGATTTGAATAAATGAATACAATTCCCGACGGCTAAATACATTCACGCCCGCTTATTGTTGTTCCATTGTTTGTCAGGTTTCAGTTAAGATATATTGCCAGTCAAAATATGGGCAGGTATAAGTAGTGAGCAACCCCATTCAGACTCACAAGAAATAATGAGATTAAGTGTCTTTTTCGCCATTTACGTGCCAGCTTTGCATAATTATTTATTGCATGCCTTTTTATTTGGAACATCAAAATCCAATACATAGAAGGATATAGTTTTGGCATTATCTACCAATATGAGCAGGTGGCGGCGGACAATTGGTGTGTTTGGTGAGGCTAGACAAACTTTAGTGGCGTCTGGGGGTATGATGCCCGTAAATTTAGAATCTGGAGTCTCTAAAATTGCATTACATGCATTCTGGAGAACATTTGACATGCAAAATCCAGGTCACTTCGTTCGTTTTGCATTCTAGACAGTGAAGAATCTGACGTTTTCGTATTAAGTTCTCCAAACCCACTTTGATCTTTATTTGGGGTACTTTTCCCACCCCCACTTCTAATTCTGTGGGGAGGTTGGCTAAAATTTAAAGCACCTTTTCCACCCCTGTCCCGCTGCCCCTGATATCAATTTATACGGCGTTGCTAGAATTACATACAAATTTCAGATTTTGGATTTAAGCAAACAGGTTCGCGTACTCTGACAGCAATCCATGCATTTTTATTTGAAATATCAAAATCCAATCCGAATAAGAATATATTTTTGGCATTAACTACCAATATGAGCCATTGGCGGCGGACGATTGGTTTGTTTGGTGGGGCCAGACCAACTTTAGTGACGTCTGGGGTATGATGGTCGTAAAATTTAAAATCTGGGGTCTTTGAAATTGCATTTCATGCATTCTGGTGAAAATTTGACATACAGAATCCAGGTGATTTCGTACATTTTGCATTTGAGGCGGCGAAAAATCTGACTCTTTCGTATTAAATTGCCCCACTCTGATTTTAGGTTTAAGCAAACAGTTAACCAGAATTAAGCAAAACACCCCAATTTCTGAGACTTGGCGACTTATAGCAAAATAACATAACTTATGTGTCGTTTGAGTAAACTCCCAAGAAACGAAAACAAACACATCACGGCTATTTTATTATTTCATAAAACAACGTAAAAATTTTAACCTTGTCTAATATGTTATTGGCGATGAAGCGTTGACAAATGGATGAAGTCGGGTGTTTAAACGTAGGCTACGTACTCTGTGCGCCGGGACAGAACATCTAATTTTTTGTTTTCATAGTGATATATAATTATTGTAAATAGGATTTTTTCGTTTTCTTCTCTTACAGACACCACCACGAAACCTTCTACGACATCTAATCCAGGTAACATTATTTGGTGATGATTCAAAATTAAGTCATGCCAAGAATTCCTCCATGTGAATGTGTAATTTTTCCCCGTTGCATTCTGGGGTGTAAACCCCACGGGCAAGGGGTAACAGTCCCATAATTCTTTGCGAACTGTGGCAGCATGTTCGGTGATGTTGTTGTGAATATATTAGATCCTATTGGATTCTTCTGAGCCCAATATGGCAAAATATTAAGTCGAGACTTCATATTATTTTATTATACCAAAGAAAACCCATAAAAAAGACTTTGTAAACGAGAATAATACAGCAGACATGCATGCATGTTTCGGCGTCCAACGCCTCGTCAGTGCACCTTGGTACGTCTAGATATGAGATGTGATTACAACCGCATTGATAAACGAGCTTACTCTCTCCTAAAGCATGCGGTACAATACGGTGACATCAACGCATCCAGACATGCGTAAAGTATATATATATCTTTACGAGTAAATATTAAAAACCCTACAAACGAACCAATAATCAAGTAACTTGTTCATTATATAAGTTTATATTGAATAAAATATACTTACAATTTTGAAAATTCCAACTGCAGTAGTATTTTGGATGCAACTGTTCCAGCAACTTATGAAACAGGTTGAACATAACAAATCAGCAGGAAAATCGTTAAATATTTACTTATATTAAATCAAATTTTTGAATACAGGTATAACTACTTGTTTACAAACATTCAAAAAGGTGATAATGTGAATAATCTTCCAAATCAATGTCAGAATCGAGTATATTTTAGAAATGGACTGACGGCAGCGATCATCCCTTTCCGTGCTCTCCTTGTTTCTCCTTCGCGTGTTCGCGTGTTATTCGTGCATATGTAGCCTTAAGGCTCTTTTCCATTCGTCGCAAAAACCAACTCGCAAGCTCGCTGCGAGTACTTTCATCCAATCACAATGCTCGACATTTTATTTTAATTACATGCAAGAACTCGACGCATCGTTTTGCGATGAGTGGAAAAGAGGCTTTAGTTTCTAGAAATTATATACATGTAGGTTATAAGATCATATAATAGACCAGAGTTGGGCCCCCTGTGTCATAACATCAACTGATATTTCCATTATAATTACCATGCAGGTTTGTGCGGAGAAAGTCACCTGTATCCACCTGGTACACTCACAAGTCCTCTCCATCCTTTTCTGTACCCCAACAACATGGACTGCAACTGGACTGTTTCCGCCACTGATGGAAAATATATTGTACTAAAGTTTTCCAATTTCTCGGTAGGTTACATGTACCTTGCTTAAATATAGATATTCCATGATAAGGGGAATTAAGTCGTGTGTCTAACGGACATATAATGATAATTATGTAGTGTTTGGTAGCGAAGAACTATTGTCACGATCGGCGAAGTCACATACTTAAACCACTTATTGTACGTAATTGTCAAGATTGTTTATCCAAATCCCCACTATATTGTTTAAATATTGTACAGAAACATCTCTTTCATGTTTCTATCAGATATTGTTGTCGAAAATCCGAAAATATTACAAAACGAGCGTGCGTGAGCTCATAAAAACCTGACAAATGTTTATATTCTTCTATATTAATTGAATATAGTCCACGCTTATATGAAATTAATGAAGTGATTATCCAGCAAAAGCTCCCGTAAAGCTTCGCTTATTGAGCCACTTGAAACGGCATAATATACAAAATTGCCCCTCGAAGTGTTCTTTTAAATGAGACAACCTAATTTTTTATTGCTAATGTCCTTTAAAACATGAAATCTATTGCGAATTGCACAAAAAAACGTAACATAAACAAAGAACAATAGCTTTTACTATACTTTCAAGTACATTTTGGATGAAATGTAGATCAAATCGTTGAATAAAATACTTTGTTTGTCAAAATTTTCATTGTGGTTTACATCTGCGCTTTCAGATTTGTTATTCGGAATGTCTTCGAATGTTCGGAGTACGTTCGGATTTTGCATAAGGGTTGGTAGGCTTCACCGCATGCTCGAAGCCAAATACCATTCAAAAAGTGGCCAAAATCGACCAAAAGAGGCCAAACATCTTTCTGTCGAAAAGAAGCCAAAAATAAGTCAAATTCGGACCTCTGCGAACGCGGTACAATGCTGAGATATGATTGGTTATGGTTTATCAACCTTACAATCGGCAGAATTTCAGATCGGCGAATCCTGATTGGCTAGAAGTAAAACCAGGTTCTTTCTGACAATGACATTACTTGAAAATGCAATCGATTTTCGTAAAATCAATGTTTTATAATAAGAATGAAAAATTGTTCGCAAAATTCTTGTAAACTGTGAAGAGGCCAAAAAGAAGAATTGTGTAATTCGCAAAAGCTTTCACTGTTTTTTAGCGAAAGTTTGATTCATGGCTTTTCATGCGTGTTTATACTAGCTGTTGTCTAAAGTTAGGAAACTTTTCGTTATTATATTTGTTTCTTAAACGTTTTAACAGACAAAAGGATGTCAAAACATAGAAAAGCTATTGTTCTTTGTTTGTATTAAGTTTTTGTGCAATTCACAATAGTTTTCATGTTTTAAGCAAAAGTGTTAATGCAAGCGTGTTATTTTTTATGTTTTAGTTAGAAAACTTTGGCTATTTTTTGTTGTTTTTAAGCATTATAGCACACAAGAAGTTGTCAGAAGACAGCTAAGATATCGTGCCCTCATCATTTATCGTTAGTTTTGCTTTCGGTGTGTTTTTATCAAAGTATTTTGTGAAAACCTAACTCACTCGTTAAATCACAGAAATGACAGAATATCTGAAACATGTCGATCTACCCATAATCCAACGCGCGGCGCCATCTTTTTTATTATTGCGAATTGTGATTCAGTTTGAATCAGTTTGAATCTGTAAGTCGTCAGTAGCTGATCATATGTATTCTGTTATATTGCACAGAAGCGTGATATTCATCCAGCGTGCTACCATTTCTCTAGAATTACTACTATTTCTCTAGAATTACTACTATTTCTCTAGAATTACTACTATTTCTCTAGAATTACTACTATTTCTCTAGAATTACTACTATTTCTCTAGAATTACAACTATTTCTCTAGAATTACTACTATTTCTCTAGAATTACTACTATTTCTCTATAATTACTACTATTTCTCTATAATTACTACTATTTCTCTATAATTACTACTATTTCTCTAGAATTACAACTATTTCTGAAGAATTACAACTATTTCTCTAGAATTACTACTATTTCTCTAGAATTACTACTATTTCTCAAGAATTACTACTATTTCTCAAGAATTACTACAATTTCTCAAGAATTACTACAATTTCTCAAGAATTACTACTATTTCTCAAGAATTACTACTATTTCTCAAGAATTACTACTATTTCTCAAGAATTACAACTATTTCTGTAGAATTACAACTATTTCTCTAGAATTACAACTATTTCTCTAGAATTACAACTATCTCTCTAGAATTACAACTATTTCTGTAGAATTACAACTATTTATCTAGAATTACAACTATTTCTCAAGAATTACTACTATTTCTCTAGAATTACAACTATTTCTCTAGAATTACTACTATTTCTCTAGAATTACAACTATCTCTCTAGAATTACAACTATTTCTGTAGAATTACAACTATTTATCTAGAATTACAACTATTTCTCAAGAATTACTACTATTTCTCTAGAGTTACAACTATTTCTCTAGAATTACTACTATTTCTCTAGAATTACTACTATTTCTCTAGAATTACTACTATTTCTCTAGAATTACTTGGAAATTACATGAACGAATACTAGGAAAGTTTTCTGTCATTATGTTTTCTGTCATTATGTCACAATTACAATTACAATTACAATTACAGTTACAATTGCAATTACAATTACAATTACAATTACAATTACAATTACAATTACAATTACAATTACAATTACAATTACAATTACAATTACAATTACAATTACAATTACAATTACAATTACAATTACAATTACAATTACAATTACAATTACAATTACAATTACAATTACAATTACAATTTAAATTGACTAAGAGATTGTTTATTTCTTAGTTCGTCTGGGAAGCTATTCCACCATTTTGCTCCTCTGTAACTAAGACTCTAACTCTCTCGCTACTTTCCATTCGGATGGAACAGACTCATTGGTAATTGCCCTATTGAAAACCTTTGTCAAATAATTTGCAATTACAGGGGAAGCGATGCGAATAATTTTATCCGGAATTTTGTCAATTCCAGTAGATTTACAAGGATTTAAAGACAAAATAAGTCTATGTACTTTAGATTCAGGGTTAGCTTGAAACTTAAGGCTGTGTGGTGCTTTCATTGGTAGATTTTAAATTGCGTGATCAATTAGAGTTTTTTAAGGATTTTCAGGCTGATCTTTCATAAAAAGGCAAAATTAATCAAATCTAATAAATAATCTCGATGAGTTAGCCCCCATTGGCCATTTTCAGCAAAGTTTTCGACAAAAATATATGTTACTAACAAGTTTTGTTGAATCCTGTATGAATCTTCAAGGAAGATAATTATTGTTCTTTAGTTTTGTTTATATCAAACACGAAATAATGTCTGTTTTTAGCTGGAAGATCATCTTACATGTGTATATGATTATTTGGACGTTTATGACGGTGATTCAGCGCATGCGAGACAACTGGGGCGGTATTGTGGGGAGCAATTACCAAGTATACTGGTGTCATCGGGGTCCAAACTATTCATCACATTTCACTCCGACGGGAGTGTGCGAAAACGAGGATTTTCTTTGGAGTATTCAAACGTATTCGGTAGGATATAAATAATAATTTAAGTCATATAGATAATTTATGATATATTCGGTTGGCGTTATAAAGAACTCGCCAAATCTCTCTAAATGTTTCTTCACGACTATATCTTGATGTCTTGTTTCTTCACGACAATTTATAATGAAAGAAACTTCTACTCCATTCTTCGAAGTACTTCCTTTTACTAAATAGCGGTTCGTTTCAATTTGTTTTCCAGTTGACATACATACGTTCTTTTTTAAGGTGAACTGAAAAATGAATAGTCCATTCAAAGTCTTTATCATTGTGTTGTGTTTTCAGACTTTAACGAGTGTGCCAATGGAACTCATGGTTGCAGTCAGTTTGCTACATGTACAGACACTCCTGGATCTTATAACTGTACTTGTAACCCAGGCTACTCTGGAGGTGGAAGAACGTGCGTAGGTAATGTATCCACTGATCTGTAAAGTAGACTGGATCGCGTAAATAATTATTCATGGTTCAAAAAATGAAGCCAATTACCAGTCATTAAAAAATATTCCATTACTAAGGAACAAAATGTACCGGGAAATTGTCTCTATTTCTTTTTTACAACGTCTTCCAAATTGTAAAAGTGCATGATAACTACGTTATTCCTGCCGTTATTTCGATTAACAGATAAATTGAGAAAACTGGGTCAAGACGAGAATAGGGAGGGAGGTTGAACCACGTATAATTTTAAAACCATTTTTATTCCAATTCCTAAACGACATAATAAGCATAAATTATTTAAAATCAAGTTCTCGATCAAACTGGTGTTATAATTTATTGTTTTAATACCATTGGCTCCTGCACTAGTGCTTGTAACGTAGGATATGCTGGATATGCTAGCCATAATTATTCAACTTATAAAAATTTAAAGACCATGTAAAGTCCGTTCTGCGCATGTGCTATGGGGGGTCCCGCGATCTAAACAATGCCCAAATTTCGCGTTGTTTCGACTAAAATTCGACATATTCTAAATCAGAAATTCGAATCTGTATTTATTTAAAGCATAGCGAACCATAACATATCATAATTTTTTAAATATAGCGTGTTTAAAATGTAAACAAACGAACGTTGCCGGTTTGTTTACATCGGGACTTTACATCACCTTTAATTATTCGAATAACTAAAACTAGCCTTGCATAGTCTATCAAGGTATGGTCTGAAAACTTGGTCTTTGTTACGTTGTATCTTTTCCTTCTTCGTGTCAATGCTTATCCAAACTTTTTCATGCATGGAGAAGACATTAATTAGTATAATGAAACAAAAATTAAATGGCACCATCATGTTGGATTGCTCAACCGTTTGTTCACGTCCCCACATATAATCGCTTTTTGTATACGCATGCAGTTTGCCGAGCTACCTGCCGATATATCTCGATTGGTTGCTATTTGTAAAATATCCAAAGTGCGGTTTTTTAAATGTGGACAGACTGGCAATCTATATGTTCTACAAAACTATATCCACCTTGTTTGGTGGTGACGGATCACGAAATTCGGAATTTATCTATTCGAGAACTCTGCATTAGACCAAATTTAGAAATGCGTCCCCACTTTTTCTCTGGCCGGAACTCGTTCGAACGCAAATAGAACGATTTTAGAACAAGTTCCGAACGCAAATAGCACATGAGGGCAGTATCATTTTTGAGCGGTAAATATAGTATTAAAAACTGTACCTATATTTTGTTATTACGACTTTTAGATATCAACGAATGTACCTCCAACCCATGTAATGCTAGCGCTACCTGTACCAATACGCAAGGGTCCTATTTCTGTTCTTGTGACGCTGGTTTCTCCGGGGATGGAAAGCTTGCTTGTGATGGTGAGTTAGCATTATTGTTTATGTAAACCCAAAAGTTGTTGTTAATTGACATGGCGTAAGTTTAAACTTGCTAAACGAGGGGAAAGGGAGAGTTTCTTCTATAACTGTGAGATCTCATTTTCGCTGTCCATATTCATAATCAGGGCGGTAGCTATGATGTTAACATGACTAGGTTGGTCCGGGGGCATGCACACGGGGAAAATTTTGAAAATCTGAAGGAAATTCTGCAACGTTATTTTGTGCAGTTGGGACCACTCTGATCCCCAGATGATATATATACATTCAAAATCGCCTACACTCGTCTGCGCTCAGAATTGATGTGACTGGGTGTGGTGTTGGGGAGGGGTAATTGATCCCCCAGTTATATAGTTAAAAATACTCCTAAAGCGATTTGTCAATTATCATGTAACCACAAGCATAAATGACCATTTTAAATATTATGGTACAAACCATTTTGAAACTTGTATAAACAAACAGACAAACACAGCAGTTTCTTTTTCTATAATGTCATGGTTTAGTGTAAGTAACCTGATTACTTCTACATGTTAAGTTTAATCACCAATTTTCGACAAATAATTTCAACAAGCGACACAAAATTATATTGAACCTATTTTTAATATTTGCTCCTTGTTACCCTCTTTTGATGATATTTATTTAAAGATTGTTCTCTTAATAATCTGCAGATATTAATGAATGTCTCATATCACCATGTCATTCTGATGGTATTTGTTACAACACTGCGGGATCTTTTCAATGCGCATGTGACATAGGATACTTTGGAGATGGTTTCATTTGTCTTAGTATGTATAAATATAATAGATTTATTTCTAGAAATACATGCATGCAGAATTTCCTTGCCCATTCAAACCAAGCGATTAGACTCCCTCAAAGTTGCTGTAATATGAAGTACTATGTCGAACACTTTAACTATGGCAAAACGTAACCACAGATTAATGATATACAGATATGGAACTCTCGCGGGATTCTGTCCCCACTTTTTCAACGCGCATGCGCGATCCTCTGGCAAGTGTCATGAAAATTTTTAATCAGTAAATAGATAGGAAAAACCCAAACTTTGGCAATAAAACAATGATTTTAAAGAGTATATCTGGATGATTTTTACGTCGCCATAATTTTTACAACTGGACAGGGACTAGAGCATTTTACCAAAAAATGGATATATAAAAACGCTTTGGTACGGAAACGGGAAAAACATGCCTCAAGGAGTGCATTTATCAGTATTTCCAATCAAATTGACTTTGACAAATCGATTTTTGCAATTTCGTAAACTTTGGTAGCCTATATCTACTTGAAATACTAAGTCTCCGAGGAAATCTTATACTTACAAGGTTAATTAGTGAAAAGTTTTTTCAGATTTTATTCAAATTTTACAAGTTTTCAAGAGAGATAAGGCATGAAAAGTCCGAAAACAAAAAGACACGGCATGCCGAGTATATGTATTAAATTAACCTTATCTTCAACGAAAATATTCATTACATGACTTGAAAATACACTTTTATACCACAGGTTTTTATACCATTGCTAACAGATGGGACACTTAATGTAAAAAAGGCCGCCTTGTTTGTGTTTAAAGTTCAAAAACACTGTTCTACAATGCGGTTGTGTTGTGCCCTGATGCAAAACAACCAGATATAAACAAAATGGCAATCTGTGACTTCCCAAACTTTGGCAGGATGTAAATTATTTAATTTTCGGTTTTTGCTTAAAGAAAACATTAAAAACGATTAATCTTTTCCTAAGCGTTAAGTTTCGGCACCAAATACATTGTCAACTATCAATAAACAAGCTTTCAAAGCATCAAAACAACATATAGTATATTTGCATGCCGACTGTTTCATATACTCACTCCTGGCTTTCAATGATAAATAAAAGTTGATGGGAAACTCGAACGTGTTATAAACAAAAGTGATCACTTACTGCTATTCTCAGAAATTTTAAGCTCAAAATGATGATCTGTAGCGCTAACTCGTAAAAATAAGCATTTTTCAACTTTCGAACAGTGTTTCTCCTATATTAATAGTTAGAAAATTCGACGAGCGACACTTGCCAGCCACGCGTCGGAGCAATTTGCGTGGTGCGTGGAATTGCGTCAGCCTGGGAACAAAAACATCAAAGGTTCCGACTCGAGTTCCATGCATATCTGATAATCCTTAATCTGTGACGTAACTCGGTATATTTCTTTCATTTTTTGGTACAAAATGGTAAAATAGTGATAACATTTGTAATTTTAAGTATAAAATTATCAATTACCCAGCTATATAAAGAAAGTATGTTATTATGTACTCTTTTAGCATTGATTTACTGTAAAATTCAACCTTAGACGTCTCACAAAACGTTTCGAAAAAAGTTCAACTGTTTCTTTAAAATGAAGTTTTTGAGATGTAATAATTATTCTATAATCCATTTGTGTTAATACTAAAATACGTTTAAGATTAATCAATTGTATTGACCACACAAGATACCCACAGTGGAGGACAAAGCCTCCTAAATATCCGGTAAACCCCCCATTTACATTCAAAATAGTTTGTTTTAAGCCCTTTTTAGGTTAGGGGGCGGGGGGTAGCTTGTCTAATGTTGGTGGTGGTGATGAAGAATTGTCATAAGTGATCGAAAGCTTTGACAAATAAATGAAGTCGGGTATTTAAACGTACGTACTCTGTTCGTCAGGGACAGGAACATTTATTTATTTTGTTATCATAGCAATATATAGCGTAAATATAATTTTTCCGTTTTCTTCTCTTACAGACACCACCACGCCACCTTCTACGACATCTAATCCAGGTAACATTATTTGGTGATGATTACAAATTTACTCATGACAAGAATTCCCCCGTGTGAATGTGTAATTCGGTCCCGTTGCACTCTTGGGTGTAAACTCCATGGGCAAGGAGTAACAGTCCCGTAACCCTTTGCGAGCTGTGGCAGCATGTTTGGTACTTCGGCGATGTTGTTGTGAATATAATATATCTTATGGTATTCTTCTGTATCTTATAATATCGCAAGTGCAGACTTAATATTTTGCCGTATTGGGTGAATATTGGGTGTTTTAAGACTTTGTAAGCGAGAATAATACAGCAGCAATGCGATAATATATATATGTATATATATGTGATGAAAATTTGAAAATTTGTAATTTGTAATTTTGAACAATGCGAAAATTTGAATTCCTTGTATTAATTCTGAAGAAAGCTCGAAGAACCGAGTCGAAAGCTCAATAAAAGTTATTATTTAATCCGGAGAACTTTAACAAAACATATATTGTATAGGCCTATAGTTCAATCTGCACAAATGCATGTTTCGGCGTCCAACGCCTCGACAGTGCAGCTTCGTACGTCTGGGTACGAGATGCACGACAACCGCATTGATACATGAGCTTACCCCCGCCAAGCGCATGCGGTATAACACGGTGACATCAACGCACCCAGACATGCGCAAAGTTTATATATATATATTTGAGGTAAGCGAAAATCTATAATTTGCTCTAACTATATGTTGTCGAGCACTCTTTGCGTTTCGTAGACCTAAACCTACACGTATATATATATATCCTTTACGAGTAAATATTAAAAATTCTACAAACGAACCAATCATCAAGTAACTTGTTTATTATATTAGTATATATTGAGTAAATTCCAACTGCAGTTGTATTTTGGATGCAACTGTTCAAGCAGCTTATGAAACAGGTTGGACATAACAAATCAGCAGGAAAATCGTTAAATATTTACTTATTTTGAATCATGTTTTTGAATACAAGTATCACTAATTGTTTACAAACATTCAAAAAGATAGTAATGTGAATAATGCTCCCAAATCAAGGTCAGAATCGCGTATATTTTCGAAATTGAACGGCAGCGAGCATCCATTTCCGATCTCCCCCTGTTTCTCCTTCGCGTGTTCGCGTGTTATGCGTGCGAGTTTAGCCATAATTTCTAGAAATGATATGGATGTATGTGTCGTAAATTGCCTCCTCAAGTATCTACGACAAGTCACAAGTTATATATGTTCCAAGGAATTATTTTATTTAAACATTTTAAAGTACAAAAACCAACCTCGCTCGGTCTCAAACCATGTTCAGTCGCACGCCCTTTTTCCAATGTGTTCATTTCACCGGAAGTGCACTATACCAACTAACTTCCGGCTTCTAGCGAATGTTAATTAACTGTACGTTTATGCCTAATGTTGGTAATTAGAACTGTATTGTTTATCTCCAACATATGTTGTAAAATCGTATAATAGGCCAGAGTTGGGCCCCCTGTGTCATAGCATCAACTGATATTGCCATTATAATTACCATGCAGGTTTGTGTGGAGAAAGTCACCTGTATCCACCTGGTACACTCACAAGTCCTCTCCATCCTTTTCTGTACCCCAACAACATGGACTGCAACTGGACTGTTTCCGCCACTGATGGAAAATATATTGTACTAAAGTTTTCCAATTTCTCGGTAGGTTACATGTACCTTGCTTAAATATAGATATTCCATGATAAGGGGGATTAAGTCGTGTGTCTAACGGACATATAATGATAATTATGTAGTGTTTGGTAGCGAAGAACTATTGTCACGATCGGCGAAGTCACATACTTAAACCACTTATTGTACGTAATTGTCAAGATTGTTTATCCAAATCCCCACTATATTGTTTAGATATTGTTGTCGAAAATCCGAAAATATTACAAAACGAGCGTGCGTGAGCTCATAAAAACCTGACAAATGTTTATATTCTTCTATATTAATTGAATATAGTCCACGCTTATATGAAATTAAGGAAGTGATTATCCAGCAAAAGCTCCCGTAAAGCTTCGCTTATTGAGCCACTTGAAACGGCATAATATACAAAATTGCCCCTCGAAGTGTTCTTTTAAATGAGACAACCTAATTTTTTATTGCTAATGTCCTTTAAAACATGAAATCTATTGCGAATTGCACAAAAAAACGTAACATAAACAAAGAACAATAGCTTTTACTATACTTTCAAGTACATTTTGGATGAAATGTAGATCAAATCGTTGAATAAAATACTTTGTTTGTCAAAATTTTCATTGTGGTTTACATCTGCGATTTCAGATTTGTTATTCGGAATGTCTTCGATTGTTCGGAGTACGTTCGGATTTTGCATAAGGGTTGGTAGGCTTCACCGCATGCTCGAAGCCAAATACCATTCAAAAAGTGGCCAATTACTAGTATTTCTCTAGAATTACTACTATTTCTCAAGAATTACTACTATTTCTCAAGAATTACTACTATTTCTCAAGAATTACTACAATTTCTCAAGAATTACTACAATTTCTCAAGAATTACTACTATTTCTCAAGAATTACTACTATTTCTCAAGAATTACTACTATTTCTCAAGAATTACAACTATTTCTGTAGAATTACAACTATTTCTCTAGAATTACAACTATTTCTCTAGAATTACAACTATCTCTCTAGAATTACAACTATTTCTGTAGAATTACAACTATTTATCTAGAATTACAACTATTTCTCAAGAATTACTACTATTTCTCTAGAATTACAACTATTTCTCAAGAATTACTACTATTTCTCTAGAATTACTACTATTTCTCTAGAATTACTACTATTTCTCTAGAATTACTACTATTTCTCTAGAATTACTACTATTTCTCTAGAATTACTTGGAAATTACATGAACGAATACTAGGAAAGTTTTCTGTCATTATGTTTTCTGTCATTATGTCACAATTACAATTACAATTACAATTACAATTACAGTTACAATTGCAATTACAATTACAATTACAATTACAATTACAATTACAATTACAATTACAATTACAATTACAATTACAATTACAATTACAATTACAATTACAATTACAATTACAATTACAATTACAATTACAATTACAATTACAATTACAATTACAATTACAATTACAATTACAATTACAATTACAATTACAATTACAATTACAATTACAATTACAATTACAATTACAATTACAATTACAATTACAATTACAATTACAATTACAATTACAATTACAATTACAATTACAATTACAATTACAATTACAATTACAATTACAATTACAATTACAATTTAAATTGACTAAGAGATTGTTTATTTCTTAGTTCGTCTGGGAAGCTATTCCACAATTTTGCTCCTCTGTAACTAAGACTCTAACTCTCTCGCTACTTTCCATTCGGATGGAACAGACTCATTGGTAATTGCCCTATTGAAAACCTTTGTCAAATAATTTGCAATTACAGGGGAAGCGATGCGAATAATTTTATCCGGAATTTTGTCAATTCCAGTAGATTTACAAGGATTTAAAGACAAAAGAAGTCTATGTACTTTAGATTCAGACACAGCTTGAAACTTAAGGCTGTGTGGTGCTTTCATTGGTAGATTCTAAATTGCGTGATCAATTAGAGTTTTTTAAGGATTTTCAGGCTGATCTTTCATAAAAAGGCAAAATTAATCAAATCTAATAAATAATCTCGATGAGTTAGCCCCCATTGGCCATTTTCAGCAAAGTTTTCGACAAAAATATATGTTACTAACAAGTTTTGTTGAATCCTGTATGAATCTTCAAGGAAGATAATTATTGTTCTTTAGTTTTGTTTATATCAAACACGAAATAATGTCTGTTTTCAGCTGGAAGATCATCTTACATGTGTATATGATTATTTGGACGTTTATGACGGTGATTCAGCGCATGCGAGACAACTGGGGCGGTATTGTGGGGAGCAATTACCAAGTATACTGGTGTCATCGGGGTCCAAACTATTCATCACATTTCACTCCGACGGGAGTGTGCGAAAACGAGGATTTTCTTTGGAGTATTCAAACGTATTCGGTAGGATATAAATAATAATTTAAGTCATATAGATAATTTATGATATATTCGGTTGGCGTTATAAAGAACTCGCCAAATCTCTCTAAATGTTTCTTTTAGTCGAAGAATATAAGACTATATCTTGATGTCTTGTTTCTTCACGACAATTTATAATGAAAGAAACTTCTACTCCATTCTTCGAAGTACTTCCTTTTACTAAATAGCGGTTCGTTTCAATTTGTTTTCCAGTTGACATACATACGTTCTTTTTTAAGGTGAACTGAAAAATGAATAGTCCATTCAAAGTCTTTATCATTGTGTTGTGTTTTCAGACTTTAACGAGTGTGCCAATGGAACTCATGGTTGCAGTCAGTTTGCTACATGTACAGACACTCCTGGATCTTATAACTGTACTTGTAACCCAGGCTACTCTGGAGGTGGAAGAACGTGCGTAGGTAATGTATCCACTGATCTGTAAAGTAGACTGGATCGCGTAAATAATTATTCATGGTTCAAAAAATGAAGCCAATTACCAGTCATTAAAAAATATTCCATTACTAAGGAACAAAATGTACCGGGAAATTGTCTCTATTTCTTTTTTACAACGTCTTCCAAATTGTAAAAGTGCATGATAACTACGTTATTCCTGCCGTTATTTCGATTAACAGATAAATTGAGAAAACTGGGTCAAGACGAGAATAGGGAGGGAGGTTGAACCACGTATAATTTTAAAACCATTTTTATTCCAATTCCTAACCGACATAATAAGCATAAATTATTTAATATCAAGTTCTCGATCAAACTGGTGTTATAATTTATTGTTTTAATACCATTGGCTCCTACACTAGTGCTTGTAACGTGGGATATGCTGGATATGCTAACCATAATTATTCAACTTTTAAAAATTTAAAGACCATGTAAAGTCCGTTCTGCGCATGTGCTATGGGGGTCCCGCGATCTAAACAATGCCCAAATTTTGCGTTGTTTCGACTAAAATTCGACATCTTCTAAATCAGAAATTCGAATCTGTATTTATTTAAAGCTTAGCGAACCATAACATATCATAATTTTTTAAATATAGCGTGTTTAAAATGTAAACAAACGAACGTTGCCGGTTTGTTTACATCGGGACTTTACATCACCTTTAATTATTCACCTTTAAAACTAGCCTTGCATAGTCTATCAAGGTATGGTCTGAAAACTTGGTCTTTGTTACGTTGTATCTTTTCCTTCTTCGTGTCAATGCTTATCCAAACTTTTTCATGCATGGAGAAGACATTAATTAGTATAATGAAACAAAAATTAATGGCACCATCATGTTGGATTGCTCAACCGTTTGTTCACGTCCCCACATATAATCGCTTTTTGTATACGCATGCAGTTTGCCGAGCTACCTGCCGTTATCTCTCGATTGGTTGCTATTTGTAAAATATCCAAAGTGCGGTTTTTTAAATGTGGACAGACTGGCAATCTATATGTTCTACAAAACTATATCCACCTTGTTTGGTGGTGACGGATCACGAAATTCGGAATTTATCTATTCGAGAACTCTGCATTAGACCAAATTTAGAAATGCGTCCCCACTTTTTCTCTGGCCGGAACTCGTTCGAACGCAAATAGAACGATTTTAGAACAAGTTCCGAACGCAAATAGCACATGAGGGCAGTATCATTTTTGAGCGGTAAATATAGTATTAAAAACTGTACCTATATTTTGTTATTACGACTTTTAGATATCAACGAATGTACCTCCAACCCATGTAATGCTAGCGCTACCTGTACCAATACGCAAGGGTCCTATTTCTGTTCTTGTGACGCTGGTTTCTCCGGGGATGGAAAGCTTGCTTGTGATGGTGAGTTAGCATTATTGTTTATGTAAACCCAAAAGTTGTTGTTAATTGACATGGCGTAAGTTTAAACTTGCTAAACGAGGGGAAAGGGAGAGTTTCTTCTATAACTGTGAGATCTCATTTTCGCTGTCCATATTCATAATCAGGGCGGTAGCTATGATGTTAACATGACTAGGTTGGTCCGGGGGCATGCACCCGGGGAAAATTTTGAAAATCTGAAGGAAATTCTGCAACGTTATTTTGTGCAGTTGGGACCACTCTGATCCCCAGATGATATATATACATTCAAAATCGCCTACACTCGTCTGCGCTCAGAATTGATGTGACTGGGTGTGGTGTTGGGGAGGGGGGGGGTAATTGGTTTTAATATTTGCTCCTTGTTACCCTCTTTTGATGATATTTATTTAAAGATTGTTCTCTTAATAATCTGCAGATATTAATGAATGTCTCATATCACCATGTCATTCTGATGGTATTTGTTACAACACTGCGGGATCTTTTCAATGCGCATGTGACATAGGATACTTTGGAGATGGTTTCATTTGTCTTAGTATGTATAAATATAATAGATTTATTTCTAGAAATACATGCATGCAGAATTTCCTTGCCCATTCAAACCAAGCGATTAGACTCCCTCAAAGTTGCTGTAATATGAAGTACTATGTCGAACACTTTAACTATGGCAAAACGTAACCACAGATTAATGATATACAGATATGGAACTCTCGCGGGATTCTGTCCCCACTTTTTCAACGCGCATGCGCGATCCTCTGGCAAGTGTCATGAAAATTTTTAATCAGTAAATAGATAGGAAAAACCCAAATTTTGGCAATAAAACAATGATTTTAAAGAGTATATCTGGATGATTTTTACGTCGCCATAATTTTTACAACTGGACTGGGACTAGAGCATTTTACCAAAAAATGGATATATAAAAACGCTTTGGTACGGAAACGGGAAAAACATGCCTCAAGGAGTGCATTTATCAGTATTTCCAATCAAATTGACTTTGACAAATCGATTTTTGCAATTTCGTAAACTTTGGTAGCCTATATCTACTTGAAATACTAAGTCTCCGAGGAAATCTTATACTTACAAGGTTAATTAGTGAAAAGTTTTTTCAGATTTTATTCAAATTTTACAAGTTTTCAAGAGAGATAAGGCATGAAAAGTCCGAAAACAAAAAGACACGGCATGCCGAGTATATGTATTAATTTAACCTTATCTTCAACGAAAATATTCATTGCATGACTTGAAAATACACTTTTATACCACAGGTTTTTATACCATTGCTAACAGATGGGACACTTAATGTAAAAAAGGCCGCCTTGTTTGTGTTTAAAGTTCAAAAAAACTGTTCTACAATGCGGTTGTGTTGTGCCCTGATGCAAAACAACCAGATATAAACAAAATGGCAATCTGTGACTTCCCAAACTTTGGCAGGATGTAAATTATTTAATTTTCGGTTTTTGCTTAAAGAAAACATTAAAAACGATTAATCTTTTCCTAAGCGTTAAGTTTCGGCACCAAATACATTGTCAACTATCAATAAACAAGCTTTCAAAGCATCAAAACAACATATAGTATATTTGCATGCCGACTGTTTCATATACTCACTCCTGGCTTTCAATGATAAATAAAAGTTGATGGGAAACTCGAACGTGTTATAAACAAAAGTGATCACTTACTGCTATTCTCAGAAATTTTAAGCTCAAAATGATGATCTGTAGCGCTAACTCGTAAAAATAAGCATTTTTCAACTTTCGAACAGTGTTTCTCCTATATTAATAGTCAGAAAATTCGACGAGCGACACTTGCCAGCCACGCGTCGGAGCAATTTGCGTGGTGCGTGGAATTGCGTCAGCCTAGGAACAAAAACATCAAAGGTTCCGACTCGAGTTCCATGCATATCTGATAATCCTTAATCTGTGACGTAACTCGGTATATTTCTTTCATTTTTTTGTACAAAATGGTAAAATAGTGATAACATTTGTAATTTTAAGTATAAAATTATCAATTACCCAGCTATATAAAGAAAGTATGTTATTATGTACTCTTTTAGCATTGATTTACTGTAAAATTCAACCTTAGACGTCTCACAAAACGTTTCGAAAAAAGTTCAACTGTTTCTTTAAAATGAAGTTTTTGAGATGTAATAATTATTCTATAAACCATTTGTGTTAATACTAAAATACGTTTAAGATTAATCAATTGTATTGACCACACAAGATACCCACAGTGGCGGAAATTTACGTTTCCCGGTGGAGGACAAAGCCTCCTAAATATCCGGTAAACCCCCCATTTACATTCAAAATAGTTTGTTTTAAGCCCTTTTTAGGTTAGGGGGCGGGGGGTAGCTTGTCTAATGTTGGTGGTGGTGATGAAGAATTGTCATAAGTGATCGAAAGCTTTGACAAATAAATGAAGTCGGGTATTTAAACGTACGTACTCTGTTCGTCAGGGACAGGAACATTTATTTATTTTGTTATCATAGCAATATATAGCGTAAATATAATTTTTCCGTTTTCTTCTCTTACAGACACCACCACGCCACCTTCTACGACATCTAATCCAGGTAACATTATTTGGTGATGATTACAAATTTACTCATGACAAGAATTCCCCCGTGTGAATGTGTAATTCGGTCCCGTTGCACTCTTGGGTGTAAACTCCATGGGCAAGGAGTAACAGTCCCGTAACCCTTTGCGAGCTGTGGCAGCATGTTTGGTACTTCGGCGATGTTGTTGTGAATTGCCGTATTGGGTGAATATTGGGTGTTTTAAGACTTTGTAAGCGAGAATAATACAGCAGCAATGCGATAATATATATATGTATATATATGTGATGAAAATTTGAAAATTTGTAATTTGTAATTTTGAACAATGCGAAAATTTGAATTCCTTGTATTAATTCTGAAGAAGGCTCGAAGAACCGAGTCGAAAGCTCAATAAAAGTTATTATTTAATCCGGAGAACTTTAACAAAACATATATTGTATAGGCCTATAGTTCAATCTGCACAAATGCATGTTTCGGCGTCCAACGCCTCGACAGTGCAGCTTCGTACGTCTGGGTACGAGATGCACGACAACCGCATTGATACATGAGCTTACCCCCGCCAAGCGCATGCGGTATAACACGGTGACATCAACGCACCCAGACATGCGCAAAGTTTATATATATATATTTGAGGTAAGCGAAAATCTATAATTTGCTCTAACTATATGTTGTCGAGCACTCTTTGCGTTTCGTAGACCTAAACCTACACGTATATATATATATCCTTTACGAGTAAATATTAAAAATTCTACAAACGAACCAATCATCAAGTAACTTGTTTATTATATTAGTATATATTGAGTAAATTCCAACTGCAGTTGTATTTTGGATGCAACTGTTCAAGCAGCTTATGAAACAGGTTGGACATAACAAATCAGCAGGAAAATCGTTAAATATTTACTTATTTTGAATCATGTTTTTGAATACAAGTATCACTAATTGTTTACAAACATTCAAAAAGATAGTAATGTGAATAATGCTCCCAAATCAAGGTCAGAATCGCGTATATTTTCGAAATTGAACGGCAGCGAGCATCCATTTCCGATCTCCCCCTGTTTCTCCTTCGCGTGTTATGCGTGCGAGTTTAGCCATAATTTCTAGAAATGATATGGATGTATGTGTCGTAAATTGCCTCCTCAAGTATCTACGACAAGTCACAAGTTATATATGTTCCAAGGAATTATTTTATTTAAACATTTTAAAGTACAAAAACCAACCTCGCTCGGTCTCAAACCATGTTCAGTCGCACGCCCTTTTTCCAATGTGTTCATTTCACCGGAAGTGCACTATACCAACTAACTTCCGGCTTCTAGCGAATGTTAATTAACTGTACGTTTATGCCTAATGTTGGTAATTAGAACTGTATTGTTTATCTCCAACATATGTTGTAAAATCGTATAATAGGCCAGAGTTGGGCCCCCTGTGTCATAGCATCAACTGATATTGCCATTATAATTACCATGCAGGTTTGTGTGGAGAAAGTCATCTGTATCCACCTGGTACACTCACAAGTCCTCTTCATCCTTTTCTGTACCCCAACAACATGGACTGCAACTGGACTCTTTCCGCCACTGATGGAAAATATATTGCACTAAAGTTTTCCAATTTCTCGGTAGGTTACATGTACCTTGCTTAAATATAGATATTCCATGATAAGGGGAATTAAGTCGTGTGTCTAACGGACATATAATGATAATTATGTAGTGTTTGGTAGCGAAGAACTATTGTCACGATCGGCGAAGTCACATACTTAAACCACTTATTGTACGTAATTGTCAAGATTGTTTATCCAAATCCCCACTATATTGTTTAAATATTGTACAGAAACATCTCTTTCATGTTTCTATCAGATATTGTTGTCGAAAATCCGAAAATATTACAAAACGAGCGTGCGTGAGCTCATAAAAACCTGACAAATGTTTATATTCTTCTATATTAATTGAATATAGTCCACGCTTATATGAAATTAAGGAAGTGATTATCCAGCAAAAGCTCCCGTAAAGCTTCGCTTATTGAGCCACTTGAAACGGCATAATATACAAAATTGCCCCTCGAAGTGTTCTTTTAAATGAGACAACCTAATTTTTTATTGCTAATGTCCTTTAAAACATGAAATCTATTGCGAATTGCACAAAAAAACGTAACATAAACAAAGAACAATAGCTTTTACTATACTTTCAAGTACATTTTGGATGAAATGTAGATCAAATCGTTGAATAAAATACTTTGTTTGTCAAAATTTTCATTGTGGTTTACATCTGCGATTTCAGATTTGTTATTCGGAATGTCTTCGAATGTTCGGAGTACGTTCGGAATTTGCATAAGGGTTGGTAGGCTTCACCGCATGCTCGAAGCCAAATACCATTCAAAAAGTGGCCAAAATCGACCAAAAGAGGCCAAACATCTTTCTGTCGAAAAGAAGCCAAAAATAAGTCAAATGCGGACCTCTGCGAACGCAGTACAATGCTGAATTATGATTGGTTATGGTTTATCAACCTTACAATCGGCAGAATTTCGTCAATCCTGATTGGCTAGAATTACAACCAGGTTCTTTCTGACAATGACATTACTTGAAAGTGCAATCGATTTTCGTAAGTCAATGTTTTATTATAAGAATGAAAAATTATTCGCAAAATTCTTGTAAACTGTGAAAAGGCCAAACAACTGTGTGTAATTCGCAAAAGCTTTCACTGTTTTTAGCGAAAGTTTGATTCATGGCTTTTCATGCGTATTTATACTAGCTGTTGTCTAAAGTTAGGAAACTTTTCGTTATTTTAGTTGTTTCTTAAACGTTTTAATTAACACACAAAAGTATGTCAAAACATAGCAAAGCTATTGTTCTTTGTTTCTGTTACGTTTTTTTGAGCAATTCGTAATAGTTTCATGTTTTAAGCAAAAGTTTTAATGCATGCGTGTTATTTTTTGAACTTTTAGTTAGAAAACTTTGGCTATTTTTAGTTGTTTTTAAACATTATAGCACACAAGAAGTTGTCAGAAGACAGCTAAGATATCGTGCCTTCATCATTTATCGTTAGTTTTGCTTTCGGTGTGTTTTTATCAAAGTATTTTGTGAAAATTTAACTCACTCGTAAAATCACAGAAATGACAGACTATCTGAAACATTTTGATCTACCCATAATCCAACGCGCGGCGCCATCTTTTTTATTATGGCGAATTGTGATTAAGTTTGCTGTAAGTCGTCAGTAGCTGATCGATCATATGTATACTGTTATATTGCACAGAAGCGTGATATTCATCCACCGCACTACTATTTCTCTAGAATTACTACTGTTTCTCTAGAATTACTACTCTTTCCCTAAAATTACTACTATTTCTATAGAATTACTACTCTTTCCCTAGAATTACTACTATTTCTATAGAATTACTACTATTTCTGTAAATTACTACTATTTCTGTAAATTACTACTATTTCTCTAGAATCACTACTATTTCTCTAGAATCACTCCTATTTCTCTAGAATCACTACTATTTCTCTAGAATCACTACTATTTCTCTAGAATTAGTACTATTTCTCTAGAATTACTACCATTTCTCTAGAATTAGTACTATATTTCTCTAGTATTACTACTATTTCTCTAAAATTACTACTGTTTCTCTAAAATTACTACTGTTTCTCTAGAATTACGACTATTTCTCTAGAATTACTACTATTTCTGTAAAATTACTACTATTTCTCTAGAATCACTACTATTTCTCTAGAATTACTACTATTTCTCTAGAATTAGTACTATTTGTCGAGAATTACTATTAATAACGTTAGTGATTACTTGGAAATTACATGAACGAATACTAGGAAAGTTTTCTGTCATCATGTTTCTTCTTAGTCTTCTTAAAGGACATTGGCAACGAAAATTTTTATTGGCTTATTTAATCTTACTGGACCACCTAACTATGAGAATGTTACTATTTTTTGCTGTAACATTTTTGTTTGCGAGTAAAGTGCAAGTAAAATGTGATAAATTTGCTCATCGGCCGCCATCTTGGATCAAATTCTCAAAAAATTATCTTTGGGGTCAATGACCTTTGTGACGTCATTAGATGGGTTCGCTTCAAAACAACATAGGGATCTATATTGCGTGAAGGTTTTGGTAACTAAAAATATGTCGTTTTTGCGCGTTATAATGAACAAAAATTCTCACAACCAGGCAGGAGAACTAAGGAAATGCTACACTATCGGGTAAAGCCATATTAAGCGTGTAAGAAGGAAAGGAATGATGAATTTTACAACTTGCGTGGTTTAATTGTGTCACGCGTTTGTGAATGATTGGGGTATTATTGAAGCTATACTATAGTATTTTGTGTCGTCATACACTCTGGAAAAGGTTTCAGGAACCATCTGTTGTTGTAGGATACATTCTTTAACCGAAGACACGAGAAGAGATGTTTGAAATGTTATATTATATAATTATAAACTCGAGACACCGAGAAAGGTTGAACGAATTGTCAACCAGCGATTTTGAGCACCTTGACCTATAAATATCTGGAGCTAAACTAAAGCCTTGAATGTTACTGAAAAATAAATCTGGTGCAGAATTATTGGATGCAAGTAATATTCTTTTGAAAACAATCTATATTCAAGTTTTAAAGAATAGTTATTCACGCGATTCATATGATTATGAAGTTTTGAGCTTCTATTGTTTTGACGGGAATATGAAGCTGTCAATATAGTACATTATTTAGTATATCTAGCTAGTTTATAGAAAAAAGCCAGACTATAGCTGTTCTCTGGCTTAAATTCAGTTTCATATGTGTGGCTAAATAGTTTGGTGAATTATACATGATGAAGCTGGTAAAAATATTGCCGAAAATGTAGCGATTCCCATTACAGTAGTTCAGTAAATATAGTTATTAATTGCGTCAACACACAATATCAATTATAGAAGTGAGAACTCTAATATTTTTAGATCTTTTGTTATACTCTTTTTTACGAAAAGTCAAGACGCGCATATGGGTAGGGATTAGGGAATAACTGATCATTAAAATAGAAATTAATAATTTAATGCGTTGCCGCACTGAAGACTTGCTATTAACTGACATACCGGTATTCTCTTCGCTTTTACCTTGAATGCGAATACAACATGCTATTTGTAGTTTGTTTTATGTAATAGCGCTTCTTTATACTACACTGTCCAACTGCATTGAAAGTATAAAAGGAGTAGTTCAAATCTCAATGATGAACTATCCAAATATTTAGGCCTTTATTCTTGTGTATTTTGAATGTATATCATAATTGCGCCAACTACTTAGGTTTAATAGTTAGTATTAGTATAGACTACATTTATTTATTAAGCTTTGCCGTCTAACAATACATAAACAGTTATTAACACAAGACTACATTGTGACAATTCTATTTACTGTTGTGTTTTCAATAATAATTGGAACTGGTAACTGAACGTGCTGATAGAGATTTGATTGTTTTGCAATTTGAGCAATTTTTATGCATTTACCAGCGAGACATTCAGGGGATATAGACAATAATAGCATAACATTGCATAAGGATTTCCTAAGTGATATTCGAATTTATGCGTCTATTTCACGCGGAATTGGAACAAATAGTATCAAAAGTAGTGGTACAAACATGTTACACACTTGTTAAAACCTTTCTGCCGTCTATTTTGCCGCAAAGTTTACCGCGTGTGGTAAACACTATAGAGTTTATATTAGAGAAATTGTGTCAACCCATCTAATGACGTCATTTAATGTATTCATGCATAAATTAGCATACGCCGTTTTTTTCAAAATGGCGGACGACTGTTGAACTTTGTCACAAATTTTCTCAACAACTAAATGCGATGGACAAGGGAAACTATGAAATTAAGTATTCCGTAGGCATGCTCTATAAATATAAGGAATAAAAATTTTCGTTGCCAATGTCCTTTAACGTAAGTAAGTAGTAGTAGTAACAACTTTATTTGGCTACGCTAACCCCTATAGCAAAGCTGGTTTCCAAGAGGGGCGTACCTTACAATTACAATTACATTACAATTACAATTACAATTACAATTACAATTACAATAATTTACTATCATTACGTCTACAACAGATTATTAAGTTCACAAATTTATCTAACTTTATCTAACTGGCCAGTTGTCGCACACTTGAGTTAAATTGGCTAAGAAATTGTTTATTTCTTAGTTCGTCTGGGAGGCTGTTCCACAATTTTGCTCCTCTGTAACTAAGACCTTTTTTAAGATATTCAGTCTTAGGTTTGGGCAGATAGAGCTTTGTGGTAGAGCCTCGTAAATTATAATGTTGAGAGGAAGGCGTCTTTTGAAAAATATCGATTAGTTGTTTGGGCGCTAGATCATGAGTTATTTTATACATAAGACTTGTTACAAATTGAGTTCTGCGTTCTTTCAAAGTTTTCCATTTTAGTTCATTTAAAGCAAGTTCAGATTGGCCGTGTTCATTTTTACGACCGGTAATCACTCTAGCAGCCCTGTTTTGTACTGTCTGGAGACGATCAGATAGTGTGATACCAATAGTATCCCAAACTTCGCAGCAATAGTCAAGGTGTGGCAAAATGAGTGCATTGTAAGCACCAATGAATGTATTATGATCCACACAAGATTTGAGCTTTCTTATCGCTCCGATTCCGGATGAAACCTTTTTAGCAATTTTATCAATATGTTTATCCCATAACAAAAAATCATCAATATAGACCCCAAGCGCCTTTGTTTCTCTCACTCTTTTACTTGGTCCATCACCAACAAATACATTTGGGGCAGCGGATAGGTTATTAATGTTATGCCGTGATCCAATTAGTAGAGTGTGCCATTGACGGAGCACATTTTAGTTCTGTTAGCTAAATACGATTCTAAAAGGTTTAAAGCTTGTTTTTCTAAGCCATAGAGATCAAGTTTCTTTAATAATATATCGTGATTTATAGTGTCGAATGCCTTTTGCAAGTCAAGGAATACTGCAATATTAAAGAAACCACCATCCATATTAACGAACCATTCATTTGTGCTATCTAAAAGAGCAGATGCTGTCGAGTGAAACTGCCTAAAACCAAATTGATGATGGGATAGCAAGTTATTTGCAACAAAATAATCATATAATTGTTCATATAATACTTTTTCGAAAACCTTCCTTACAGCAGGGAGAATAGAATTAGGGCGATAATTATTTAACAGATTTCGAGGGCCTTTCTTGTGCAAAGGTGTGACTCTCGCTACTTTCCATTCAGATGGAACAGACTCATTGGTAATTGCCCTATTGAATATCTTTGTCAAAGAATTTGCAATTACTGGGGAAGCGATACGAATAATTTTAGCTGGAATTTTGTCAATTCCAGTAGATTTACAAGGATTTACAGACAAAAGAAGTCTATATACTTTAGATTCAGACACAGCTTGAAACTTAAAGCTGTGTGGTGCTTTCATTAGTAGATTCTAAATTGCGTGATAAATTAGAGTTTTTTAAGGATTTTCAGGCTGATCTTTCATAAAAAGGTAAAATTAATGAAATCTAATAAATAATCTCGATGAGTTAGCCCCCATTGGCATTTTCAGCAAAGTTTTCGACAAAAATATATGTTACTAAACAAGTTCTGTTGAATCCTGTATGAATCTGCAAGGAAGATAATTATTGTTCCTTAGTTTTGTTTATATCAAACACGAAATAATGTCTGTTTTTAGCTGGAAGATCATCTTACATGTGTATATGATTATTTGGACGTTTATGACGGTGATTCAGCGCATGCGAGACAACTGGGGCGGTATTGTGGGGAACAATTACCAAGTATACTGGTGTCATCGGGATCCAAGATCTTCATCGTATTTCACTCCGACGGGAGCGTGCGAAAACGAGGATTTGCTTTGGAGTATTCAAACGGTAGGATATAAATAATAATTTAACTCATATAGAGAATTTATGAGATATTCGGTTGATGTTATAAAGAACTCACCAAATCTCTCTAAATGTTTCTTGATGACTATTTCTTGATCTCTTGTTTCTTCACGACAATTTATAATGAAAGAAACTTCTACTTCTTCCTTCTTCGAAGTACTTCCTTTTAATAAGTAGCGGTTCGTTTCAATTGTTTTCCAGTTGACATGCATAAGTTCTTTTTTAAGGTGAACTGAAAAATTAACAGTCCATTCAAAGTCTTTTTCATTGTGTTGTGTTTTCAGACTTTAACGAGTGTGCCAATGGAACTCATGGTTGCAGTCAGTTTGCTACATGTGCAGACACTCCCGGATCTTATGACTGTACTTGTAACCCAGGGTACACTGGAAATGGAAGGACGTGCGTTGGTAATGTATCCACTGATCTGTAAAGTAAACTGGATCGCGCAAATAATTATTCATGGTTCAAAAAATGAAGCCAATTACCAGTCATTAAAAATGTTCCATTACTAAGGAGCAAAATCTACCGGGAGATTGTCTCTATTTCTTTTTTACAACGTCTTCCAAATTGTAAAAGTGCATGATAACTACGTTATTCCTGCCGTTATTTCGATTAACAGATAAATTGAGAAAACTGCGTGAAGACGAGAATAGGGAGGGAGGTTGAACCACGTATAATTTTAAAACCATTTTTATTCCAATTCATAAACGACATAATAAGCATAAATTATTAAATATCAAGTTCTACTAAATATTATGGTACAAACCATTTTGAATCTTGTATAAACAAACAGACAAACACAGCAGTTTCTTTTTCTATAATGTCATGGTTTAGTGTAAGTAACCTGATTACTTCTACATGTTAGGTTTAATCACCAATTTTCGACAAATAATTTCAACAAGCGACACAAAATTATACTGAACTTGTTTTTCATATTTGCTCCTTGTTACCCTCTTTTGATGATATTTATTTAAAGATTGTTCTCTTAATCTGCAGATATTAATGAATGTCTCACATCACCATGTCATTCTGATGGTATTTGTTACAACACTGCGGGATCTTTTCAATGCGCATGTAACATAGGATACGTTGGAGATGGTTTCATTTGTCGTAGTATGTATAATTATAATATATTTAGTACTAGAAATACATGCATGCAGAATTTCCTTGCCCATTCGAACCAAGCGATTAGACTCCTCCAAAGTTGTTGTAACATGAAGTACTGTATCGAACACTGTAACCATGGCAACACGCAACTCAGTATATTTGTTTAATTTTTTGGTACAAAATGGTAAAATAGTGATAACATTTGTAATTTTAACTATAAAATTATTAATTATCCAGCTATATAAAGAAGGTATGTTATTATGTACTCTTTTAGCATTGATTTACTGTAAAATTCAACCTTAGACGTCTCACAAAACGTTTCGAAAAAAGTTCAACTGTTTTTTGAACAGTATTTCGCCTTTGTCTTCATTCCTGTAACCTGTAATTTCCAAATTGTTCCAGTCCGTTACCGCATGAAAAGCAAACCTTTGTTTGCCCCAGTTGGTACGTGCCCGTGGAGTGTGAATGTCCTGGCGCCTGCGTGTATTATGGCTATGGACGTCAGTGTTCTTCAAGAAATTAAAATCAACGTTAGTTAGCTTATTTATACATTTAAAAACAGCAATACAACGATGATGGCAACGGCGAACAGATAATGGTTTCCACCTTAGTTGTTCCAGGGCTTGAGATGCTGAGGAATATTTTGGTATGTCTAATATAATCCGCGCGGAGTTGTTTTGCAAAACCTGAAGATGTTCCATAAGAACCACGTTGTTTTTATCGCCCCAAACTAAGTCAGCATAGTCAAACAGAGGAAGAATAAGACTGTTATATATGGTTAAACGAGCGTGTAATGGAATCTGATACGGCATAGATCGTTGATCTTCAGTGACAGTTGACTACACAAACGTAACTTATGTTGACTTCCAAATAGTACAAACTTACATTTGCTAACGTTTAAGGTTAGAAAGTTCTCGTTAAACCACTGGCAAAGGTTTATAAGATCAGAGTTTAATTTATCTTCAAGATCTTGGATGGAGGAGGATGTGTAGTAGATAACAGTGTCATCAGCATACAACGATACTTCACATGAGTTGATAACGGAAGATAATTCTTTGATGTAAATTATGAAAAGTAACGGTCCTAGAACACTACCTTGCGGTACACCAACAGGTACATGCTTTGTGGAAGAACCAACGCCAACGCATGTTACTTGTGTTATTTGGGAGAGGTACGATTTAAACCAATCAACGGCAGAACTTGTAAACCCAACTTTAGTTAATTTATGGAGAAGAGACAAATGATCTATTGTGTCAAAAGCTTTCGACAAATCCAGGAAAACCGCCCCTGTAATACGACCTTTATCCATGTTATCAAGTACGGAGTCTGTAAAATGGGGGATAGCAATTTCAGTTGATAGTTGAGGTCTAAAGCCAAATTGACAGCTTTCTCCAAGATTTTACTTATTGTAGGAAGGACTGTAATGGATCTATAGTTGCTAGGATTACATCTCTCGCCGGATTTAAATAAGGAAACGACTTTTCCCGACTTCCAAGCAGAAGGAAACGTGGATGATAGCAGGAAACGATTAAATACGTTAGTCAACACAGGGGTTATTTGCACAGCTGAATCTTTCAACAAACGAGCACTAATTCGGTCAAGTCCTGTGGCCTTGTTAGCCTTTAGTCTCCTTAGCTGACTTGCCACGAATTGCTCTTCCACAGGATGAAATGCGAATCCATCAATGTTGAGATTGGTTGAGTCATGAGCCTGTTGATTTAGGCTGACATGTGCCACGCCAGAACTTGACTTTCTTGACGTGATTTCATTCAGGGTATTCCAAAGTGAATTGGCGTTTCCTTTGTTTTGGTTGATCAAGTTGATGTAGTAATCAGATTTACACTTTTTCACCAATTTATTTGTAAAGTTCTTTAAGTTCTTAAATTGATCCCAGTGAAATACAGAGTTAGTCTTAATTGCTTTCCTATGGTGAAAATCTCGATCTCTCATAGCATCACTGAGAATGGGCGTCATCCATCGTGTATGAAGTCCTTTTACACGGATCTTTTTAATTGGGGCGTGTCTGTTTGCTACTTCCGAGAATACACTGGTCCAAGCTTCAACGGCAGAGTCGATGTTGTCACAGTTGTCAATAAAGGACCAATCAATTCCATTTAGTTCGTTGACAAACGATTCTTTCGTGTAAGCTCGGTAGGACCGGTATTCAATCGTTTTAGGTTTTGTCTTAGGTACGCCAGGCTTGATCACACAGTAGATGATAAAGTGGTCACTAATCGCCGAAGGAATAACACCACTATCAACAATACGATGGCTGTTATTGGCGAATATCAAGTCGATGGCAGTGCTGGATTGATCGTATATTCTAGTCGGAGAAGTTATCGGCTGTTCTATGTTATTCGACCTGGCAAACCTTTGAAGTTTTTGTTTCCATTTGTATGATGCACGATCGGTGTTTGTAGCTAGAAAATCAATATTAAATGGAATTTTATTCGGAATCGACAGGCAACTTCCCGAGAGAGTCATTTAAGACATCAATGAATCGATCAGCGCAGAAATCAGGGGGTCTATAGACACTGCAAACAAAAAGTTTCTTACATTTGACACGATTAATTTCAATCCAGCATGATTCAATAGCACCATTGGAGATGTCCTGCCGATGCGTGTATGGGATACTGTCTCGTACAAATATAGTCGTTCCACCACCACGCTTAATCTTGCGATCCTGCCTTACTAAAGTGTAGCCAGAAAGGCTAACTTCAGAGTCTAAGATAGAGGAATTTAGCCATGATTCAGAGATGGTAAAGATGTCGAAAGGGTTGTCGTAAATTAAAGACCGAATGTCATCAATTTTGTTTACCAAGCTTCGAACGTTTAAGTGAGCCATCTTGATACCACGAGCTTTCGGAAATCCAAGAGGGTTCTGGGAGTCAGAAATAGGACCATGGTTTGGGCTAACATTACCAGCTAGAAGGACCAAATAGGAGGCCGCCAGAGTAGTTTTAAAGACATATAGGCCAATTGACTATTTTTGGACGTTATTTCGCTCGCTGCTCTGATTTGAATAAATTAAATGAATGCAATTCCCGACAAAATACATTCACTGCCCGCTTTAATAGTGTTGATACATTGTTTGTCAGGTTTCAGTTAAGATATTTTGCCAGTGAAAAGTATGAGCAAATGTAAGTGCTTTCCGCCATTCACGTACTTTGCATGACTGTTTATTTCTTGCCTTTTTATTTGGGATATCAAAATCCAATCTGAATATAGGAATATATTTGCCATATTAGATCAATATTAGAACATACGTTGCTAGAATCCTGATTTTGAGATTTTGGTTTTAAGCTTCCAGTTAACCTAAACACCCTCATTTCTGAAACTTGACGGTTTAGAATGACATATATGTTGTTTCCTATTTTTTAGGTGGAAACACAACAAAATGCACGCAAAAGCTTGATCTTGGGTTTATGTTAGACAGTTCTGGTAGTATCGGGCAATCTAATTTTGATAAAACAAAATCGTTTGTAAAAGATCTAACCGATTATTTCGAGATTTCACAAGACCACACAAGAGTGTCGGTGATGTCATACGCAACATCGTCAACTGTGCATTTTCCATTTTCTCAACAATTTGGAACACAGCAAGACCTTCATTCAGCAATAGATAACATTCCGTACAGTAATGGTGGCACTAACACCGACGAAGCACTGACCAAAGCGTATAGGGAAATGTTCAATGCCAATAATGGGGCACGACTTTCAGGTTTGTCAATTATTATTAATTGTTATAAGTTTTGTATTTCTATATGTCAGATATGATTGACATTACAAGTATTCCCCAAAATCTCATTTACTAAGCCTTAATCTAGACCTACATCTGACTCGGTTTAATAAAGTCCAAAGCCCTTTCTATATACGAAGCAATAGAAAATATACGAAGGAGTATAAAATATTTTGGTGTTATTGTGAGAGTAACATTACGAAAGTTACAATCGGTACAATCTATGACAGAACGTGTTAGAGCGCTCGAGAAAAAGTCCAATGTTTCTAAGCTAATATTATCTGATCAATAGTGAAATAAATCCCCACCCCCGTAACCATAATGCTGGTGTACCAAACAGGAATGATTTTAATTACTTTTATAACTGCACAAAGAGTAAAAAATTGGATAGCATTTGAATGCAGCGTCATGTTAAACATCATGGAACCAATAACCTATGTCAAGGGAGCTAACTCGAATGTGGTTAAATGGAGAAGATGAAGATCGAATTTAATGTGAAGTCTGGGGATCCTCCTCTAGGATCTGTGGGCCTCCCCCTTGAAAATGTTCCTCTTTTCGAGCCTCTGATACTTGCTTTTCTGTATTTTCAGACACAAATTTTGATATATTCCGTAAGAGAGACTGAATATTAGATGCAAAAGCAATGCTTGGCTATTTAGTATAAGAATCTGTACTCTTCTTTGCTTATAATACAATACCTACTTTTATATATTAAGAAAAGTTTATTATTGCACAAAATCTGATTTATCACTGAAATCATCTGAATAAATTTATCACTGCACAAATCTGATTTATCACTGCACAAATTGCCTGGTTATCGCTGCACCTTAAAGTAATCCCTGGTACCAAAGAGATTTTCATTGCATTGGGTAGTTACGATACATCAGCACAACACAACAATGTTATAAGTGAGCGCGGGGATTAATGGAGACATTGACATCCACGCCGTCAATGATTGTAGTTAAAGTGTTATATTTTAACAACGAGTAATCAAGCAATGCGATTTCAGCATTGCATTGCAAGCTGTTACACTGAGCAACAATTTCGTTCAACTTGCAATGATCAGGGTTAAGTGCTACCATTTGGAGCCAAATTGTCAGCCAAGAGCCAATAGGAAGCCATTTAGTGAGCGAACATTGCGAGACAAGTTGCAAGAAGGTATTTTACACCGTGCAATGTTTTAAAGATGCATTGCAGCATTGCCGCAACCGTTGCGAAAAGTAGAACGTGATTCTTCTTCGTGAAAGATTTCTTGCAACAAAAATGTTGGGAGACTTGGTGATTACGAGGCATGTTACACCAAGTTGTGAGAAAAATTACCAGACAAGTTGCATAGTGTAAAGCGCCTTTAGGCTTCTACTTTTCGAAATATGTTCATGAAATTAACTCACTGTATTCTGTATTCCCTTTCAGCTATAGTCGAGAAACTGTAAAACGTATTCATAACAAACGTATTAATTAATTTGTTTGTAAAAATATTTTTACTTTAGTCACAAGTCCTCTCTCCTCCGCAGAGGCTTACATGAAGTTTCTAGTGAGGGAAAAGTGAGCGTGCAGGGAGTGATGGGAAGAGCGAAATAAAAGTAGCCTCTGCCAGTTAATGTAATAAATATGGCGGTTCGATATCAACCTTCGAGGGTGTTAAGAGATGTTTTCCACTTTCCTTTTCAGGCGTACTTGACTCTCCTGGAGTGAATCCAACATTAATATCTTCTTCTCTCAATTTGCACTGAAAAATAGCGAGAAATTGCAAATGAATATGGATATGTTGACTGAAAATATCCTCTAAATTGCAAAATTTCTTTATAAAAATGACTCCACTGACCTTCGATACTCAGATTATGAAGATTTATTTCAATTTCTACCACATTTCCGTCCATTTCAGGTTTAAAAAGATGTCAAAGCAGTCAAACAAAAGGTTTGGTTCGAAAACCATACTTTTTTGCATTATCTGGCAGAGCCTCCTCGCCTTCATTTCAATCTTCCCATCACTCCCCGCGCGCTCACTTTTATTCAGGAAACTTCATGTAAGTTATTTGTAAATACTTAAGGAGGCTCTGCGGAGGAGAGAGTCACAAGTCTATATTTGAAATAGTTTTTTGCTCAAATATATAATAATATAAATAAAAACCGTCGGCTAAATTGCTGAAATGAACAATTATTAATTATGAACTCGTATAACAAAACACATTATTATACATTCAAACTTTATTATCGTTCCTGATTGGTCAAAAAGCATCGGATAATTCTCAATATCCGGTAGTTCTCACGTTATTTCCGCTTCTGACGTTTTCAGCGGGCAATAATAGTTTTTTTGGATCGAACTTAGATCCAAAAAACTATTATTGCACGCTGTAGAGCCCAGGGCCCTGCGCGGTCCTAAAAGCCCACGAAATTTTGAAAGCCGAAACAAAATGTTCTTGTAAATTTGCCTTTTCAAACGAAGAGAAAATGTCCAAATTATTGTCAGAAAAAGAAAGTGACTGCACAAAAAACGCCACGAAACAATACAAAACCATGTTCAACAAGTATTTATTGTTTTATTAAATGTTAACTTATGTGCTTTTGCATCTTTCCCACCGGCCGCAATTCTTGGCTTACTTGTCTGGTTTTTGTCTTTTGAATGTATAATAGAACAATTATTGGATTCGGCTTACGCATGATATTAAACAATTATTTGTTGAGGCTGAGCATGATATGAAGAATTATTCAGACCGAGGCGGATAACATTGACCGAGGTCTGAATAATTCTTAAATATCATGGGTAAGCCGTATCATGGCCAATAATTATTTTATTATACATTCAAAAGACGAAAACCGAGACAAGTAAGCCAAGACTTGCGGCCGGTGGGAAAGATGCAAAAGGACATACGTTAACATTTAATAAAACAATAAATACTTGTTGAAGATGGTTTTGTATTGTTTCGTGTCCTTTTTGGTGCAGTCACTTTATTTTTCTGAGAATAATTTGGATATTTTCTCTTCTTTTGAAAAGGCAAATTTACAAGAAGCCATTTTGTTTTGACTTTCAAAATTTCGCGGGCTTTTAGGACCACGTAGGGCCTGTGGTCTACAGCGTGCAATAATAGTTTTTTTGGATCCAAAAAATATTATGGCACGGTGATGACGTCAGAAGCGGAAAAACGTGAGAACTACCGGATATTGAGAATCATCCGATGCTTTTTGACCAATCAGGAACGAGAATAAAGTTTGAACGAATAATAACAAGAATTATTCTTGATATAACGCTCAGCCTCAACCAATAATTGTTTATTATTCTATGGTTTAAAAATTATTTAAATGTGCACGAAACCCACAACTCAATGCAGATAATAGATAATAGTCAAATACCTTATAGTATATTGCTTACCAAGATTCGTCTTTCTAGTTTAATGTTTATCGTTACGAAATCCTATTTCACAATCCGTATAAGTTCTAAAACTTATAAAAAACTATTTGCAAAATGAAATATTGACGTGTGCACTGGAGAACCAAATTTTTTATGTTACCAATCATGTGCTTTATAGATTACAGTCCGCCTTAGGCTTGCACTAGTACATGCGCATAAAGACAAAACCACTCAACGCCCAGGACATAAAGCAGCATGACTTTCACTTCGCTAGGTCATCTTCCATCATACACCAGGTGTAAATACCCGACCGGAATTAGTACCATCGGCCCGTGCTTACTCACGGAACGGCGCTATCGCGCCGTTGGCTCGGGGATCAAAGTTTCTGTGATTACTGTACAGCTGCGTCATTTCGCGTAACTAAAATCTGATTAGAATTAGTCGTTTGAAGTAAAACTGCCCTGCTTTGGTCAAAATATTTGAACGAGCCTTACACTTCGCACGCGTTAACGAAACTACTCTGTTCCAAAATCTTTAATATAACAAACCAACCCTCAAAATGGGGGCAAATTAATGCGTGCCATGCAGACAACAAGAGAATTGGAAGTACGTTTCCGGGCAGCGCAGGTAAAGCTTGCACAGTAATTTGTTTTTAGATATTTGTTGCACTGTCTTCTTCAAGGACTCAGTTTTTTCTAGGATCAGGGAGTGGTCATTATTTATGGGGAGGGGGACTGGGGTTGGCGAATGGGAGGGGGTTCGCAAATGGGAGTGGGAGCTAATATAGTTTCACACCTATTTGTAGCGGGAGTTGCTGTCATAATAGTTTCAAACGTCATTATAGTGCATTGCTTTTTCGCTACAACACCCTTTAATTGTTCACTCATAAATACAGGATGTAAGAAAAAAATGTAATCCAACGTTTGCATGCAATCGCGCGCACATTTTCAATAGGCAGACAATAGCTTTGCACTGAAGTCCCAATGGTGGGAAAATGCGTTCTCCATCGGCAATTTTTAATCGTATCGTGTTTCGCCACTTTTTATCGAAATGGTGCAAAAATGTATCATTTGACAGCAAAACGATTGATCTTTATTATACATGTACACACTGAATATTAAACGCACGACAACATGCTAAAGTTGGACTACCTTTTTTATACATATTAAAGCTCCCTGATCGAACACTGTATACCTACTTGTGTATGGCTAAAACTTTTAGATGCGAAGAAAATTTTGATAGTGCTCACTGATGGTAAAAGCAGTGGAAATGTTGATCAACCAGCTCAGCAACTCAAGAACATGGGTATCATCATATTTTCTATTGGAATTGGTTCAAGCATCGATGTATCAGAACTGGAAACAATGGCTTCCGCTCCAGTAGATGATCATCTTTTCCTTTTGCACAATTTTACTGAATTTTCAACTTTGGCAGAGAAAATGTCCTCCACTACTTGCAATGGTATGGTTTAATAATCATTCAAATATTTATTTTATGCCATCACATACAAATAGCCAAACGACTCCTTAATATGGTCACGTGTCCCCTGATATTTTTTTCATTTGCAATGGTGCCTAAAACGGAAAAGTACCTGGTGCATGATGTAAATTGTCTCGCTGAGTCGCTGTTTATATCGCTGTGTCTTTACATATTTTACGAATTTCAGACAGATAGAAAATGTCATGGCGAAGCAACGAAGAGACATTTGGACTATATTTTACTTCCAATTTCAATTAAATTATCCTCTCTGTCAACATTTTGTGCAGAAGGATTCTGACGTTCCCCAACCCAATTCCATTGCGTGCGAGTCCCTCATATAAGATTGACTTCTAAGTTGGTATATTTGGGTATCCAATTTTACCAGTCTAAATAATAAAAACATAGACTGCTTCAAAACACTTAAACCATTAGAAGAGCCTGAAATAGAGTGTTGAAATAGACTGTTAGATAATAACCGACAAGTATAAGGAAAGACAAATGAGAGCCTGAAATAGACTGTTAGATAATAGCCGACAAGTATAAGGAAAGACGAATGGCATAAGAAAGCAATGCAGTGAAGTGCGCGACAATAGTGTCGACATAAGCATTAGCGCAAATTTGTAAGCGTTATCTGTGGCGAAACAAATAATTATTTCAAATCTGTCTTCGATCATGACGTTTTATTCTGTATCCATGTTTATGCTTATCATATCCCATTCGTATGAACCAGGCTTAAACAGACATGCATTATGACTCATTATATTATAAGTAGTATCTAACGAGCAATTTGATTGGCTAATGCGCGTGCTTTATGACGCAATAAAGCACGGCCACCGTTTTGATTTTTATCACTTCGTCCCCGCTTGTTAAATTTTCCTCGGAATTGTCAATACAATATGAACAAAATTATAATAGTTTTAAATCCAAAGTCTGTCAAAAAGCAAGAAAAAATAGACCTAAACGAGATGGAAAAAAGCCAGCCAACAAATAACAACGGAACATAAACGGCGAATAAAGATTCGTAGCTGTTTCTGAGTTTGAAACATTTTGCTTGAAAGTTGGCATTCAACGGCGACAAGAAACGCGAAAATCTGTACTATTTTGACATTTAAAGGTACAAAAACTGTTTTTAAACACTAACCAAACCAAATTTATCCACAGTTCTAGGTGCAAAAAATTAAAATTAACCATTTTGGCATTGATTTAGATATAAACAATATGTGTACAGTTTTTAAGCTGTCAAGATGCAACGACAAAAACCTACACAAATACGACATGTTTATGCATTTCTTGACAGTTTGTCTGAGAAAATTTTTAACCACCAACCACTGAACTAGCAAAAAAACTCAAAAAATATTCAAACAGTACCTTCAAACAAAAACTGCCTGATATATTTGGTTCAAGATGAAAAATCAACTTGAGAGCCAATGTCATATTGTCATCAAAGCAGCTTGACAAAAACGGAAAAACTCTTCGCTATTATACGAATCCAGGACAATAGTGAAGCAGAACAACGAAAAACCAATCTGTCTATCATTGTGCACTATATTTGAAAAAATTTCAACAGTTTTTGTGCCTTTTTAGTCCCTAATTTTTGTTGAGTTGCAAGTTTTTCGCTCCTTCGCCGGCCAGAATTCAAGCTTGTAGTTGTTGCCAAGCAATGAAAACATTAAAAGCTTGCCAGTGACGTCAGTGATTACATGTTAGGAGAATATCAATATTGATCTTTGAACAAAATTGTTTACTGTGGTTATATACCACTTATAATATAAAAGAATTAAAAAACTCGTCTTGTGCCGTTATGGTGTAATAATGCACTCGGGGGAATGTTGGGAGAATACTCGAGAAGCGTGTAAAACACTCGGCTAAGCCTCGTGTTTTACAAGCTTCTCTCGTATTCTCCCAACATTCACCCCTCGTGCATTATTACACCATAACGGCACGCGACTCGTTTTTTAATTCTTAAATATCAAACGCAAGGGGTGTATTACTCTGAAAATTGCGTAGGAGGATTTTTAGGATTTGAAAATCCCTGCAATACATCCTGCGATTTGGGATTTCTTGCGTGATTTTGAGCGGAATTAAGGTGGCTCGATACAGTTTTGTATTATTTCGTATAAAATGAAAAATTAAGAATATAGAAAATAAATTTTGGGCAATTATTAACTGTAGGAGGAAAAATGTATCTGAAATACATAAAACCATACTTGAAGGGTTCTAAAATTTTAAAGTATCATAACTACCGTTGCTATGGCAACCGTGACGTTTCAAAATGGCCGATATTGACTTTAAGTAATTTAACTCGCGAAAATTTCGAGACTTCATTTTATTTGATAAAACGTTTCCCTTAATAAAGGAAGTGTTTTAAATTTAAAAAAATTCTGTAATGAGGAAAATTTTTAATTTAATAAAATGTGTTTTTACAATTCAAAAATTTTCCTCATTACAGAATTTTTAAATTTGCAAACACTCCTTTGCAAGTGGAACGTTTTATCAAATAAAATGGTCACCGCAATTTTGGAGTTAATTACTTTAAAAGTCATAATATCGCCATTTTGAACGTCTGCCATAGCAACGGTAGTTATGATACTTTTTAAAATTTTTTAGAACCCTTCAAGTATGGCTTTATGTATTTCAGATACATTTTTCCTCCTACAGTTAATAATTGCCCAAAATTTATTTTCTATATCCTTAATTTTTCATTTTATACGAAATAATACAAAACTGTATCGAGCCACCTTAAAAGGACATTTTTGAGATTTTGAAATTTTATGGATTTTGAAACGTGTTTTTCCGTTCGGATTTTGCAATAGATTTGGAGATTTTTAGACATTTTCTGGGATTTTTAGAGATTTTATGGGAATTTTTCGAATTTAGGATTTTGGTGAATCTGCGCGCTGGGAAGGATTTTTGGATCTTTTTCGAAGATCTTTTTTGGATATTTGAGGAAGTGTAGGAGGATTTTCAAAGTAAACACTCCTCGACCAAATTATGGATGTACGATTGCCTAAGTCAAATGAATTTTAAATAATATACCATGATTATATATTTTTTCAATGCAGGATTAAAAGAAATGAAATATCTTCACTTTGGCAATAAAAATCTACAAATGAAAAAGCCAGCTCTGTTCGTATATATATAGCCTTCTCTTCATTGTTATACTTCAAAAAGTTTACATGATATGCTGTTGTTAAAAATGAGCATGGTGCGTAATAATTAAGAAAACAACAGTGCCATTTTGTAACGGTCCAGCGTTGGGAATGTTCTATTGTCTCTTGATTGTTTCAAAAATTCCACTCTGCTCCTTGCCATCCAGTCATTCATTGTTTTTAGATATTTCAGCATTTATGCAAAGAGTCTATTTTGTATTTTACGCTAAAAATATATTTTCTTTCAAGCAATCTCATACCTGGTGATATGCAAGAAAGATAATATTACAGTGGTAATTGGAAGGCACGAAGTATCATCTCTCGACCTTGACAACATGTATCTCGCAGACAGTACGTGTAAAGCAAGTTACAATGAAACACATGTGTATATAACGACAGCATTGAATAAATGTGGGACGATGTATTCTGAAACTGATCAAGAAATGTATTATAACAATACTTTGACAGCAGCTGCTCCAACCTCGCCTGGTTCAGTTATTACAAGAAAACAATCATTCGCATTCGCTTTCAGATGTGCCTATAGCCGTTTGATAAGCGTAAGTGGTTTGAAATTTAAACCTCCGAGGCCAGTGATAAAAATTAAACAAAGTAAGTACTAATTTCATTTGAAATTCATGAATATTATATGAATCATATATATGAGATTCGCATATTATATTATGGTTTAAGTTTGTTTTACAGTCTGGCACAATGCAGTGTATCCGTGCAGTCTTTCGTCAGAAGAAACAAAAGTCGCTGCCTAATTTTAATCTAAGGACAGTCCGTTAAGATTGAACATTATTTTAAGATAACATAGCAATAGAAAAAATTTGCCTATAACAAAGTCAAAAATTGGAAAATTTTGCCTACGTACGGATGCCAACACAGGCGCCAAATGATAACACAACACTAATAATATAAAATTCATTAGAAAGGGAGAGCAAAAATGGTAAGTATGTGATGTGATAAGCCAGATAAGGTAATGGTTGTATGGGATGTAATAGTGTTCATGCATGTCATTCATTTCATGATATCATTTGCACAAGTGAGGGATTTGGGAATAGGCTCAACGCAACTGTATAACCGTCGTCCTTCCATGATTAAACCCCATAAGTCTAAGATATAAGTCAGAAGACACTTTTGACATATTCCGCCTACATATACTGCTAGGGGCACACCGTCCACTAATATATATAATCTAGCATTGCGATGATTTACTTCTTTATTGTAATTGATCTTATTGTATTTATATTTTAGGTGATCTAGGAAACTTTACTGTGGATATGGGTTCCTTCTCCGATGCTGGTTTCCTTTCTTCTTCTTCTGATAAGTATCCAGCATTTAAAAGTTTTGCTGACCGTATCAACATCCAGTATGGTGTAGACACCAGCAACACTGATATTGTTGTACGAGCCGAAACATGCCGTGCAACACCAAGTAACAAGCCTTATGATACACCACAATATGAATTCATATCTGGAGGGTAAGAAGTAAAGATAATTTTTATTGTGTTTCTCAAAATTAAATAATAATATAACTTTATTGATCCATCGATCTTAAATTTAAAAATGCAATGGATTTACATTCTATACAAGCAGTAATACCAATCAGTGGCGTAGGAACAGGGGTGGAAGCAATCAATCAATCAATCAATCATTTATTTGCCACAACACAACAAGAATATAGATATTTACATTAATTATAATTTGAATATCAATGCTGAGCAGTAGCGAGAAGACCTCAAGAAGCTAAAAGGCTTATATTAAGAGGCCATCTCGTCAACTAAAATAATATTATAATAGTAAATTTAGAGAAGAGGAGGCCCAATGGCAGTAGTCATGAGACCCCCTAGTTCACTGTGATAATTCAAAATAAGACCATATCTTTGTTCAAGTTCAAAACACACATACATTACTACATAATATACAAGTTAATAACTAAAACATGTCGATTTCGACGTCTATGCGACATTATAATTTCCAAGTAGGAAAATGCGTAATTGATTCTTGAAAGAGGAAATAGTGATTTTAGCCGTAATATGTGGTGGAAAAGAATTCCATGTATTCGGACCAACAGAAAGAATAGTGAATTTCTTTATGTTTGTCCGACACGCGTGAGATCTGTAATTTGTAGCCGATCTGGTGTTATAACTATGTACTTGATTGTTTGTGATAAATAAGTTATCAAAACATTCAGGTAACAAGTGATGGTGGTATTTAAACATAAATGTACCTATGTAAAAGGAATTCAATTTAAATATATCTAATATTTTTAACTGATAGAATAACGGAGAGGAGTGAGCACGGTAGTCAGAGTTCGTCAGAGCTCTTACAACCCGTTTTTGTAGAAGATAAATTCTGTTTAGATTAGTTACATAAGTAGAGGACCATACAATATTACAATAGGTTAGATAAGGATATATAAGAGTATAATATAAGCATAACTTAGTTGTAGGTGATAAAAGATGGCGAGACCTGTAGATAATTCCAACAGATTTCGCCATCTTTTTACAAATATTATTTATGTGAATCTTCCACGATAAATTCTCATCAATGTATACACCTAAGAATTTGATACATTGCTTCTGGATTAAGGTTTGATTGTCGTACTGGAGACATAAATTTATATTTAATTTTCTTTGTCTTGGCCGAAAGATAACATAATTAGTTTTACTAATATTTACAGATAATTTGTTTGATTTCATCCAAACATCTAGGTTTGCCAGTTCACGATTTAAGATAATCTCGAGATTTTTAATGTCCAGATGTGAATAATATACACTAGTGTCATCCGCAAAAAGAAACGATTTAGCCAAATCCAATGCATTTGGAAGATCATTTATATATAAAATAAAGAGTAACGGACCTAGTATTGATCCCTGAGGTACTCCACATTTTATTTTATTGAAAGACGAGCAAGTGTATCTAAATTGGACAAATTGCTCACGATTTAACAAATAGCTTCTGATCCACTGCAAGGCCACACCTCGGATACCATAGTACTCCAATTTTTGAAAGTAAAACTTGGTGGTCTAGCGTATCAAAAGCTTTCGAAAGATCAATAAATACACCAGCAGCTATATGGCCTCGGGGCACAGGGGCACGTGCCCTCAAGTTTTCTTCAAACTTGAAGTTGCTTCCTACGGCTATGATACTATAGTTATATAGAGAATAATACATGGGTGAACGGAAATACCAGATTTATTTCGAGTGTTGAACTTGATATCTCACGAGTGAGCGGCAGCGAACGAGTGAGATATGATGTAGGCCTACAACACGAACATAACATTAGGCCTACAACACAACATTTCCAAGCATCCATGTATTTTTCTGTTTATTATATATAGGACAGTCTTTTCAAACAAAATAAAATAAAATAAAATATCCATCTTCATAAACTTCAAAAGCGATAATTTTCACCTGTGAGATTATCATTAAATAATCTCACATGTAAGATTATCAGTTTTATCAGTGCTCGAAATCTCTATAAAGCACTATACTTTATATAATAAAGCATATTATTCCTATAAATATTCAAAAATATATATAAAAAATAATAAAAGATAGAATAATAGGCTAACTAATTCAAAAGATATAATTTTAACCTAAATATATACGTTACGACATGCTCTTGGAATAAACGAGTTCTTATGTCTATCTGTTCCGATATTATTACGTTTAGATGGTTCTTATTCCTAAGTCTAAGATTATAATTATGAGTTTTAGCTAGTTTTAGGCAAAAAGTTATAGCATGGATGTTCTTCATCTGCTTGTTACCTTGTATCTTCAAAAATTATTTCTTTGTAGATTCGTTTGTAAAAACTGAATTTTATCGTATATACTATAGAGTATAGTATATCTATTTATTCAAACTGAAGGACTAGCTGATTATAGCTGCTTTCCAGAAATTCAACAAAATTCAAATTTTACTTACATCGCTATAATATTATTAATTATAATTTTAATTCTAATGCTGCGACTAATACTGTAATAGTATACTAGTAGTGAATGTTTATTAGAGCAATGCAAAAATATTTTCATCAGGTGAAAAATAAATTTTCCATTACACGAGGCGATAGCCGTGTGGGATGGAAAATTCCATCTTTCACCGAATGAAAATATTTGTCCATTGGCATTGCACGAATGAAATCATTAATTTTATCGTACGATATCATAATTGTTCCTTGTTCGCTGCGCTCACTCGTGACAATAATGCTATCGTCCTCGAGCGATAAAACTTATATAACCTCATCCCTCATATGATAATCTATTCTTATCAGGATTCAGTATAATAATGGCTTTCATTTAACGAAACATCATTAAATTCCATCGGCTGCATTATGGATTTAGCGTTAAATGAGCTACTAACACGATACGATTACGATTTTGACGGATGGAATTTAGTGAAAACCGAACCGTGTAATGGAAATCGTATAGTACAAAAATCCACGACTGGACCATTGGCATTGCACGATCATGAAAATGGAAATTTCTTTTCAATATCACGTGATCATTATAAGCCAATGAAGTATCGACAATTTAATAAAGTGTTATATAAAATGTTTTAGACATTTGTATGACAGAATAGGGCCGGTTGTACGAAGGGCGGATAGCGTTATCCACCGGATAGTATATTTTTCAACCTTTGTGAAAACGCCAGAAAAGCTGTGAAGCTACGGATATCGACCCCACAATACATATACCGAAATATTTTAGTTTATAAATACGAAACTATAAATTGGGTTTACCAATCAAAGGCCAATTTAAAATAGCTTGGAAAAACTATCCGGCCTTAGAAAACCATCTGCAACAGACAGAGTGAAACCGGTTGCCTGTCGGATTCTTTCATGTGTGCGTTTTGACGCCCTGGTGAGAATTACTTAAGACTGGGCAATATCAGGAGAAAACCTGATAAAAATTTGTTAAATTGGTTTAACTCATATCTTTCCAATCGAAAGCAGACTTTTAAAGTAGATAATATTTTCTCAGACATGTAACCCATTAGAACAGGTGTGCCACAAGGTTCTAATTTAGGACCAATACTAACTACTTACTAACTGAGCGTGAGGTCTGTACTGTAAAATATCAAGCTGAGGTCTTACAGCAAGACCGAGGTTTGATATTTTACCGTACAGACCGAACAGTCGAAGTTAGTAAGTTGTTTATTATATGGCATTTCAGACAACAACATTTTGCCAAAAATTGGTCACGCGAGGGCAAAGTACAAAGTCCGAAACTCAAAGCCGGTCATTTTCAAATGTCAAAATAATTTCAATGATACAAATTTGTCTTAGTTTTTTACAAATTTATCTAATCTTAACTTAGTAAAACTACTTTACAGTACCATTTATAGAATAAAATATAAAATTAATAGAAAATATAGTGATATTGAGCTATCGGATCAAAGACAAAAACAACTTTGCATGTTCGAAAAAACAAATTCTTGTCTGTTTTAGTTAAAAACATCGTAAAATTTACCTTGATTTTATCCCTTGTTAGTTATCCCTTTTCCGTATTTTCCGTTTATTTTTCATTGTTTTAAATTATTTTTAAGGATTTTTTTATGCTTTTATTGGTTTGAAACACTCTCCTCCGCAGAGGCTGTGAGCTATTAAAAATAATTAGTCGTTTTTAATAGTGAGTTCTCGAGCATTTTCATTAGTCTTACACGAAGTTTTGACGAGGGTGGGGGAGCGCAAAGAATGAAGGGAAGGAGGAAACCGGGGAAGCCTCTGCCATATAATGTTTTCAAGATGGCGACATTTGCATAAATTCGAGAGTGAGTATTATGAATAATGGATGAAGGAATTGCAAATAGCATATTGTCGACATCAAATAGACCGTTTCAAGTGGCGAAAGAACAAAACAAAATATCGTGTGCCGAGTGCTATAAAGTTTTTTTCGAAGGGAGTAGGACTGTTGCTGTGTTGCATCACTCCAAAATAAAGCATCGCAATGTGGTGTTTTTATAATGAGCAAATCATGAAGGATTGTAAGACGCTGTTTGAAGATCTTCATGGCCAGGAGACGTATAGAATTTTAAAACAACTTTCCGAAGCACGCCTTCAAATGGTAGGAGTAATTTTATTAGGATATTATCCGAGTTTATAAATAAAAATATCTGTAAATTATAAAATATTTTAGTCCGATCATAGACGGATTTTCATGTTTATTACTAGGGGGGGTGCCAGAAATTTTAGGGGCGTGAGCTGGCGAGGTAACACAAGGCTTCACCAAACGTGCTGCAGGGCTCAGCCTCCAGTGAGGTCCAGGGGTGGAGCCACTAGTGGGAGGCTAGAAAGAAAAGCACCACCGGAAAAGGGTGGGAAAGGTTTCTAGAGTGCATCAGAAGTCATTCGAAGCAAAAAACTAAGGTTTATGAAGTTGTCAAGTCAATGAATTTGGCAGGTCCTTTGAGAGAGTTAAGTGACACTGTAACCCCCCATATGGTTCTATAGGGTTGCATGTTGGACATGTTGGGGGGTGAAAACAAACATTTGGGGGTAGCAGCCTCCAAGAAAATCCATCTAAGAGTCAGATTCATTGGTCAAATTGAGAATTCCTCAATTCCCATGACCATGGTGCAAATATAAAGCTGTAATGCTGCTATTTTATAAATCAAGGAAAGAGCCTTTAATATATCCATATTTAAGGACTGATATTATTATTGCTTCATGGTGGTGAACAACTTTCTTTATATGACTTAATATATAGAACAAAGACCCCAGCCTTGCCCGTGCCAGTATTCAATATGAAGAATTTCAAATGCAATCATCACTGATGAGATGGAAAAGAAGAGCATGGCAATTGCATCACATTCCCGCAGAGAGGCAGCAAAATTATATGGCTATTTCTTTTGCACTGCCAGTGGCTTGCTGAGACCCCTTGGAGGTACACCATGCTGTGTCCAAGTTGAAAGATCGGGGATACACAAGATGGTCCAGGCCAATGATTTAGATTAGCATGTTTTCAGTTACATCTTTCACATGGCTCACAACACCACAATCTTGAAAAAATAATAGAATACTTTGTAAGCAATTTATGATTTTAATATAATAAAATAAACTCGTCTGACAGATTTCTAGTAGACAGTCAATGATCTAACAACAACAACAATGATGTACATATTATTTAAGAACTAAGAAAAGTAACTTATCAGATGCATATGATTTAGCCAGTATATCCTGAGAATGTTGGGTTTTTCTCAAAACCTTCTTCATAACTTTGCAGACCCTTTTTTGGTGTACTGGTTGTAATTTGTGGATCCTGTGTATATCAAGTACAGGTAGTTCATCCTCATCTAATTGCAAATGTCATATTAAAAATATTAAAAAGGATCAGCCCATTAACAGGCAATACACCTATCATTTTGCTTTGTCTAACACCAGATGATTTTACATTTTTCAATCCTACTGTTAGTACTGTAGATATTTTTACCTCCATATCAAAAAGGAGAAAGTAGAGTATGGTATGTTGTTTTGAAACAGAAGCAACTGGAAAGGATTTTGTAAACATTCGGTGATTCACTAGCAAGGTACATACACTAGCCCACACACAGAGTGGCCATTGAATGACAGTTTTGAAAATTATTACTGTGCAAGTGCATTAATGTTAAATATTGAAGTAATGTCTGGTGTTACAGAGTAAAATTCTAAAGTAGGTGAATCTTGGCACATTGCTGATTGTTAACTTTTTAAAGTCATTTTTGTTAATTTTGCTATGTGAAGATGAAGCTTCAGAACAATTTTCAATTGTTTGCTGGTCATTAGATGATAATTTGCTTGGACAAAATATGATTTTGGACTTCATAAGAACACAGATTATTTGTAGGGAAGCCATTTAACCCATTAAAATAGCTGGTAATGCGCCCAGATGCACCCTACTTTTGTCAGTTCTAACCCCAGACAATTAACCCCACTCATTCTAACCCCAGACAATTTTACTGCACAGTGGTAAGGTAATGCCAGTTAATGTTGAGCTGATTACTTAAGAGAGGCCAGCATAGCAAGTAGCCTGTGTAGCAGGCAGTTTTAAGGAGTTGAGGTGAGGGCAGTTGAGGTGCAGCCGTGCGGGCAGAGAAAAATTAGGAAGGCAAGAGCAAGACACAGGGAAGGAGAAAATCATATTCTTTGCCTTTCCTGCATCACACCTCCCTAATTTTCCTCTGCCCTCACCACAACTACCAAACCCTTTAAAACCCTAGCTATACAGGCTACCTAGCAAGTTGCTGATTTTTTTCTCGTGTAGACACGAGGTGAAAACCAGTCATACTCATAGGTCTAGCCCTTCATTTAAAGCCATATAAACATGGCTAATAATTTTCATATCTTAGCCACTTAGTAATTTTGAGTTACAATCAATCATTTTTAGACTAAAATATTCGTTTTATTCATACAAACAGACAGTTCAAAGATTGAAATTGTGTGTAACAATGGCTTAATTTGAAATAATTTTCCCACATGACACAGCACGTGTATTCATAAATATTCACTATTTTCATATCAAGTTTGTCGCAAATATTTCAAATAATTACATACATCGTCGTCGTCAAAACCTTTTCTGCCTCTATATAAATGTGTGATCATTCGTATCTCATTTATTCGCCGGTGTAATATCAACAAAACAGTGCTTTTATACGTACCTTCTAGACTGAGAACATGCATCGAATTTTCGAGCGAGGTTCAATATCGCAGCCCATTTCTATATACACAAATTATAAACCACAATATCATTATACGAAGAAAATTCATTTACATCAACTCCACATCAAGAATATATTAAATAGCACAAACAATACTAACTTACCATCTATACTAAGATTCTGCATTGATGTTTCAAGATCTTCCGTGTCGCTCTCTGATTCCGCCATGTTGTGTTCACAGAACCGCTACTTTGTTCACAGAACCGCACATTATATGGCAGAGGCTTCCCTCATAATTTTCCTCCTTCCCGTCTTTCCCCGCGCGCTCACATTTCCTTGAAAACTTCGTGTAAGGCTAATGAAAATGCTCGAGAACTCACTATTAAAAACGACTAATTTCCTCCTTCCCGTCTTTCCCCGCGCGCTCACATTTCCTTGAAAACTTCGTGTAAGGCTAATGAAAATGCTCGAGAACTCACTATTAAAAACGACTAATTATTTTAATAGCTCACAGCCTCTGCGGAGGAGAGTGGGTTTGAAATGTGTTCAAGTCGTCGTAGGGCAATAAGAATACCGTATTGCCCGGTATTACCTACCGGTGGCAAAACGGGAAATTCCGACCGCTCAGGAACCAATCAAATTGCGCGATACACCAAAACAAATGCTTGCCATATAATAATATTTCTTATATATGTCAATGCACCTAACTATAACCTTGAGAACTACAAAAAATGCAAAATAGAGTTGCAAGAATTTTAACAGCGAGCAGTTACGATTTATCGAACAAATTTAATTGCGAAACGCTAAAAGACCACAGGGGAACTAAAAAAGCATGATTGATGGGTAAGGTTAAACATAGGATTGCACCTGAATCAATAGAACATTTGTTTAGCATTTCCAATAATCAAAATTACTCCTTAAGAAGTAATTTGAACGATTTTAAATTGGATAAGCCAAAGACCAATTTCATGAAGAAAGCATTAGTTACTCCGGTGCAATATGTTGGAACGATCTTCCAAGTGACCTTAAGAGTAAAACGAGAATAAGAGTAAGAGTAATAGTAGTTATAGATTATTTGTAGTTTTATAGAATTTCTTTTGTAAATATAGATTTAGTTTAGGAACGCCCCCTTGGAAAACAGTTAGGGCTACCGTTGTAAAATATATTTAAATAATAATAATAATAAATAATAATTGGGGTGTACAAAACCTTCAGGCTAGAACGAGTAATTATAATCTATTAACTTCTAGATGTGACCAAGATCCAACCATCACTCACCATACAAGTGGTTTGCAGCAGAATCACCGATTCAGCATCCAAGTTTTCAGATTCCTGGTCAATCACACCTTTGTTTACATCCATTGTGACCTGCGACTATGTAACAAAAATACTCCAGATTCCATTTGTGTTCGAAGTACCACTTGTTCGAACAGAAAACGTCGTGATGTGTCGTCACTTGATGCTACTGACCGCAGCTATCAACTTTCTATTGGTCCTATTATGTATCGAGAGGAGCCGAACGACCAAAATGACCAAGAACAAGGTTTGCTCATTTCAGTTTGTCATGTACTCAATTTTCTCAGGAAACCATATGATTACAGTGCGTACGTTGCTTAATTTAGGGACTCCACCGGTCCACACAATTAGCCGTTAACAAGTACAAGTTTTATACCGAAACCAAAGGATATAGGTATTTTATAACCATGCGTATACCGAAAATCGTAGGTTTTCTCCAGGTACTCCGGTTTCCTCCCACAGGGAAAGTTGACAGGGTGGGTTGAAATAAGCACCAAACTAACCGTTCAATCGTAGATATGCTCCCTGATCAAGCATGAGTCATACGGTGACATCCAGAGGGGCCTTCAATAAGTCTTACGTTACCACGCTAAGGATTTTGGTCGTTACGTTATGGATAGCAATAAGCAGATCCAGAATTAATAACTATGTTTATCTATAATTCAGGTCTTCATGGTTTTATAGATATGATCACGACTCCCAACATGAAAGTACGAGATTATACAACTCTATTTCTCCACATTCTCCCTATTAACAGCTCCTACGATACCGCCATTATTCGGCATTATCACATTGGTATCAATAATTTGGTATCGGTATCGGTATCGGTCCATTTGTAAGGCATGCCTGAATGGCATTGTCTGTTTCTCGTCTAGAGAAGTGTTGCTTTGGCCAGCCGAGAATAAGAGGAGCGGCTTGAGTTTATAGTTGCCTCATTCTGAAAGTATAAACTCAATCGGGGCAATAACTAAAGTTCTTCCCGGTAAAGTCTCTCATCTTCTTCTCCACTATATGACGAAAACCTCTCTAGACGAAAAGACAAATAGATTGTGGTAAATACGCGAATTAGATATCGCGGGATATCCAAGAAAAACGACTCAATCATGACATCAATTTTATATTTGATTTAAGTCATCGGATACGCTAACACTGCATTGAACAAAGCCATAATTATTATTTCTCTTTATATTTTCTACTTGTAGCAAAGGACACTGAATCCAGTCCAAACACAATTATGATAGTCATACTGGGTTGTGTTGCACTTATGGTCGTGTTGTTGGCTATAACTGTCTTTGTTTTGGTCAGAAAACGTCGTGGAGGAAATCCCATAACATCCCGTGAAGTTATTCCCATGGAATACCATGATGACAAAATGGAAGCTTTTGGCATCAGCAACATGGCAGCAAAATAGGAAGTACCCATGGCTGATTTGATGAAAAATTTGCTGAACGATTTATGTAGAACATTCAGGAAATAGAATGAAGAAAGTTTGAATAAGATGCCGCTACTATAGGTCGGCTCATTCATTTTCGTTAGTTTTTAGAGATTTTCGTTTTCGAATATTTTTGCACCGTATATCAATATGTAATCAGTCCTTTATATTATTGCATCTATATGCAAAATGATATATCGACTTACCACTTTCATTTATCCACATATTTAACCAATTCAATTGCACTTGAGCTACAATATGACACAGAACAGTACGGGATAATATAGAAATACTTGCACTAAATTTTCAGCAACTAAATATAACTAACAATATGTAACTAACAATTTACCGATTAATATTAGTCACAATGAAATGGAGTGAAGAGTAATGAGTGCGGAATACGAGTCAGTCAAAAAAGTGTTTGCTTAGACTGTAGCCTGCCAGTATGTTTCATTTATATTCGGTGGGTTTAAAATTCAGAATCTGAGGAAAAACAATTTTATTCCAAACCGCGTATAAGCAGAACATTTCTTCGAAGAACATTTCTTCCTATCATATTACGGAGTGAACTTATCACATTTCACATATATATATGTATATATATATGTATATATATATGGATTTTACGAAAATTGGCATTTCGAGGCAGTATATATACTGGAGTATATTAGTATCTCCCCCCCTCATGGCCAGGCCAGGCCAATCGTTAGTCTAACAGTCGCTAAGTTCAATATTACAGTAGCAGTTGCAAAAACGTTGCTAAACAATAGTGACTGTTGATGCACTTGACAATGTTTTTTATGTGCAACAACGAGTGAGTGATGCGATATTACTGCATGTGAAAACCATAGCAGCTCACACACGCTCGCTTGCCCGCGCTCCGAATTTCAGCGATTAATTGACATGATACAACGTACCTTCTAACGCAATTGCGCAATGGAGCATTCAAATCACTGTTCTTAGAAAGCCTTTGGCTCTGCGGAGGAGAGAGGGGCTTACCTCGGGGCTTACTTCGGGGCTTACTTCGGGGCTTACTTCGGGGCTTACTTCGGGGCTTACTTCGGGGCTTACTTCGGGGCTTACTTCGGGGCTTACTTCGGGGCTTACTTCGGGGCTTACTATAGATAGTCTCTGGCATCGCACTTTGGGAGGAGGGCTATACTCTTCTTTATTTTCTGTGAGACTGTTATTATATACTGTATAGGCGCCATCGGAGAAACCCAGCACTTCATATACATTAAATATATAGCTAGACCATTGTCAAAGAGTCCTACTCACTCCACAGGATCTCAGGCTATTAATTAATCACTCGGGCGAACAGTGCTATGCGGGCATAAACAGAGTATGCATGGGCTTCTGTGCTGACTAAGCATTTTCGCGCAAAACGTCTAGAAGCTAATTTTATATTTCTCCGATTGACGTGAACACCACAAAAATATTATTTTAATGAGTTTGACCATTTAATGCTTGGCAGATGCAACGCCAAAAAGAAATCAAGGAGTAATATGCATAACTTTCTAATCAGTCGCGGGTTATTTTGCACTGACACTCATGCAACATTGGCTTGAATTTTGTCAGAGCTTCCGAAAACATTTTATATATTACCAAATTCAGCCGTTCGCAGCATGTTTAAAACATTTTGACAAAGTCATAATCAGTCAATGAATAATTATTAATCAATTCACGGCGGACATTAATGTTGCTTAATGATTTTATTCAATCAATTTTTCACAAAATTAGATATTTAGGGATGCTCTAACAACTATTTTAATTATCGTAAGTTATCATGTTTATATATGTTGTGTGTACAGTGTACTATGTCTACTTTTCTCACTTTCTTAAGACTTGACAGGTTTCTTATTTTTTTGGTACGCAGTTTCCTGAAAAAAATAACAATTGTCAATATTTTTGATGAAATTTAAAAATTATAAAAGTGTTACAATTATTGCAAAATATCATATATACATAAAGAACTATAAATCTTATGGCCGTATTTTCCCATATTTTCCGTATAATTCGGTAACCGCTGTACCAGCCGAAGTGGGAAGGATGTTGTATTTTTGCGGTAACTGAACAGCAAATATTTATTGAAGATATTTCCTTACCGATGTTTTGTTCACAGTTCTTGCCTGCCCATCCTTTAGCGCAAGCACACAGGTAACCTCCACGATAGTCCACGCACGTACCACCATTTCGGCACGGTTTTGCTTCACATGGCCACTCTATGGTAATATAATATATTATTAACAACAGATGAACATATTATAATATGATATTTCTGACGGTTAGGATTAAGAATATGAAGATGGTAGTGGTTAGGATTGGTGTTTGGCTTGCAATTAAGATTAGGATTGGGATTAAAATTGTATTTAATTAAATTGAGGTTGTTGCCGTGTAAATTGATCCAAGAACATGTTCTCTTCAGAGAGACAGTCCATAGACCATTTGTAGAATTACTGGAGCGTAGCATTATACACGCTGCATTTTCTCAACTTCATTCTTTGAATTATTTTAATTCTATTTTATAAAGTCGAGACCATGTGTGTATAATAGTACGGTCCTGTAATTCTGCAAATGATCAATAAATACGTGGTCGTTGACATGTTATATATTTAACATTTGAGTGGGTTTACAATCAGGAAAACGGGCCATAGCAAGAGCTTCTGCTAGACCAACAACACTATAGATTAAACAAGGTGTTCTGTAAAAGGTCTTCCTGAAGTCTGATTATTGAATTCACTTCCAGGAGAAATTTATCGCTTGAACGGGTACGATAAATTTCGGTTTTTCATTGTTTGGATAGCGCGTGTTGCAGCCGATGACTAAATTTCGAACGAGTGATTTTTGATGTAAAAGTATATATTACCATTTACAAATCAACTATTCAAATATTTCCTGTTTCCTTTGGTAGCATTAGCATGGTGAAATAGGTTTCAACATATTAAATCATTGATCAATTAACTATGTTATATTCTGCTACGTATACATAAGCAACAATCTTATATGTATTTCTAGTATATATATTTTGAACTGTAGTTAGCAGGGGAAGCGGTTTCCACAAGATAGATAAAACTTTCTCAAGTTTTAGTTTATTCTTTATGCAGATATGTACTGAAGTTTCATGTACCAAGGTTACCATGACGTTCTATGTGATAATATGCAATTCTAATTCAAGAATACTTTAAAGTGCCACTAATCCCAATTTGTATCATTCTGAAAATAAATGTCTTTATAGTAAAAATCCTCATCTTGATCAACATTTTCACTCTCAAAGCTACCGGATATGATGTCATTAGGTGAATTGTAAATTAGTTTTCCTCATGTATTTTTATGCTAAAACTTGTCTGAAGTTGATCAAGAATGATATAAATGATATAAATGATATAAACACATTCTCAGAATGATATAAATATTACACATATACAAAAATAATTTGAGAGGTTAGTGGCACTTTAAACTAGTAGGTTAAATTGATACACTACGAACCTTTGAAGCAGCCACGGAAACCAACTCTCATGGATATATGCCCATACCATGTCTTCGGATGGATACGGATGTATTGTGCAACAATGACAGGAGAAACGTTTTGACGAACAATTGTGCTCCTATCATTATTGCCTCCGAAAACCTAAGAAGTAAAAAGGTCAATTTGTATCTTTTTTTATAAAGCCTTAGTTTAGGAAACAATAACGTAAATGAAACTGTTTCTCCAATTCGATTAGCTGGTTCCAGTACAGTTAATCCTAATTATTGGTGCAAAAATTTGTAATCACGGTGCAAATTTCTGTAATCACTAGTAAGGATTTGCGTGGGAACAAAGTATAACAAATGCAATTTCATATACACAGAACAGATTATACTTTAGCCAAAAGATATGCAATTTAAGTTGGAGTGGCAAGAGCAATATATGCGATATTTAGCTCGTTCTGACCTGAGAGCTTTTCTTAAATACTCCAGGACTATACTGAACTTCAATCAAAAATAGGTTTAAAACCTTCGCTGGCATCATTACAAACGCAGAAAGTATAGAAATGTCAATCGTCGGCACGAAATGCGAGAAATACGTCCATCTGGTTCGGGATGCAGTGAAATATGGATTATACGAGTCGTTTAGTTCCTTATTAAGTACGATTGTTCATATATTTTTTTATCCCTAATCATACACTGACTGTAATTATAGCAATAAACATTTTCCAATTCTTACCTTCACCAATCCATTCACGCGATACGTAAAGAAATTCAGGCCATCATTGCTGTAGGATACAGTATAACTCTTCACCCACTGGTTATAATTGCTGCGACCTTGGGTTAAGATCTCAGTTACAGTAGCCTGAAGTGCTAAGTCCACTTGAAGCCATTGGTTGGGATCATTACGTCTTGCTGACCAAGCGCCTTGTCGACGGCCTTGAGCCTGGAAGTTCAGTCTTGAGTTTATTGCTCCGTGGTTTGCGTCCCATTCTGATGAAGCTGATAGTTGGGAATCCAATATCTCACCATTTTCCACACCAAGGCGTAACGGTTTCTTGCATTCTAAAATGAATGTGATGATATGTCAGTTATTGATCTCTTTTCGAGATCTTACATCACCGCTTTAGGAAGGAAACTAGAGAGAAGGCAATCTATGGATAAAATGCAGGAATACATGAAAATCTGCCGGTGATTCGGTGTTTTTAAGAAGATGAAGTAAGTTTTGAATTTAAAGAAGCTATATTTTAACCTATATGTCGAGCATGTATAACCCTTATGCCATGATAGCACGTATAAGGACTTATGATTGGTCAATTGTATCAAAGGGTATAATAAACATATATATCGTGAGTACCTTTCAGTTCACATTTATCCCCATAATACCCTGCAAGACATGAACACTTGACTTTTCCACCAACGTCATTACATTTTCCTTCGTGAAGGCATGGTTCGTCTGCGCATGGCTGGCCTGAAAAGATAGTGTTTGATTAAGGCATTTTATTATATAGCAAGCGCTAGTTCCTGTAGTTTACGCGATATGATTGGCTAATCAGTACGAAATTGTTAATGCCCTACAACAAAAACAAACCATATAATAAACTACTTATTTTACTACTGATGTTTGTGCCACCTCGCTATCGCCCGGTCAATACGGCAAGACCTCGGTTTAATATTTTACCGTAAAGACCTCACTTTCGGTTAATAAGTAGTTATTAATTCCTTTTACCTTTTTCTTGTTGCAATAATAATTAATAATAAAATCATGGTAGACATTTTGAAGTTTGCCAAGTTTCTATACAATATCTTCAGGGACCGACAGACGGGCAGAGACATTTGGGGGCTCGGGGCTAAAAGTAACTTTGGGGCACCAGCTATTTTCCATTCTAGAAAATCTTAGGGGTTATGTGTTGATATACAAAACTAATTTCTATGCCCTTGAACTTCTTCTCGGCAAAAATCTAAAAAGTCGAAACTTATGCCCGTTGATATTTTCTGAGGCGTGACAACAGTAACATATAATGGCACAATATAACTATACTGATGAATAAATACCTTCAAAACAACCATTAAATTCGGCTCGCATAGAAATATGATTCTGCCATGATTTGGGATGGATTCTGATGAAACGTGCGACAATAACTGGTTGAAGTGTGTTTTTAACGATGCTTTTCACGTCAACGTTTGATATGAATACCTGAAATCAAGGATTAAAGTATTTGTTAAGACCAGATGCAAATGATTTTACAGAAAGAAGAAATTTCCAAAGAAAAAATGCCATCTTTTTCATCAATTCAACGTATGACTGAGTTATCAGTTCACATGTATCTGAGGACGAAAACGACTAGTAGTTATGCAAATTTATATTTGTAAAGGCCGGTTCACACGATCCGATTGTCGGATCCAATTCCCCTCCTGACGAATGTAATTTCACAGCAACAACTACACTTTTCGCCTGGTATTAGCCCATAGTCTTACTCTTGTGAGCACATCCAGTAAATCACATACCTCAGCAGGGGAATCGGATTCGGCAAATCGGATCGTGTTAACCGGTCTTAAAGATCTGAAATCTAATTGGTTACATTGTGAATATATCTTATTAACGACCATATGCAAATTAATGGTTATGATGGACGAGAAACATTATCTTCAGTTAATTAAATTATGTTAGCTTCTGCAAATCATCGAGGCTTAAGATAAGGCTTGTTTGACAAATCTATCTCGCCCTCTTTTCCTGAAATAATTCAAAGAGGAGTTGATGTTTTATGTTTCGGCTTTGGAATGCCAATGAAGTCCAAGTAGCAAAATATATTTCATCTGTCGAATGATTAGTTGGGTAATAAACATTTCAGACAATGCAAACTGAATTTCAATTCCAAAATGCTATATGACGTCATGCGAACAAAATTTTCGACACCTGCTGTGTTTTCATGATATGCATTGGAATTTATCGAGATGAAATGTACATGCTATAGTGGTTTGCAACGAATCTAAAGGGATTCAAACCACAAAGAGATTTTCTCCATGGTGAATACAATTTTCATTCCAAACAAGGAAAATCCTTCGTCATGTTCATCCAACATGGCGACGATGACGTGACGTGAAAACCACCTATTTCACACGTTCCTAAAATTGTAAAGTTACGTTGTTCTGCACGCTACAATTATATGTTGATGTACGATGCGAAACATGTGGAAGAATTGCCATACGAATCGATACTTTCGAAATAGGCGGACGACTCAAGCTTTAATAGCAAAAAACACGAAGCTTGCGATAAACTTTGCTTTTCTCTTCTAAAGTATACACCGAAGCTTGAAACTATGACATTCGTTTCAGATCTACCGAAACTGGCTGTGCGAAAGCGAGTTGTGTAAAGCTTAGTATCTTATACTCGAAAGAAAAATTATGCCAATTGTCTTGGACATTGATCGAGTAACAATTTCAATGGATATAATATGCTGTACGCAAGGGCTGAGTGTAGTAGAGATTATTAAATACTTAATAAACTGAAACGTACCTTATCTTTCCCACTGTTTTGGTAAGGTTTATAATTGACGCCATCATTAGAGTAAGAAACAGTGTAACTTCGTACCCACTGGTTGTACTTGCCACGGCCTTGAGTCAAAATATCAGTAACTGTTGCTCTGTATTTGAAATCAACCTGCAGCCATTGGTTGAGGTTATTTTGTTTTGATGACCATGATCCAGAATATTTAACAAAATTCAAACGCGCATTAGGTGCACCATGGAGAGAATTCCATTCGGATGAAGCCGTTATTCGTGAGTCTGGAATCTTCCCACTTTCCATTCCTAATGCTTTAGGATTCTTGCAAGCTAAAATGATAATAAACTTTGTGTTGAATGAGAATTTAATTATTGATCATAGAGCTACCAATAATATCGATACTCTTTTATTTAATATCGACAAGAACAAAATCAACGGATTAGTGCTAGTTGACTTTAAAAAAGCTTTCGATATGGTAGACCATGAGATTCTCCAGCGCAAACTTGAACTTTATGGCTTTGACAATAACTCCTTAAAATGGTTCCAATCTTACTTGTTTCAACGTCGGCAGTATGTTGTTATAAATAATGAGGTATCAACAACAACAATCATCACAGATGCTGTTCCACAAGGTTCAATTCTGGGTCCATCTGATATGCGCCTTAACGTGAAAGCTAACGGAACTGCACTAGAGCAATGCAACAACGCGAAACTTTTAGGAATAGTTCTTGATGAGAATCTGTCTTTTGATCTGTACGTTGACTCCCTTTGTAGCAAGATCTCTAAACGTCTAGGAATACTGAAAACTATCAAATCGTATCTGCCTATGGACGAACGTTTGCTATTTTACTCAACTATGATCAAACCTCTATTTTTATATGCTGCAATTACTTGGTCAAACTGTAGCAAAAATAATCTATTTAAGCTACTTAAACTCCAGAAAAGAGCTGCACGTATCATCCTAGATGCTCATCCACAACATCAATCTGTCGACCTCTTTAACCGTCTAAAATGGATTCCCTTCTATCGCGAAGCTGAAATACGCAAATGTATACTCGCTTATAAACGTTGTCATAATGAATGCCCTGATTATCTAAATGATATATTACCTCTCAACAGTGATCACCATAATAGAAGAACTCGCAATGCACATTGTCTTTTTACAGCACCTCGATATAATAGGGTTACTGAAGGTGGACGTACTTTCTCTGTGAGCACTATGAAATATTGGAATAGTCTCTCGCATGAAATTAGATCTGGAACTTCAGTAAATACGTTTAAGAAAGCATTGTTTGTAAATATTTTTAATCAACAGCAAGACATTGAAACATTTGATCTTTAAATTTACCACTATTATTGTAAATATATTCCAGATTCATATATCTTAATTTTGTAATCTTGTAAATATTTAATATTCTACTGAACGAGGGCCACTAGGTTATTAGTGTTCGCACTATTATGTGTCACCCTCTTAAAATAAAGTTTCTATCTATCTATCTATCTATTTTACTAGAAAAGAATGAAGATTGCTAATTTCAGCCCAATAATCCTTTTTCGTGGATAAAGTAACTATAACCTTCTGGCTAATTTCAAAGCATAAAAATACAATGCATGGTTATCTTTAAGCACTTTAAGCACTTTAAGGGATATTACTTTAGTATTCTCTAGTTTTAAATCACTTGGGCGCGGGCTCTACGCATACTGTAGTTCTAAGACTATATAAGTAAAATTATGTCTCCTCAGGATATTCTAACTTATAAAAATTCCCACCTAATATTTAAAAGATTTTTACTTACTTCGTGTTTCACACTGTTTACCGGTGTATCCAGCAGCGCATACGCATTTATAATCTTTGCCTTGATTGGTACAGGTAGCCCCATTTCTACAAGGTCCCGCTGCACATGGAGAGTCTTGAAGAAAGTAGAAAATGCACAAATTAATACAGATGAAAATAGCCAACCTACTTCCAACCATGTACGGGTGTACCGCATAAGAAAGCAACAAGATAACTTGTGCATGGTCAGATTTTGCGTCTAACCAAATCTTGTACAAACGTAAATGCTCAAGAGATATTGTGGTGTTATTGACAGAACTAAGAAACGCTTTACAATGGTTTTAATTATTCAGGATATTTCCACCAAATAGCATGAAGTTAATGAGAGCCATAATTTCTCTTTACTTGCTGCACTCATAGTCGTTTAGAGGTTCTATTTTAAAACAACGATATTGAAACAATAGACAAATTTTGCTAACGCAGTTTACATCGTTGCTACCCAACTCACAACTTTATTTAACTCACATGCCTAGTTACTATTGTTCTAGTTTGGGAAAACAAGCATTACATTCTGCAATTATTCTTTCGCGCAACATATTGACATTCTGTGGTGGAGTGGTAAACACTTTACTCTTCAGATATCCCCACAGAAAAAAGTCACAAGCGGGGTGACCATTCAACATTATGTTGTAGTCCTATGACGCGGTTATTCTCGAACACCTGATTTAATAAATCCGTGACTTCAACAAGACGATGTGCAGGGGCACCATCTTGCGCCCACCAAATACCTCGAAACATGCCATTAAAATACTGGTTATTAAAATGCACAGCGAGTAGCGGGAAAACATAATCTTGTAACATTTGGAGGTACGCAATGCCGTTAATATTTCCTGCGAAAAAGTATGGCCCCAAAACCACACCATTCACGCAGAGTCCTTCCCTGACCGTAAGCTTCTCAGTGCATATTGGCGAACGTTATGGGAGTTTATTTCTCCATTCAGGAAATATGCTTCTTCGTCTCCGATTACAAAATTGGCCAAAAAATTTGGGTCTCTGCATCTCTGGTTGAACCATTCCGAAAAACGTAATCGACGCGGGAAGTCGTTTGGGAATACTTCATGTCTCACGTATATTCGATACGGGTGCCATCGTATGTCAAGTGTTGTTATGCTATTAAACGATGAACTCGAAATCCAATAGGATTACGGCGCGCACTCACATCCCTTGGATTTTGCTGGAGCAGAGCCCTAACAGCAGCAATATTTTCTGCAGATCGCTATGTTCTTCGCCTGCCAGATTTGCCCTTATTTTGGTTAAGGCTAGTTCCGTGGTCAGAATACTTATTAAAGTTTTTCATAATCGTTTTCTTGGTCGGAGGATTCCGACCAGGAAACCTTTCTCGAATTCAAAAGCGATAATGGTTTTCAAATGTTTGACAGACAATGCTCATTTCAATTTCAATTTCAAAAGGTTTACTTTTTTAGGGACACCCAAATAAGTGTAATAAACTCATTATCTTGCATGGTATATTATCTTGCATGGTGCAAAAGTAGATACTTACTGCACTCAGCAAACTGAGGAAGATTTTTCCATGTAAAAGCAACTCCAACATATGAACACGAGGTGGCATAAGCAGCAAATTCTTCACACAGGCATGCTGATGGATGATTATTACACGCACAAACATCATATTCACAATCTTTAATAAAGCCTCCATCTTGAATCACTGAATTATGGCATTTTGCAAATGGTTGTTGTTTAAGTAACTGACATTTCTTCTTTGCCTTCTGTGCAACACTACTTGCAGTGAGACAAGGGTTTCCAGGTTGTGGTGTATTTGGACAGCTTCTGTCAACTTTCCAGGACTCAGCAAAATGAAGGATGTTATTGGTGCGCTGGAAGTTAACATCTATGAACTCATCATGAATATTACCATTGTAGTTTCCACAAAGTCCGGCAGTCTTTCCTCTGTATCGTGCAGATAAAGTAACGAACACATTATAAACTCCATCATATTGCACTGTTATACCAATATCTGTTTCAATTTGGATAGTTCTTACACCATGCTTCGTTACTCTTACACCTATACAATAGACAACAATGTCATAATTTATTTCTTATAAATAATTTACATTACCAAATACTGAATGGTTAAACGGAGAGCAAGTATAAAGTTAGTTGTACTGTAGGGGCATTGGAAGTACAATCAGAAATGAATGTCGAGTGAAGCTTGGCAACGAATTTGGATATGCATGAATGAAATATTCAAAACTGCTGTTCAGTACTGGAACTTTATCAAACGAAAATCCGTCATAAATATTTAAAATAAAGCAATTTAATTTTCTTTTGTCTATTTTTTTTTGTACTATTAAGTACCAAAAATAAGACCTTTAGAAATGCTAAAATGAGTAAATTGTACGTACAATTGTAAATAAAATATACCCATATACATCATTGAACTACCTAGAGAAGGTTAAAACACTGGCTTCAACTGGCGATTAATGATTTCTGACTAACATCTGGAAAATGACCTTCGCTGCTTCGTTCTAAACATCAAAGTGTTCTTTAAATCCATTCCGGGTAGTTCAAACACACGCTACGGCAGTTCGTGGTAGAGTGCTGTACCTACGCTGACGTTCACTGGATGACTAGTATGCTACGGTCGAGTGGATCATTCTTACCTTGGTTGGTGTAGGGTGCGTTCTTACGAATTCCAAACACTGTGAAAAGGCCACCTTTAGTTATCTTAATCTTCAGTCCCTTTAAAGTCACAGTCACAGAGGAAACACAGCTAAAACGCCCATTGCAGCGTTCGTTCTTTGTTAGCACGAGGAAATTGTTGTCCAAATCTTTTGAAAGCACATATTCACAGACTCCCATAAAATCGTATTTTCTAGCGTCAAAAGTATTGTAATGAGGGTCACCTGTGGCACTACAAATGGCAGTATCTGAATAGAAAAAATGTTATCACGATTATGAAAGCTATAAATACTACACTACTATATAGCTATTGTTTTAAAATAGATTTTATGGACAATATGTTCTTTGTTATCCTCAGCAGTGTAGAAATAGTAAATCGAGATTTGGAATAGAGTTAAAATACTTGCTGAAAATATCATTCTGAATAACTCGACCGAGCTCCAAACCAAAGGTCTCTGGTTTAGCCTACAAGCACTGTAACTTCTAAGCTTTTGGTGGTTCCCGAATAAAACATTCAGAAAGATTGTATGTATACCCTGAGCGTGCGATACCAATCCACAGGTAGGACGAGCATTACAGACACACAGTAATCATACCAGAATGTGTGAAGACATAACAAGGGCGAAATTTGTGTTTTATGGGTAGGTCTCGTTTCGTTCGTCAAGCTTTAATTCTTGCGACAAGATCAGCATTTTGCAGACAGTAAATAAACAATCGTTAGTAAAGAATCTTTTTGGTCAATTAACATCAGTCCACTTATAATTTTGTCCTAACTTAACAGGGCTACATCCATTTCCCGACAGTTAAAGTCTTACCTTCAGTTTCACAACGAGATCCTTTAAACCCAGCAGGACAGGAACATTGATAAGATTGTCTAACATTTTTACACGTACCACCGTTCAAACATGGAGCAAAGGCACATGGAGTCTCTACAAGGAGAAATGATGTCGTTTATATTAGGGACTGGTCATAAAGTACAGGTGAGGGTGGGCTATGAAAATTGGGGGGTAGGTCGTCAATTTTCCAAGTCATAAATGGGGGTGGGTCATGCGAATTTTAAAGCTACATTGAGGGGGGGGTCACCTTATAAGCAATTTTTACATTACATACACTTGAGAGTATTACATTATATATGAACTCATGCCAATGTTATATTACTTAAATATAATGTTATTAGTTTAGTTTAGTTTAGTTTAATAGATTTGCCAAAGATTACATACGAGACATATTACAGACAATAATTACAGTTTGTGGCAGGGAAGGAAAGCAGGACAAAGGTCCCAATTGACATTCAATCCCTTTTTGTAAGATCTTTACAATAAAAATTACCAGCAATGTTAAAAATTACCTTCAATATTAATTATGAAGCGAAAATTTGTGCAGCATTTTGCTGTGCAAGTTCTTAAATTTGTCCCACAGAAAGTGCAGGAAATGGCATTTCCGACCCTCAATTGTTAGCATTTTCCCGGGGGAGGATGCTCCCAGATCCGACCTCTAAAAGTGTCCGACCTCTAAATTTAAATATGTGTCTACGCCACTAGAATGTACACTGGATCATAACTTGAAAGAACATTGGGTAGAGCATCACTTCAGTTTCATTTATTTGATACCTAATATTAGTGGGAGATAAAAAAAGCAAGTGCGTCAGATTGTACTAGGGATGGGTCATTATGTTTACAGCTATCAGATGGGGGTGGGTCATGTGTATTTCGCGACAAATCGGGGGGTGGATCACGTCAAACTATCCTTTGTAAAATTCAATTTTCATAGCCCCCCCTGCACATTATGACCAGTCCCTTACCAAGTATTAGTATTTTGTGGTTTATCGTAAATATATTATCGTAAATAATATTTATGGTGACCTAAATATCTGGAGCAAGGTGGCATGACAAAATAAATGTAATTTAATTTATGTTATATGTTATTGACTGAGCGAGAGCTCCAGACAATAGTCAGTGTTAGGGGAAGTCAGGAGCGTACTTATCGATTTTTTCTCGGGGGGTGAAGTTTCGAAACGAGACTGACTAATAAATTCAAACCGATCTCCCCCCCCAATTCTAAATCGAAAAGTTGTTTGAAAGATTACGTGTGCTGGCTCCAATAAGTTGAACGGCAACATAATTCAATAAACAAATATGTACACACATACTAAAGGCCACTTTGTATAAGAGAAAAAGTTTTTATATCTAATTACACTAATTGAAAATTAGCAGAAACTTGTTCTGGGATTTCAGTTACATTGAGTACTGCGCATGAGAGTTCACGAAACACTGCCTTTAATTTTTAGAAATTACGTACACAGTGCTGTCAGTGCTAAAACTCTTAGGTGCTAAAATTATTAGGGACAGGATTCACAGACTTGAGTGTTGTCGCTAGTATCATAATGAAAATTTTGAGTGGAAGCTGATCAAGACAGTTTATCTTTCATATCTTCGTTGGTGTGAATTAATGAATTATTAAATTTAATCAATATAGTTATATATTAATCAAGCCTCCGCGCTTTGTTAGTTTTGATTAATTATCTATTACCTATTCTTATAATACAATGGAATGCAATAACTTGCGCATGAGTGCCGTACAATTCAACTTGCGTAAGTTGCGTTTCATATTTTTACTGAAGTCATGTACACAGGGGCAGATCCACCAGAATAGGACGACTGATGCAGTAGGACACCCATTCGCATGGGGGTCCGGCGGAATCTACCTCTGGGAAATTTTGAAATCTAGGACCTCGTAGACACGATTTCCTGCGTTCTGAACAAATATTTTATTCCAACTTGTTGATGGAAATCAGTAAAAAATTTCTGATTATATCGCAAAAACAATGTAGTTTTTCCGGATAAGAATAAGTTTAGCTTCCTGTACAATAAGTGAGATAAAGTATTTAATATGTAGATTATAGCAGTTGTGGCAACAGGCAACTAGCAATATTATGGATCTATTTCAAAGTAGTTTGTTTTAGCATTTACAGTGCTTCAGTGCTTCTGTACATATTCAATATACGCACGCCACATACCGTATGAGTGATATGACATTCTAGAAGAACGCTTTACAACAAAGATTGAAACAGGATATTCGGCAAACTTTATATTTTAATTAATGCAACGATTGAAGTCGGTCTCTGAGCTATTTAGCCAGTGTCTCATAGCATTATGTCGCATAATGCGTCCAATTTAACAATGAATATTTTGAGACCGACTGCACGTTTTGAGACCGACTGGATCATGATCTCTGGGGGTGTACCACCCCACCCCCCACCACCCCCCACATTTACGCCCCTGGGGGAGTTAGTCAGTGGGAAATGCCAACGCATCCCCCCATCCCACCCCCCAACTAAACTTATCTTTCGCCGTCACTGGCTTAAATCATAACAGATTGATTAGAAGAAGCTAACACTATCTCAGTGAAGTGGGATAGACGTACAGTATCTCTGACCATCTTCCTAGGGTCCTGTAATCCAGAGTTTATACTACCCATGTTCGGAATAGATAGAGAATAAGAGACTTACGACATTCACGGAACTGTGCCAGCTGTCTCCACTGGATGTTTACGCCAGCCAATGAACACGTGGTGACGTAAGCATCATATTCTTCACACAAACACGACAGAGGATGACGCTTGCAAGCACAGACATCATATTCACAATCTTGAATAAAACCTGAGTCTACTTTAACACGATTATTACATGCTGAGAAGGGATTTCCTCTCAGTATCGCACATTTCTTCTTGGCTTCCTGAGCTTGAACACCAGCGTCTTTACAAGGATTAGTCACAGGACCTGAATCACGACAGTTTTTGTCAACTTTCCAGGAAATTCCAAACTCTTGTGCGTTTGTGGTTATTTGGTTATCGGGTTTCTTGAAGTCGTCGTTAGTATTTCCGGTAAATGTCCCACACAGACCTAGCGTTTTGCCCTTATATCGACCATACACAGTGACAAAGACATTGTAGACTCCATCATATTGTACACTTAAGCCAATATCTGTTGTTACTCTGACAGTTCGTCCACCATGTCTTACAATTTTCACACCTAAAAACACAAAGTATATCATTTTAATAACTCTGTCGTCAGTTACATATTCGGTCGACTTCAACCGAACCGAACCGCAACCTTCTAACCTGCATATGAACTGCAACGCCAGCATTAGGCTATTCCTGGACAGTACTCTAGGGTACTTCTACATGAAGAAGAATTACTGCACTAACATTGTAATCCAACTTAAATTGGTAATTAAACGTTTCGGCCTAAATGTGCTTAACTTAATGGTTAGGAGTAACGTGGCGCATTGTTCTAATCATTACAGAGGTGTATACTATTCGCTCGTGGATAACTCGAACTCGTTGTCTAATTGTTAATTGGTTGAGTACTTTGTACTGTAGGAGGACACCGGAGAATCCGGAGAAAACTTGCGGTGTTCATATAGCTGGATGGAGACCATGACAAAAACGATCTAATTTCGAGCGAGGGTACTAATCCGCCGGAGATTTACGATTATGTAGGTATGTGAAAACATTGTGGAATGCAAAGTCATATTGCTGTTTTTTTTCTGTCATGGACTCGACCTTTTTGATGCGCATGCAGCAAGTTCAGCGCTAGCAGAAATCGAATTAATTTTTTGCTTTTTTACAAAAAAATTTTTTTGCAAAATAGTTTATGACTCATTTATAAAGTAAGTTTCCAAAAACAAGATAAAAAAAAATAAATTAAAGGACAAATTAACAAGGACAAAAAAAAAACAGAAAAACAGTGTGAAGACCCCACCATACACGTTGTTGCGTGTTATGGTACATTTCGTGGACTCAGTACTTCATGTTACAATAACTTTTGGGGAGTAAATTGTTTGGTTCAAATGGGCGAGGGGATTATGCATGCATGTATTTCTAGTATAATAGTTTACCTTGATTGTTGTAAGGCAAATTGACGTTTCTACCCGATAACTGGACCAGACCTCCACGAAGAATTTTTATATCCAATCCTTTCGTTCTCACTGTTACAGTGTACGTACATGTCATTACCGGACGTCGAGACAAATCACCACATGGTTTGTTCTTTCCCAAGACAACAAACTTATTGTCTGTATCTCTAGCCAATACATATTCACAGTGTCCCATAAAATTATATGTCTTTCCATCAAAGGTTCTGTAGTGGGGGTCACCTGTGGCACTGCAAGTCGCTTGAACTATAAATAGAACGAAATACATTTTATTATTGGAAGGACGCCAGAGTGCTGAGAGAAAATCTGTATTTTAAATGAGTCTGATTCTACACAATCTTTTCAAATTCATCTAAATATATCTGTATGTATGCCCGTGTACAGTATATTATTAATCACTACAATTAGTGAAAAATGTCATTGGATATAAACAATGGTGAAAATTTGAATAAATTACTCTCACATTCTCAGTTTGTCCAAGCTATTTTGTCACTAATTTTATGTACGGTATCAACTCCAAATTAATCAATAATAATACGTCAGTTCGAAAACAATCGACATGGAATTTGTGGAAGGAAAATTTGTAACTTTTCAAGGTTTAGTGTTAATTACTTAAATATTATAGTAAGTTGTTTGGCACATAACGTGGACGTTTAATTACATGGCAGGAGTTAAGTGTCATGAATTCAATCCCGTTATTCACTTTCATCACGACATCAATTAGAGCTCATTTAAAATGAATCTACCCCTGGTAATTGATTAAGATGTGTGTCAGTATCGTATAAAAAGAATGACGCTTACTGTGGGAAAACCCTGAGAATATCGTTTAAAAATTTTGAAAACGGTTATGCTCCCATGTTTGGCTGGAGCCTTTGTATCGACTTCAAGTGCTCATTTGGATTTTAAGGAAGCACTTCGCTGTGACAGAAACTTCGATGAAGGTCTTGTCTGAAAATACAATAAATCAATACCTTCAGTTTGACAGCGGTCACCATGGTAATCTTGAGAACAAGAACATTTGAAATTTCTTCCTTGGTTAGTACAAACACCACCATTCAGACATGGAGCGGAGGCACAAGGAGAGCCTGGAGGTGAATGTAAAATATGCAATAAATAAATAAAACAAACTAGTTAAATGCATAAAGCTATAAATCTTAAACGCAGTTTTCCATCAGGTTTGCTTAGTCGGACTGGACTATCGACCTATTACCGTCACCTAGCGGACACGGAAAAATTATCTAAACCATGATTGTGATCAAATTTCATTATGTATAGGGTAACAGCTAAAATTGCCGGTGTTTCATGCACCTTTATTTTCTCTCAAATACAGGTTGTGCCACCCGAATTATGATTAGGTACAGAATATGTACTTTTCGTTGCGGTTTGTGAAAACTCGCAAAAAATTGAGAAAGGGCTGTATTCTACGACCCGCACCTACTGTAAATACGCAATACTTATAGAAAATACATATATCTCCTGTCCCGTAGAATACACGAGCAGTCTCGTGGGAGCGTGTCTACTGAGCTTTCGCTCATGCTCAAAGAAAATTCACACCTGTCAATACACTTACCACATTGACTGAATTGTGCGAGATGTTTCCACTTGATACTGACTCCGGCATATTTACAAGTGATGGCGTAAGCATCATATTCTTCACATAAACAAGACAATGGATTATCCTTGCAAGCACAGACATCATACTCACAATCTTGAATAAAACCTGAGTCTACTTTAACCTGGTTATGACATGCTGAGAACGGACTGCCTCTCAGCAGAGCACATTTCTTCTTAGCTTCTTGGGCTTTGGCACCTGCCGAGTTGCAAGGATTTACGGGTCGAGGGGAGTTGGGGCATGATTGGTCGACTTTCCAGGAATTGGCAAAATCTTGGTCATTTCCGGTAACTCTGTTGTCAGACTTCAGAAGATCGTTCGGGTTTCCGTTATAATTTCCGCAAATTCCGCGTGTTTTTCCACGATATTTACCAGCGACAGTGATGTAGACGTTATACACGCAGTCATAATTCACTGTCAGACCCACATCTGTTGTGACTTCAACATGACTACCAAGTTTCTTGATATTCACACCTTAATAAAATAACTTAACAAGTTAGCGTAAGTTTAGCATTGGGCGTAAACTTTGACGGTGTATACTGTTTAGGTACTAAAGTATTGTTGGCCCATGACCTCATTCCTCGAGTAGATAAGGAGCTACTGTGCGACATTAGATCACCCTTGATGAAGACACTGGACCGGAGTGTTGAAATGTTGTGTCGTGAATGCAATTCGATCGGGATTTGAATTCATATACCCAGAAGCAGAGTAGCGAGCAAAAACATGTCTGATATTAAACCTGGTTCATTTTTTCCATAAATTTTTTCACGCAGTGAAAATTTTGAAAATAGAGTAATTCCATCAATGATGCATCGATCGAATGAATGATACGCGAATACTAATTAATGCCGTTGAGGTATTTACAAATTAATTTTAACTACCAAGGACTTTATTTCTTTTGACAAATAAAGCCACACTGGCAATAGCCAAAGTAAAATATTAACCATAATCGTTGGAAGGTAAGGGATTAACTTACCTCGATTGCTGTATGGTAAACCCTTGACAATTCCAAAGACGGTGACTACTCCTCCACGCTTGATAACAATGTCAATATCTTTCACTTTCACTGTAACTTCACTTGTGCATGTAACCATGTTTCCACACAAAACGTTTTTGCCAAGCACTGTGAACTGCTTGTCTACATCTTTTGCCAACACATATTTACATTGTCCTTGGAAGTGGATGGTCCTACCATCAAAGGTTCGGTAATGCGGGTCACCTGTGGCACTGCATGTCGCTTTTTCTACAATTCAACAGCAGAAACTATTATTATATGATGATAAAAGACGGTTTTACGAATCTGTTTTTAAAATATACCTGCAAATGAAAAGAGTCATTGCCGCGCAGTAAAATCTTGCTTTTTATGTCTTACTTTGATCACGACAGCCTTCTTCAAGCAATACGCGCTACTGTCCCCCGCAATTGGGACAATTTTAAAAGATTGCGAAAAATGTTAATAAGGAAATTAAACTTGCTAAAGTGTCTTATTATAAGAATGCTTTTATGCAACACAATGGCAATTTTCGAAAGACATGGCAGATTATCAATGACCATATACGTCTCGTAAATCACATGAAACATCTATTAAAGAATTAAATTTGAATGGTAATTCTATAACCAATCCAACAGATTTATCTAATGCATTTAATGAGCATTTTTCTATAATAGGACCTAAACTTGCTGGTGAGATTCCAGTGAGCAAGTAGCGATACGAGTTACACTGATTATCTCATTAATGCCGATAAAAGTTTTCAATTTCATTACCAATATTTTTAACATCTCATTAACATTGGGTATATTGCTAGATTTGAAAAAGGCTTTCGATACTATCAACCATGAGATTTTTTTGTCTAAGCTCAAAAATTATGGAATTCACGGAGTTGTCTTCAAATGGTTCAAGTCATATTTGGAAGACAGCACGCAGAAATGTTTTGTTAATGGTTCACTTTCTATGAAATGTACTCTTAAGTGCGGAATTCCCCAAGGAACGATTTTAGGTCCGCTCCGGTTTCTGGTATTTATTGATGATTTACCAAATTGCTTGTCTAATTCGCATCCCGGAATGTATGCAGATGATACTCATCTTACATACGCTGGTAATGATATGAGTACCATTGCCAATTTGGAAAACGTTAAGAAATGGTTAATATCTAATAAACTTACTCTAAATATGACTAAAACTGAATACATGTGAATTGGGTCGAGGCAACGTTTAAATACTTTTCCTGAAAATCCTACTTTTGAAATAAATGGAATACCATAAGATCGAGTATTCACAACAAAGTCACTTGGTGTCTTCATTGACGAAAATCCTACTTGGAGTAGTCATATCGATAAATTGACAAAACGAATTGCTTCAGGTATCGGTGCCTTCAAGCGATTAAGGTCATTTGTTTCATTGAAAACATTGCACATTATTTATCAAGCTCTTATGCGGCCACATTTTGACTACTGTAATATCGTGTGGAGAAATTGTGGTACTGAAAACTTTATCAAATATACTTCAGACACTTCAAAACCGTGCAACACGAGTGTTGACCTTTTCTAATTTTGACGCCGATGCCAATAGCTTATTGGAAAAGCTAGGGTGGAATAATTTACACATACAATGTCAATTTCAAAAAGCGTTGGTGGTTTTTAATTCTTTAAATAACCTCGTTCCCGAATATCTATGTTCTAAATTTACATATCGCAGCGATGTAACTTCTTACTTGCTCCGAGACTCTGTGAACAAACTTGCTGTTCCTTTATCCCGCACCAATTATCTTAAAAATAGCTTTAGCTATAGTCGTGCGGCTTTATGGAACAGCTTACCCAGAAATATAAGACAAGCGGAATCTCTGAATGAATTTCGACAAATGTTGAAAGATAATATTCGATAGGCACGGCATTCATGGAAAACAGGTATAATGTAAAATAGATTTCCAACCCCCAAACCCCCTCTCCTGGTTCGCATACCTTCAATTTGCCATGTTCTTGTTAGGTCCCTTTTCGTTGATGGTCCACCTCCCCTCCACTAACTATTTGTGTAAAAGCTCCAGCTTAAATTTGTCACATGTAGCATCAGCTTTACAAATACAAATACGTTTTTACATACCTTCCCCAGCCTGCAATTGGCAGCATTTAAATTCTTCAATACAATACATATAGTTACAGGTCGATCTATAAAGGCCAGTGATGTAATAACCAGCTCTGGTGCATGATACCATTCCTTTTCGATTCCAGTCAAATTTCGACCAAACATTCTCATTGTAACATGACTTGTAGGAATTCGGGGCTCCACGAGGCTTGCAACACCACGCATGCTCAATGTTGTGCAGGTTATGACCTCCTGAACGATAAAGTCCAGACAGATAGTACCCTGATGGACATAAGTTCCAATTACGATTTCTATAAGATAAATATATTAAACCAATTATTATAAATAAAATCTATTAAAATAGAGATGGAATCGAAATTGCTCGAAAGTGCGTGGAAACACTGACTTCCGGCCACTGCTTCCGACTCGTGTTCCCACAGAGTTCACTGGTTCCCACTGATCACTTCTTTGTTTCTCTCAATTTCAACCTTGTGTTTCTCACAACTCGATGGAAACTCGCAAAATTCTTTCTATTCCTTAAAAAGTAGATTAGATCGTACATAATAGACAATGTGCAGATAACTGAAGCATAGTATTAAGCACGGAAGATAACTCCTATCTTTAATCCTTTTTTCTTTTATCCAGTCTTGCAAGATGTTAAGATGAGATCAAAACTAACCCATAATATTACCTATCGAAGCTGTGAACCCAATTGGCTTGCACACATTCAGCATTGGGACTCCCAGCATTGCAACAACTGGCTTCTTCCAGAAGATATATCCAGTCATGACTTGGTCTTGAGGCTTTGTTTCTGTACAAACCATTTATGTAAGGTTGTGTAGCAGGACATTTTGACCAACCAGTTCTGTCAAAACTTGACCACCAATTTGCATTTTTACATGAACCATTAGCTATAAATCGTTTTAGAATAGAATTAGCGTTTCATGTTTTACGGAATAACAAGGTAAATATTTCTTCATAAACCAATAAGTTAATTCTGAATATACAATACTGGTCAAAACCTTGCCACAGCATTGAGCAAAATCATTTAATTTGGCTATCCGTATTTAATTAGTAATTAATTAGGCCTATGAATTTGTGCCAACTATTTTTGACCAAGGTTGTAGTTGACAGTAATACTTTTGAAGCAAGATCTAGGCTTTGTGCTGTATTACATAGCATTGCAATTATACTGGTACAAGGCATTACAACATCGAACAAATCTTCGGTTTCTGTATATTATATCATTATCAAAGTAATTTCGAAATACATCCCTATATTGGCTCTCTGTTTCTATAATATATCTATTTTTGTTTTAGTGCTAATTCTATCTTGCTTTATTTCATTTAGACTAGGTACAGTATTTCTTTTAGCCAGGCTTTTTTAGTGGGGCAATATAATCGAAAGGGACCTAAAAAGGGGACAGTGAGTGGGTGTGAACGTTTGTCAATAACATTTTGATATTGTGATCGTTGGGGGTAAAAATTTTCCGACTATACAACATATTCCTATTTTTTCTATATAAAATACCGAAAATGTTTCCTATGTGATAAGTGTTAATTTTAATCAAAATATAAAAAAATTAAAAACACAAAGGGAGACCTCACAGGGCAAACAGTTGACTGGGGGGGCACTGGGGGGGGCACTGGGGGTGGGGCAAACATGGGGGCTGGGGGGCATTGCCCCCAGTGCATTAGTTAAAAGGCCCTCTATCAGCCGTGGGGTTAAATTAAAAAAGGGACTAATAGTGTGATGGCTGTCAACGTTTATTTTCACCACAACATATTTGATTTGTCGTCGACAAAAAATTTTCCTACGGGGGAACATTATACATATAGTTTTTATCTATAAAATATGTAAACGATCTGTGATCTGCTTTGTGATAATATAATAATTTAATTTAAAATACCTTAAGTGACACAAGACTTCACTAGGGGCAAACAGTTGAACTGGGGCACTGGGGGGCAAAAGTTCACTGCTGGGGGCAACATAGGGCTGGGCATGGGGCCTCTGTGCATTAGCCCCGAAGTTAAAAAAGGCCCTGCTATCAGCTCTATACTATTCGTTCACTAATTCTTGTCCGGTGTGACAACAAGAGAAAACGGTAGTACTCAGAGAATACCTGTGTGGTGTTTTGTAAAAGTCAAACTGGAAGCACTCTTCTCATGTGCGAAATTATGAACATGAGGCGAAATTATGATCAGAAAACTCCACGTCGAATCCACTCTCCGTGTTGACAGGCATATGTACGGTGTGAACCACCAAAGACTTAAGCTCAATATATACAAGGAACCTGATGATTTCGTTCATCTGATAGACTAAGTTCGGCTCAATTTCCATATTAACAACCTGCATTTTAATGCAACTTAATTATAATCATAAATCTAATCCTAACCCTAATGCTAACAATAATCCTAACCTCAACTCTAATTCTAACCATAATCGTAACCCTAATCCTAACCTCAACCCTAATCGTAACGATAATCCTAACCCTTAATCTTAACCCTAATCCTTGTGATGTAATTTCGGATAGTAATATAGAAAGTCACCCGATAGTTCTATCATGTGAAAGAGGGCAAACGAAATTTTTAGCCATGTCAAAAATCCTTGTTTGTGCCTAGCTCTTTCGTTTTAGGTATCCTGGCCAAGCGCTTTTGCCATGACGTTTCTCTACAAAGACGTCACTGTACGCTTGGGCATTTCTAGATCTGATTTGTTAACTCAGCTGAACTGTTTCAGCTTATGAGAGTAATAATTGGTCCTGCACTGTATATGAACCGCGGAAAGTTACCGGCGCTTAATGTTAACGGTCCATCGGTTGCACTTTTTACGACTTTCAGCTACTCTCCTATAAATATTGCATGCTCCTAGCATAATGTTTACCAACCCTACGAGTTGGTAATAATAGTCAAGGGTTGAGTTGAATATAAGCGCCTTTAATATAGGGAGAGTCCAAACATAGAACAAGTTTCGAAAAACATGCATCTAAATAATTTTTTGGAATAAAATCAGGACATTGTATAACCTGTAGTTCAATCCTTCAGAGTAATGTATGCGCACCGATATTGTCAGATTTTTTCAAATTATGTAAACAATCAGATAATATTATACTTTTGCATGCGGTATAGATTGACATAATGTATGTAATTAACTTGTGAATTTTCAACCATCCGAATGCTATTTTAATTTTGAAAATTCAGAGCTGCGAATTGACATGGAAGGAGAGAATTGGAGGGATTAAGTATAGCAAGATCGACCAGCTATCATGTCTTAGAGGGTTGCCATAATTATTCATTTGAATATACGTATCAATTTCCAGCCTTTACTCTCTCATATTATCGCCAGAGTAAACGTGAAAATAAATGGCATATAATATTTCGAAATGAAGTTGATGTCATTTTTTCCAAACCTCCTAATGTGAATATATTTTGCTAAGGTAGTAAATAATTTTTTCTTAATTATTTCGTTTTTCTTTGCGTTGTGAAAACACATATTTAAAAAACATGAAAATATTCCAAAATTGCACATACCGTCAGTGAAGCGTTCAGGGGCGTCCCTGGTAACAGACGAGTTTGTTAACATTTTCAATTTAACAGATTTTACACCTTGTGGATAACTGAATGTCGTTTGTTTTGGAATTATAATAGAGAGCTTAAGATTGACATTTTTACGCAAATTCTCCTGCGTTAGACTCGATGAGAGTTGGCGGTCAAATGCGAGCGACAGTTGCCACTCTCTTTGACTCTCATGATCTCATCAACTCTCATCCTCGTTTGAGCTGGGCTTAGTAGAAATAAAATGTTTGACGTCTTTTGCTAACAATAGCCCAACTTGATGTTTGCCGTTTTGTATTCACTAGTACAGTTCATGTTTGAACGGCAAGAATTTTACTTCAATCTACAGTGTAGGCGTAAAATTGATATAGACCCCTCACCTCTAATAGAAAATGCAAACTTCAAGCCAATGTTTAAAGAGTAGGTTTATAGAATATTTGTCTTAATCGCGACGTGTATGTATGTTGAACAAATGGAAATTTGTTTAATACATATTTTCTTAAATTTCTGACCTATATTTGAGAATTCAAAATTAATGTTGAAATAGGTTTAACTTCACACACAAAATCAAAGACCTGAATTTGGAAGCGCAATAGCGTTGTCTCACGTAGCTAAAAATAGATTCCCTCAGCTAAGACCCCCCACGAGACTCAGACAAACAAACTACTATTTAATATAGAATTATACTAGCAGCGAACTATCATTGGCATATTTTTTATTTTATCTGCACTAAAACTCATTCAAATTTACACCAAAGTTAGAACATGGTTAGTACTAAGCACTGTTGCTGGGGAACGTGTGCAAGTGATTCGAGATATCCAGAAAAATTGCCGAAATCGCTTCAGGAAATGAGAGCTTCTGGGCAAAAGGTATTTATACCTTTTCCAAAACCGTCGCAAGGAATTGAAAAGTCTCGTCGCTGGGTTTCAGCATGTTCACGGAAAAACTTTGATGTATCAATGATAAATAGGAACACATATATTTGTGCAGTTCATTGGCCAGGCGAGAAAAGGCCCACGGATAAAGGGCCAAAGTGGTAAAGGGCCTTCGGCGTTTACCACTTTGCTTCAAGCCTCGACATTTTAACCACCGCTTGAGTTGATCGACAGTATAATCTGATGGATCATGCTCAAAATATGAGCCGGGAACGCCGTCGTTTTCAGTGAGAGTTGTTAAATTTATCGGAGAAGCACTAGTTGTAGAATTCATTTTTAAACCAGACACAGTGCCAAAGGGCGGTTCTCTCTTTTACAGAACTGTATTTAAAAATAGACTATTAAATCAACGAGTTAACCGGCTTGTGAAATATTTTTTCAACATATTTTTTTATTGTCAAATCAAAATAGTTTTACTTATCAACGGAAGATTCCTCAGTGAAAAGAGTTTATATTCGAAATTATTTTACGTATAAGTGACAATTAATATTTCTAAATATAGAATATAGTCGATAGAATAGTAGACAATCCTAGACCTAGCTTCTTTTATAGTATTAAAACTAAAAGGTAAACAAAATAGACTATAAATAGTGGATACTAATACAGCGACAAAATAGTAAATTTTAAAAATAATGGGCACTATAAAAGCGAATATAAAACACCAAAAGAGCAAAATAATGGGCACTAAATCGACAAAAAATGGTTTTTAAGCGTCCAAACTTAGTATAAACACGAAAGCAACAATATATTAATATAGACTATATAGGATAGTAGACCTATTTATAGCAGCGACAGAATAGTCCATACTAAAGCGATGAAATAGCCTATATTACAACTACCAAAGCAAAAATATCGACACTGGCACTTCGACTAAAGCAAAAAGTACAACGTGTGTATGATTCCGCACAAATAAACTTTAAACAAACTATCAAATTATCAAAATAACTCACAGCAAGCTCTCAATCATAATACAATTTATATTAAGAGTTGCCAATGTTTGTCTGAGTCTTGGCGGGGGGTCGGAATTCGTGACGTCACGTCGAGACAACGCTATTAGCGGTTTGGCAAAACGTCAATGCTAATGTGTCTAGAATATTGGGCAGATTTTCTGTTTCTTAATCCCCATTTTATATTGATACAGCGAGAAGTTAATTAAAGATTTAAATAAAGCAGTTTCCTTTACGAAAAATGCAACTCTAAGTCCTCCGACAGGAATTGAATCTGCGACCCTGCGATTCCGGGGCAGCGCTCTGACCACTGAGCTACAGAGTCCAGTTGCCAAGCGTTAACCGCAAGTTCATGTATATATATAGATGCGGGTACTGCGGGTTGTGATAAGGTAAACTACAAGATGTTTTTCTGCATCTCACTCGATTGACATTAAGGTAGAATGTTTAGGTGGATGGACGGTGAAATTAAGGTAGAAGGTTTAGGTCCATCCACCTAAACCTTCTATTTTTATAACCGGCGATTCCAAACGTGTGTTACAGTCGACTAAAGTAAATACCAATATCGGAATTACGTATTCCTGTTTTGTGCTTGCAATTTCATTGCTTACAAACGGTATATAATGTTACAAGTATACTATGTAGTGTAGATATATTTATTTTATGCGATAAAAGTGCAAGCCAGTACGTTTTAGAATATTCAATATTTTACCATAAATTCTAAAATAGATGGGAATATGACAGCGAACCATAAGTTTACAACCTAACCTATAGAGCCAACTAAACTAAAACTAAGAAACTAAACTTACCCTGCAGGAGAGCATTATTATTTAACGTCGGATTTTTGCAGTATTTAAAAATATAGTGGGCTGTATATAGATCCGCGCTGCCAGAAAAATGGATATAATTAGATGCATAATTTCAGGGTTGGAGCTGGTTTGATAACTATAGTTTTATACAAGATAGTGTTTTCCAAGAAATATTACAAGCCCATGCATGCATGCATGCAAGCATGCATCATGCAGTATTATCACGTGAAAGTCAGTGTTCATATGCATGCATGTTAATCTGCTTGCCAGTGTACTATTTATAGGCCGTCTAATTTCCAAGTAATTATCTGAGTGTTGGATTCCAGTGCAGGTATAGCGATATACAATATTCACAACTTTGTAGAATTAAGGTTCTATAACACCTGAAAAATATAAAAAAGTATTTCGACGTCTCGAGCGAAGGTCCGGAAATTAGTGCTAAGAACCACGGAATTTGTGTGGAATTGGTGTTTCGCAATACTCCAAAAATCCTGCATTCAGGGGCATGGCTAATGAATCAGCATTCGGGAGACGCCATATTATAGTGACCAAGGCATAGTGTTTTATAATAACTTGCCCGTTGTGGCGTTTTTTATTTGGTCCTTTTTGCCCGGCTCCTGCCGACATTATATAATAATTATATAACTAAACTAAACTATAATCTATGCTAAACTAAACTAAATGTAAACTAAACTAAATGAATCTTTGCGAATCTAATACAAACTAAACTGAACTAAACTAAACTAAACTGAATTAAACGTTTAGTTAAACTAAACTAATAACACTAAATTACTCTGAAACGAATCTAACTCAAAGTATACTAAGTTACTACACTAAACAAACTAAACTATATAAATTGACCCAAATTAAGCCAAACAAAGCTTAACTCGTACCAAGATGGCTGGACCGACCATTCATAACCTAAACCGGCGCCTTTACTAGATAACTCTATATCAGGTCGATCTATATTAAAATATATCATGATTTGTACATTTTTAAGCTCACTGTCCTTCGCTGCTACTGTATCCCAACTTCTTGTTTTGGTTAATTGAGATTTTTTAAATTACTTCACTCGCCTGATAATAAATTCACTCACTTGCAGATAGCTATATATTGCATAATTATCTATACAGTATAGCGGCTAATTGGTTTATTTATTTGCGTATTCTAAATAATATAAAGTAAAAAGTCTAATCAAATCTTGCTATTTTTAAATAAAAGCACTGACAATGGTATTTCCATGCTTATAATCGAAAAGTTTATGAGAACGTTAAAAATTGTACAAAGGACAATATTAGTCACAAACAGTTTCTTAGAAAAGTTATAGAAGATAATCGGCAATATATGCTTACCACTACTCTCCTGGATGGCGAGCCCAGCCAAAATTGCGATGTTGATTAGGAACTTCAACATTTCGTTGTGCTTTGCTCGTCCTGTGAGATGTAATAAGAATATGTTTGAGAATAAGCGCCTCCCGTGATATAAGTGCAAGCTATTTCAAACAATATGCAGAATGCTGTAAACAATTTGTCATTCGCCTACAGTCTAAGCTGTGAAAGCGTAGGTGGTACATAATAATTTCAAAGAACCATGTACTATATACATAATTTTTAATTTGAATTTATTATTAAAACACTTGAATGGCAATCTACAGACGTATCTGAAAATTGAAAAACTCAAGTTACAATTGATTAAAAATAGTTAAAATAGTTAAAATATCTAGTTAAGGTATTTACTAACATGTCTATATGATAGAAATTGGATGAACCAAATACAATTATCCCATAACCTAACACACGATGGTAAAAAACTGTTCTGGAATCTATTAGTCCTACACTTAATCAATGGAATTTTTCGTGCGTCCCGGAAGTGATAGCGGTGAGGAACAGGCCGAGGAATCAAGTCATTTAAATTACAGTCCGGAGACAAAGAACGTTCATAGAAAGTCCGGCATATAGATTCTCTCCTTTCAAAAAGGGTTGATAAGTTAAGTTCACATAAACCTTGCATACGAGAGATGAGGATAGATGATTCGGACAGCACGCCTTTGTATATGTTCAACGTTGTCTTTCTGCAGTACCGTCAGCGAAAAATGCCACACAGGACACGCGTATTCGAGAATAGGCCTGACAAAGTAACAAAAAACAGAACAGAGATCTGTAGCAGGAACACCACTCCGTTTAAGCGTCCTTAGAGCGTACAAACGGCTGCTTGCTTTAGAACAAATATAATTTATATGCGTTTCCCATTTAAGATCAGATGATAACATAACGCCCAACAATTTAAATGATTGCACGGATTCCAAAGGTACTTGATTGATGGTAAGTGGAGGAAGCACGGGAGGATTTTTCAGAAATAATACGGTGAACTCTTTAGTCTTCGTAACATTGAGTCTCATATTGTTGGCTGTCGACCACCGGGAAATATTATCAATTTCTCGTTGCAAAGCTGATGGAACAACGGCAGTGGTGGAAATAATTTCATAAGTCGAGCAATCGTCCACATACTTGTAAAGTGGAAGCGAGGAAGACAGGTCGTTAACCATGACGAGGAAGAACAACGGACAATCGTCGCAAAAGTCGAGCAATCGTCCACATACTTGTAAAGTGGAAGCGAGGAAGACAGGTCGTTAACCATGACGAGGAAGAACAACGAACAATGTTATATAGATCATAAAAAATGGCAATCAATGATGTTTGCAAGCAATCTTTAGAATTAAATGCAATTTCATGTTATATAACTTGTCAATTCTGGGCTAATGCAGTATATGGTTGTAAGTTTTATAGAATATTTTATAATTACATTAAACGTATAGAGTTAAAGGTTCACCCTTATACAAGCACATATATTCCACAACTTCGCGAGGTAACGTCCTTTTAAAGACAGACAATAACGATATACGATCGATAATATTTATGTAGTGAAATGTCTAGTAAATAATTATCAGGTCTGGTCATACTCCAACTGACTACGAGCAATCATTCTTTTTACAGAAACCTTTTGACATCCAGGTTTGTAGGCACCCAGCATTTCCTGCTTGCTTAATCCACGCAATTTAATTCAATTTTAAACATTGAAACACATCGGCCTTGATCATATACAAAGCCGCTTCAAGATATACTTTTGTGTCATGTTTTTGGATGCAGAAAACTGCTATCGTTATTAACTTTATGTATACGCCTGCAAAAAGCCTAACTTTCATGCAGTCAGAATAACGTCTTTATCGTATAAGATTTGATCAAACCCTTACATACAATTGTCATTCAAACATCGACGGCCATATATACTGTGATAATTTGATCAGTTTAGTTTAAGTAGGAAAGCAATATGACGAATCGGGCCAGAGTTTAGCCCAGACTTCTGGTGACAAGCAAATGAAAGTGACCACACCCCTTGTATAGTATCAGTTATCCATTGCAGGTTAGCCAACACCAAAGGCTGGTATTCCGGCATTAGTTTATCAGCCAAGTAAGTAAACGATGCATGAACGAATCATGCCGAGGACTTCACTCTCTTACAAAAGGGTGATCAATAATGTCGTATGATTTATGGTTGTAAGTATATATGTAAGTATAAGTAAGTAAGTAAGTGGTGTGTGCTAATCACCCTATAACTTGCAGCTAAGAGCTGAGCTGAATTACGAAGGACGTAGCTCGACTTGGTCGAGTCAAAGACTTATTAAAGGCGCCTCTGGCTGCCACCGTATGACTCATGTCTGATCAGGTAGCACAGTTACGATCGAAGGCCGAAGGGTTAGTTTGGGGGTTATCCAAACCAACCCTGTCTGAACATTTTGGGAGGAAACCGGAGTACCCGGAGAAACCCCACGACTTTCGGTAGAGTGTTGACAGACTCCTTTCACACAAGTGTCATGAGTCCGTAGCGAGAATCAAACCCACGATCTCAGAGGTGAAAGGCGCTTGCTCTAATGACTGCGTTACCGAAGCCCCATATGGCATCTCAACGAGGTGATTAATCCTGTCTACGCGCGCGCATGACCATCATACACCTATAATTTGCTGCCGTTCGCTAATCTCATGCTTCATTTTCCCCAAGATTGCTTGCAAATCCAGAAGGTGTACACAAAATTAATGAACATGCAGGGTAAGATATTAAAGTTCTTCATTGAGACGTATATCACGCCCTTATACTTAGGGCTATGATCCCAGGTATATGATTCATAAACGAGAGCGATATCAAATTTTAAGGACATTAATTTTTTGCTATTTGAACTGCGAGGAGTAAAATGAGATCACGAGTTCTCCAACCCTAGCTAAAAACGCATTGTGCACTCTTTTACTTTAAAGGGATTTAAACCTACGCAACAGGGATTAACCTTTCGTTAAGGCACAGCTATCTAATCACATAAATATTTAATGTATCATTATATATAAGCGTTGAATTAGTTTAAAATATGATCAGACACTTACCCGTGAAACAACTTTCGATAATAGAAACTGGTCTGTTTTCAAATATTCGCGTTTCTTTCTCAAGCTTATATACCTTGGCTGTCCAACACGGAGTTCCGAGGACAAATGGTGATTACTGATATTAGCTGTTTGTTTAAATAGACACGCTTTGGTTCATGTTTAATTTCACTTAATGCAAAAAAACTAATAATAAGTAAAACTGATTGAAAATATTTTAATTTTGTACACAATTTTGTGACATGTTTACCTTTGTGGGGAATTGTAGAAAAGGGTATTCAGTTTATGTACTTAAATAATTCCTTAAGAAAGTTCTGATACTGCCGGCACGTTTCAATCTATGGAAAAGTTGAATCAAACTTGGTTACACAAAAATGCCTAGAACAACTCTGCGTAAAATTGTTCCCATGGAACAATTCATTAATGCGCATGGATTAATGGATATAATGTATCATCATTAGAGATGCATGACAGAATACTGCAGCTGCTAATATTCCACAATCTATATATATTGTCCTTTTATGACAAATTGGCGAAAACTGAATACTAGTGAAATAATATAAAGTTGTCAAAAAGTAATTAAGATTTCTCTTTTCATCATAGACAATAGCAATAACTTTCTTCTAATAATTAAGTTATCATAAGCAAACGTTGAAATTGTACATAATTGTGTATGTACCGTAATCCAGTTTCACCCCTTAACGTGCCGAGATTTAATAAAATATCCACTATTAAAAACGCCACAGAGTCTTATTTTATACACCGATCGATTAGCAGGAAACTTTTAGATTGATTGAAATCGTAGCAAGTGACAGTTTATAGGAATCCTCATTTCTATTTTAGCTTTTACCGCAGCGATATTCATGGTTAGCAACACTTAAGGCTTAGCGCCCCACACATTTGAGACAGGTTGCCATCTCTCTCCCTCTCTTTTTGGCGTTATTAAATATTCGGATTTACTGTAATCCCTGAACTCGGCAGGTCTTCAGAGACTTGTGCTATATATATAATGTTATTTTAATGATTCGAATATACGTAGAAAACACCACGGTGGTTCAAAATTGCGTTTCACTGCAATGTTACTTTATTAAGCTTTCAAAGGTCCATGAAACAGAATAATAGAGTATTGGCAGTATATTGGTTCAATTCCTGTCGGAGGACTTAAGAGTTGCATTTTCTCGTTCAGGTATTGAAAATATTGTATATATTATTTCACTCGAAATATCCATCCACCTAAACCTTCTACCTTATCGGCAGTTACTTAAACAGATTGAATTCGTGCATGCTACATGCATGCGTGCACCCGTTTGCCTGTTGCTATTCTGCAGATATGCAGGCAATTCTATTTAACATATCATGGCTTTGTTACAGTAGTTGCTTCGATCTTTGTGCATGAATCGAGATTGTCTTCTACTGCTGGATAAAAATGGACTGCAACAATTTAGGTGAATTATTTAACGTAAAGCCCAGGTCAAACGAGGATGGGAGTTGATGAGACTGAGAGTTGCCGGTCAAATGCGAGCGAGAATTGCAACTCTCGATGGGAGTCATGAACTTTCATCCTGATTTGATCGGGGCTTTAGGGGCTATATACATGTCCATTTGTGTGTTTAGTGCGAGTTACGTTTCGAACACGTCATTTTTAAAGGTCGTTATGGGATGAAGAATTTATACTTTCTTGTTTCATTGTTTCGAGTTTTCTTTTTTAAATTTTAATTTCATTGCTGTTGCGACATTTAATAAGACAGTAGGAAATATTTCGAGAACATTTTAAATCATTAGACATGCACAAATCTATTTATTTAATATATTATCCAAAGTAGCATTCCAAAATTGAATGATCCAAAATAGCATTCCGACCTCGGTATGTCAGCCTATAGGTTCATATTAAAGCGTAAAGTAAAGAATTTGATGCAAGCTTAATTACGTGGTGCCTGCGCGTAAAGTTATTAATAACTAAGACTAAATTAACTGGATTAATACAGCTTGATAGCTTTATCAATTCTAAACTAGCTCTCTTCCTATAGATTCAGATGGGGCTTTTCGCGTTTTTCTCTACTTATAGTGTTCTGTGTAACAACAATAAAAATAGGTACGCTGTAGCGTACATGGCGTCTACTGAGTCAGAAAGAAAGAAAGAAATACGCTTAATGCATTTAAAATGTATGAAATGATCATTTTATTAGAATAAAGACAGTCTATTACATATCACACAAACATACAGTTTCCAAATACTTTCATTAGCGAATAGCAAATGTGACGCGTCAATCAGTCCTGGGAAGTTGTTATAATATATAATTGAAAAATGTTCATATTGATATTTTGCAATATAATTTGTAAGCAAAAAAGTTTATTAACAGTATGTGATATCTCTTCGACGATTTCTTTGTGTTCCCCACTGGTCCAATAAACAAGATTTATTTGTGTTTTCCACTGGTCCAATGAACAAGATTTCTTTGTGTTCCCCACTGGAGCAATTGTGCAGTGTGTTTAAGCACACTCTGCTAGCAGGGTAATCCAGCATTATCATTTGAGCAAAGTAATGTTTCGCTAATTTCCTCATGAATTATTAATGATATTGGATATGTCAGCTTTATAAAGAAAGTGAGGCGATTTGTCAGAAAATTTATCAGATGTTATAAATAACCATAATTTGTCAAGCTTTATAGATAGCCATGACCTCCTGCAACCATTACTGTCGTTCCAATTGAAGTTTTCCTAAAATATTGCATCAATTCATTACCTAAGTTGACATCAATACATTTGCTCAAAAATTGCTCAACTTCCTGTTTACTAGCATACTTGTTCCCAATTGGCCAATCAGTCACTGAAATGAGACGCCATTGGTCGATTCACACACACAAACAGGAAGTTGATCAATTTTCATGGAATGAATTGATAAACTCTAGGTATTGAATTGATGCAATATTTTAGGAACACTTCAATTGGAACGACAGTAAAGTTAAAGTCAATGGCATGTTTTGTTTTTAAAATGCACATTTATACTTTAAAACCATTTCAATTTATTTCCTTTCTAGGATATATTAAATTCAGAAATTGATGAAATAAATGTAAAATCACTTTAATTAATTTCCTTTATAGGATATAAATCAGAAAATTATTGATGAAATAGTCTGACTAATTGCATAATTTAATCGTCATCGAAGCTTCAAAAATAAACGAGATTTATAGCCTTGATCGAGGCCTTGATAAACAATAAATAGTCTCACTGATTGAACACACGCTATATGTCGGTAAAATACAATAAATTACGTTGCAATCTCGTCAAATTTTACCAAATTTTTATAGCAAATAATGCAAATAATAAATGCATGCTGCAACATACAGTATCTGATATCAACGAACATTTCGATCATATATTTGTAATTTAAACTGATAAATTCGAAACAAGATCCTGTATCTTATACTTTACTGAAAATGTGAGACTGTGTATACTCTACAATTCAAAACAGCTTACCTCAATACTGAAGAAACTATTCTTTGGAGCTCAAAATTTGCAGATATTTTGCGAATCTTTTCACTAAATTCTAATGCCAACAAATCTCGAGAAGTGCGTGCCACGCTGAGTGATAAAATGAATCTCCGATGCACTTGTTGTCATATGATAAAACCATTTATAGGCATTGGCAAGGCATTGGCGTAAACTGTTCGGAAACCTACGCAGATGCGGGCTTAACCTATGCAAAGAGCCTGTTCGCAGGAAAAGTGAAAATCGGATCTGATCCGGATCTGTCCACGTTGCTGACATAGGCGACTACTATTCCAGTAGGCGCCAAAAACGGAGTATCGCGAAAAAAACCTGCGTGAGATGGGTGCATGCAGTGGCATCGCCAGCGCGAAAGACGTGGGATGGAGAAACGAGCGCGGAAGGTGCGAGAACATGTGAGGGATCCGGGAGCATGCACCCCCTGTACCTGAAATGCCATTTCCTCTATTTTAGGGCAAGATAATTATTACATTTAAATTCTCAAATACAGCAGGGTTGGTAGACTTCAGCGAATGCTCGAAGCCAAATACCATTCAAAAAGTGGCCAAAATCGACCAAAAGAGGCCAAACATCTTTCTGTCGAAAAGAAGCCAAAAATAAGTCAAATTAGGACATCTGCGAACGCAGTGCTATGCTGAATTATGATTGGTTATGGTTTATCAACCTTACAATCGGCAGAATTTGATTGAATCTGATTGGCTAGGATTGGAATTGCAACCAGGTTCTTTCTGACAATGATATTACTTGAAAATGCTATCGATTTTCCTAACGTCAATGTTTTGTAATAAGAATGAACAAAATTTTCGTAAAATTCTTGTAAACTGTGAAGAGGCCAAAAAGAACCAAACTTTTTTTCGAGGCCGAAAGAAAAATAAAGAAGCCAAATTCGAGTTATTTGGCATTCAAAAGAGCAATCGACCAACCCTGATATACAGTGTTGCGTGTTACCATGGTTACAGTGATCGACTAAGTACTTCATGTTACAATCACTTTTGGGGAGTAAAATTTGAATGGGCGAGGGAATTCTGCGTGTATCTATTTCTAATATATAAAGAATAACTATATGTAAAGACTGTACTTATATATCTTCCTCCTCCGCAGGCCCTTCGTTGGACACAGTGCAGTGCATTTATATAGATCAGTGGCTGTGATAAGTTGCCGGGCAGTGCATGGCGGGATACTGAAATATGAGAAGCGAAGGGCCTGCCAAATCGTGTGTCGAAAGTATGCAAATTTTGTCGAAACTCTGCAAATACATAAATCTGAGCAAATTATGTAAATTATGGCGCAGTCACTAGACGAAAGTGGCCCTTTCCTGGTCTTAGAAGATTATTTTGACGATGAAGAGCTTGAAATGTCATTCAGCAACATGTCTATCGACGGTAAGTATCAATTTTTTGAGCATATGATGAGTGCCAGATGTGCACGTGGCAATCCCGCAATTGTCAATTATACTATTATTTTTATTCAAACTCTCGGCTTTATTCAAACATGCAGCATAATAATATTAAATATAGATGATCCTCCGCGATCAAGTACACCAAAAGAAGGCGTTTTGCAGGAGGCAAACGTTGAAGAAAGTCCGATTGGCGGAAAACACACCTCACACCTTCAAAGCAATCTTTGTCTAAACCAAAGCGATTCAACGTTGGCATGTAAATATTGATATTGATTAAATATTTAGGATTTGTGTACATATGATATCACAGACTAAAATCTACCTTTTTTGAGTACTCCTTGCTTATAAGTTGTTGAACTCTGATCTGTAGGAGGAAAACCATCCGGACATGAAGTAACATGTCGAAAATCGGATTTAGAGATGCAGTTAAAGCAGTCATTTGAGCTGAAGGAAGGATCAGAAGTAACTATTGAATTCTTACTATCATGGTTTGGTTTTGAACATGATAAGAAAGTCTTTTTAACCCGGCATATAAAAGAATTTTTTCCTGGGGTATACACAAGGCGTGAAAACAAAGGTGGACATAAACAGTATCCTTTTTATTAGTCAGTATAGTAAATATGTACAGTATGGATTGTATGCTTTTCCAAGGGGTGTAGCCAGGGTAATTTGTTATTTTTTTGGCAGTGCGAATAATGCCTCCCCCCTAGCTATGCTTCTGATGCTTTAGTATTATTTATCCATCTATAGCCGTGTTTACACTACGAGCCTAGGCTTGGCCAGGCCAAGACTGAAGTGTTTACACTATTGTGATGGGCCTAGATTTCCTGGCCTAGGCCAGGCTTAGGCCAGGCCAAAGTGCGTTTACACTATGAAAATCTAGGCCAAAGCCAGGCCTAGGCTAGGCTTAGGCCCGTAGTGTAAACATGGCTTATATCCTTTCCACTCACACACAATTAATGTATCAATGACAAACGAAGCACTACGCATATAATATATTTCCTTAATTATGTACATAACTTACTATGTAAACTTGGCATTGAAGCACAAAACAAGCCAACTGTCTCGAAGTGATCAGGAAGGAAATTACATTTTATCTGTTTATAAATGTTTAATTTGCAGTACTTTTACTGTAGGAGAAAGTATGGGGGTCCTGAAATTTTTTTGCATTAGTATGGGGGGTCCTGAGAATTATATTGTGTGAAAAGGGAGGGGCCTTCAGATTTTAACTAGGTATTACTGAATGCATATATATATATATATATTATAGTATCACATTGCGTGAGTGTTAATATGCCATTTCAAGTTTAGGCAACACAATCTTGAATAAAATGGTAAACACAATGGCCAAAGCAATGTCAGGTCCAACAGAAAATCGGAAATACTCAGTGGCCCTATGACCATGAACACTGCGGTCAAATGGTACAAACGACAAAAAATTTCCGTAAAAAATGGAACATACTAGTATGAACATTTTTATAACATCACCCCCTGCCCCCATCTCCAACGTTTGTTATTTATTTTTCATTTAGGTCAGATCGAATTGGTGGTTGCAGGTATTCGGATCCTGGAACATGTTTTGGGGATCCTGTCCAGTTGGAACAGCTATTGGATCAATTAGATTTATATGAATAAATTTATTTATGGTTTGAATTGAGGTGTTAGATAATTATAGTGGTTTGATGTATGAGGAATGGTTTATTGTTTGATAAATGGTATATTGTTTGATGTGTGAATTATGATATGAAAGTGATAAATATAGAACAGTAACATAATGAAAATATAGACATTGACTATGATAAACTGAATTTGTATGTTGTTTGTGTGGGCAAAACCCGGGTGCAATCATGTGTGGAATAATTCCAAGGTCTGGGTGAATGCCAGTTTGTTTTTGCTACCCAGACCAAGTTCCATTTCGTTTTCTGTTAAAAACTTGGTTATGTTGTCATCAGGTTCCAAGCATAACCGGGACAGCACGTTTCTAACCCGCTAGCAGGTCTTGTTTCCAACTTCGGTTGCATCTTCGCCAAACAGCCGTACTGTTTTCCCAGACGTCTCGCTAGCCACATCAAATCACATGCCGATTGCGCCAGCCTATGGAACGAATATATTTTGCTTTAGAAAATACTCTCAAGTACACTCATCATTAATACAGTCATTAGTATAGGAAATAGCATGGTTCGAGAAGTATTAATGAAAAATTGCACGCGTGTTTGGCTAAATATTCGTATATTTCGCCAAACACAAGTGCAATTTTTCATTAATACTTCGAGAACAAATGCTATTTCATATTAATATTATTATTAACAAGGAAAATACTATTAAAAATAAAATTATACTAATAAAATTTTTACTAGGGGTAATACCACATGTGGTATTTTCTCCCAAATACCTATATTAAAAAGAATTAAGAGAAAATTTTGATGTTCTTAGCCAATCAGAAACCAGGGAAATTGTTAATAATGATATTAGCATGCAAATATATTCCTCAATCCTCATCGATATTGCCATTCAAGCATATGCATTAATAGAATATTCATGAACTTACCTTTGATTTCCTGTCGGATAGAAAACAAATATATTCAAGCGTTTCTTGCCCATACGAATGCCGCATAGTTTGAGAAGCTTTCTTCGTGACAAGTACATCTGTCGCTGTTTTCTGGTGAATTACACGATAATGTTTTCCCAATCCAGCATTTTTTTCAAAAAATAACTTTTTAAAACACTCGCTCTCCGGACAAACGACCTTTTTTTCTAGGATAGCATAATGAAAAGGCCTAGAGAAATGTGTGTCTTCAATTGACTCATCTGCTAACGACGCCATATTGAATGCAGAATTTGCCAGTCGCTTACCCTTTCTTCGCCTTCCCGTTATTCCCGCGCGCCCTTTTCTCCGCGCGCCCTTTCAAAGCGACTGGGGACGAGGCAGCTTATATATGTACTTATCATCATTAGATCTAGTATCTTCTGTCTTAATTCTCCATCCTTAGCTGGAAGTAGATGATGGAGTCGATGCCCGTCAGACGACATTTTCCTTATAAGTCCCACGCAGTGTTTTTCGCTCCTTTCGTTTAACGTTGACATCCGGAAGTGTAACACGGCTTTAGGGCAAATTATCCTAAATACCTTTCTATGTCCTTACTTTCCGCGTTGGTTAAGCCATCGTACCACAGTACATCACCATACTCTAATATCGATCTAATAATGCTGCAATAGAACTGTAGCATATCATGTGCAGGTGCGCCATACTTATTTTAACTTCGCATAGAGGCAAGAAAGAACTCAATTTTCTCAAAATAAGACAAATCGAACGCACATCGGTAAGATTATTACTATAGTTTAAACTAATTTTAATAGAAATGCTCTGCAAATATATGCAATAACATTCCCTTGTATGATTAATATATAATTAAGTATTAATAAAATAGCGTTTTGTGCGTTTCTGTATGTTAAAATAGCGTTTTGTTACATGTGTTATGATTCAACTGCAATTGTATCCCAGCGCAGAACGCGTCATTTGGATGCGCAGTCGAAACTCCTCACTGGCTTATATATTGGAGGAATAACAATCCTGCCATTCCGCATTTACCGAAGTTGGGAAAATGTAGCCTCTTATAGAATAGAATAGCATTTCAAATCAAATCAAACGAAGAAAATCCAAATAGATTGTAAATTTCTGTTTTATAGTTGAAAGCAGGCAAAGGTCATTTTCACCGATGACGTAGCAAATATTAAAGTCTGAACTACTAAAGCAACAACGCTGGCTGTATCAAATTCTGAATCACCATTACGACTAGCTGCTCAGCAAAAAGTCGACGTCAATGCAACCATTTTTCCTTGAGTTACGGAGTTGAGGGTAATCATTGCTGACGTCAGCGTTTTTTAAGGTTGTTAAAACTATCAAAAGTATGTTACAGTCGAACCCGTATTAAGCGGAAACGTTCGTGTCTTCGACGAGGTGTCCGCCTAAAAGGGGTGTCTGCTTAACAGGAGTCTACAGAAAACGCAACAGGAGAAAAATGTGTGCGTGTAACTTGAGTATCAAAACAGTTTACAATTTATAATGCAAATAAGGCAAAGCTCAAACGTACGTGAGATCTGCCTGCCAGATTACAAACGAATACAATGAAATTCTACATTCAAAATGAATTCATCCAAATAGAATGTTTGATCAGTATGGACGTTATTGGTCACATCCCTAAGTTGATGGCGCTATCACCGCTGTGGGAAATTTAATACAGTAATTAACGTGGAACTTCCCCGCGAGTTTAAGTTCCAAGGATATAGTTTCTCTTGTGACTAGTTGAAAGAAAATTATAGAATGAAAGGTTTGATCTAGAAAATTTGTTCAGGCTATCATCTTATATGTCGTATGTTTTACTCATTTACTTTTACGGGTTTATTTGACTTTTCTATTAACGTTTTATTTCAATAAAAGTTTTACAAACATAAAGTAGCCGTCAAGTGCTATATGACCTCTAACCAACTCATTCAACTTATTCAGATGTGCCTATGGCCTCTCCCTCTTCCACTTTTTTCATACAACGTTTTCTTTTTGTGACGTAATTAACATGAAAACATTAAGTTATTTACTTTTTTTTTTGACAAGCCTAACGAAATCTAAATAGTAAATAATGCTGTACACAGATGTCCCTCTATCCACTATCCTAACAAGACACTAATTACATGAATTAAATCTAAATTTTTTAAGGTGGCTCCCTACAGTAATGCATGAGAAGATCGCGGGACGTGAGTCAAAAACGAGTGGAAAGTACGTGGACTTTCCCACGCAAATTCGACGATCAAAACAAGACAAAGATATTTCGGCCGGTTTTTTTAAATAATTTTTACCATTCTGAAAGATTTGTAATGAAAAACCTTTGAATAATCCTTAATTTTATGTGACAAAGCACCAGTAACACCGACGAGTGATTTTAACTATGATACAAATATAGCTTGGATAAAACAATCTTGACAGTAATATAAAAGTGAGTTTTTCAAAAACATTTTAGATATAATGTTCACTAATAAGAGTTTATTAAAACATTTATTAACTATTGTATATAAAAACTGTTGAAGGTTATAAAAGTCGTTTAGTGATACTTGCATATTTTTTACAAGTTAAACAGTAAAAATATCACAGTTCTATAGCAAAATACCGACTTCTTCATCTTCAGCAAAATTACAAAACTAGGCAAAAATATGTCCAGCTGTACGGCTGTTGAAGCTCGCGAACTGAGTAAATGGCAGGATTCAACTGGACTTAAATCGATCTAACCCTTCACAGTATTTCTTGGTTGTCCATGGCTCTCAAATATATTGAATAAACGTTAAAATCAAAAGATAAAAACATTTGCCACTCGTTTTTGCACGATGAAAGCACATATTGCCCCCCCCAAAATCATTCACTAGTCTGCAGCGACGCTTTTATATAAGGGAAATTTCGTGAAGCTGTTGACCCAATTTTTCACCTTTATATGCGTTTTACTCTTTAATTTCATCGGTAACCTATCTTCAAATTTTGAACGCAAATTTTAATTTTGATAAATTTTATATATTTCAATTTAAAAAAAAATCGCCAGTGTAGAAATCTTTATATAAAATTTTCGAGTTTAAAAAAATTGCACACTGGCGATTTTGATTAAACTTTCAGAATAGTTTCAGAACATTATGTTTAAAACTTATATGAAATAAAAAAGATGGGTCGCCGACTTTGTTTTTTGTTGATAAATTTCTGAAAACTCGTCCCCATCAACTTCGCTCACTAAAAATGAAAAAAAAAACACAAACGATATACTGTACGTAGGAATGGCTGTGATAAACAATTTAATGTTGAGATCTGTATACAGTGTTATATATAGTATACTATGGCAATATAAATATGTAAAAAATAAGATGCATTTTCCTTAATAAAGATTATGACTGAACTAATATTGCCTATAACTGTTTTGAGCAATTATTATTGGCCTATAAGTTAACTCCTTAATGGTTGACATGATTTGCCACATTATTAATGAGTATTTTAAGAATATTTAAAACAACCTATTGTTATTGGTTAACTAATTATCCGACTTAATAATAATAGGTTATAACAACCCATTAAACTACAATAACCTGTTAGTGAATTTGCATGACCAAAGGAATTGGTTAAAATAACCTATTTGTATTAGTTGTGCCCAAATGTTCACAATTGACCAAAAAATAAGTGGTTATTTTAACCTATTTATTTTGGTTATAACCTATTCAATTGGTTAAAACAACCTATTCATATTAGTGACAACCTTTACAAATAGGTTATTTTAACCTATCAGTTTTTACAGTGTAACTGTCGTGAACAAGTCATGTTCGACGATGTGAAATAGTCTGGGTCTATCTCATCTTTTGTCTGCTGTATACGAACCAATCTTCATACTGACTCTACAGATATACCGACATTCTATTAGATCGGTCACCTTGATATGTTCACGACAGTTACGACTAAATGGGAACCAGGCTAAAGGGGCCGAATTGTCCCGGTTAAGCGGGCCATGTAATCGATTTATCCCGGCAAACCGTGCTGAAAAAGAGAAACTGAAAAATTAGCATTGAAATGTTGATTTTGTGTTTCAACAGACGGTTCAACAAATGCGACAATGTAATCACAATGTAATACTGAATGTAATCACAGCAACAAACATCAATCGATACGTGAGGAGCGCTTAAATGTAGCATAGAAACAATATTCAATTAATATAGCAACGATTATTCAACAGTCTAAAAAATGAAGGTTGATGAGTTTACTTCATCCCGCTTTACCGGGTAGCCGGACTCGGCTAAACGAGTTGGGCCGGCAAGCAACAACCGCGATCCTGGTGTCCCAGGAAATTTGGTCCCCTCTTCGGAAATTTGGCCCCTCTTTTAGGACTGTTTCTTATTAGTATTATAAACATTTTGACAAAATCAATATGAAACCTCAGTCTCTGCAGGAAGACAATTATGGCATGATGAACACTTAGTTTTGCAATTTAAAATCTTTGTAATATAAATTTTACTAAACTAGGAGTTACTACCGCAAGGAACGTGCTGCCTTGCTACATAAAGAGATGCAAAATTAACTTGTAGTTATACACATACAAAGACACACTGTATGTATCAATTTATTTTGTGGTCAAAATTGAGATTACAAATACGGTTGTCGACTATTGTCAATACTAAATTTTTGGTACCAACCATAATGCATTACAACAAAGCTTTCAAATGGCATCTGAAGTAAAATAACTTGGAAGTACAGACTGATAAATGTCTTTAAATAATTGTGATATCATTGATGTCATTTGTTGACTGTTCTTGTTCACAAGATGTATTATAGTTGCATTTGCTTTTTGGTAAGCAAACGTGAAGGGCTGGCATAATTAATTTTAATAGACTTAAAACACATTTACATAATTAAAGAAATTAATCAGAAACGAACGCCACAATGTCAAACATATTACGCAGATCGTATTACACAAGCTGCGGTGAAAAACAATGTCATATGCAATACAACATAATATCGTTCTATATGCAATACAACATAATATCGTCCTACCCCCCTCATTTTTCCAACATACTTGAAGCTTAATTAATCATCCGGAAAAACAGACAGAATGACGCAAGTCGACTTTCTTGACGATACATAGATCGGCGCAAAAGACTGGGTCGAGTGAACTCTGGAGCAACCTTAACACATCAACAACCTTAATACGTGAACATTAGTGTGCTGCCTCGTTGACGCTCCGCAGCAAATATTTGGCAATTACTAATTAGTGACGAACAAAATTCCTGACGCGTGGGCATGTGGCTTGTGGATACTACAGATTTAATACATGAAAGCAAATGTATGACTTAGTTTTTGCGTATAGCTGAAATATTTACTTAAAATCCGGGGGATTAAATCTTGAAATTATAAGTCAAGTTTGTGAAGTCGAAGACGTAATAGATCGATCAACAGGGCAGTGTTTCGATGCTATTAAAAATCTACCATAACGCAATCGCGTGGTAGTTGTATGAAACGTGTTGTCGTAGAACGTCTAGCTAACTAAATAGTCGATCATAAGTGTTTGATATTCGTTCATAAGAGGTCTGACTGGTGCTTCTATTTCTTTCTGAGTCAGAAAATATTGATTACACTTTCGTTTTCATACTATACTTCCTGCGTACAGTAAACCCGTTTACTCTGTTTCTACCAAGGTCGGACAAATTCATTAAAAAACGATCGAAATCGATTCTACCTAGACGCTTTTTACTTAGACTTAATTCAGTTCATATTCTAGGATTAACATCTTATGGTCACTGTCATATTACTGTATTTATAGTAATTTTCACACACACAGTGATATATATGGTCATTATTCACGGTGAAATGACCACAACCATTTAAATTAATTTGAACATATTCTTTGATTATCGTCTTATGGTCACTGTCATTTCACTGTATTGATAGTAATATTGGTACATTTTCACACACAGTGTAATATGGTCATTATTCAGGGTGAAATGTCAACACCCATGTAAATTTGGACATATTCTTTGGTTATCGTCACAGGATCACTGTCAATTTACTGTATTGATAGTAACATTGCTACATGTTCACACATGCGGTATAATATGGTCATTATTCAAGGTGAAACGACCACACCAATGTAAATTTGGACATTTTCTTTGATTATCGTCACAGGGTCACTGTCATTTTACACTATTTTTAGTAATAGTGGTAAATTTTCACACACACAGTATAATATGGTCATTAGTCACGGTCAAATGACCGCACCCAAGCAAATTTGGACATATTCTTTGATTAACGTCTTATGGTCACTCTCATTTCACTGCATTGGTGGTAATATTGGTACATTTTCACACACACAGTGTAATATATATGGTCATTATTCACGGATAAAAGACCACACACATTTAAATTTGGACATATTCTTTAATTATCGTCTTATGGTCACAGTCATTTTACTGTATTGATAGTAATATTGGTACATTTTCACACACAGTGTAATATGGTCATTACTATCGGTGAAATGACCACACCCATGTAAATTTGGACATATTCCTTGCTTATCGTCGCAGGATCACTGTCATTTTACTGTATTGATAGTAATATTGGCACGTTTTCGCGCACACAGTGTCATAAGGTCATTATTCACGGTGAAATGACCACACCCACGTAAATTTGGACATATTATTTGATTATGGTCACAGAGTCAATATCATTTTAATGTATTGATAGAAATATGGGTACATTTTCACACGCACGGTGTATTATGTTAATTATTCACGGTAAAATGACCACACCCAAGCAAATTTGGACATAATCTTTGATTATCGTCTTATGGTCACTGTCATTTTACCGCATTGATTGTAATATCGGTACATTTTCACACACAGTGTAATAGGGTCATTATTCACGGTGAAATGACCGCACCCATGTAAATCTGGAAATATAATTTCATTATCGTCACAGGTTCACTGTCATTTTACTGTATTGATAGTAATATCGGTATATTTTCACACACACAGTGCAATATGGTCATTACTCACGGTGAAATGACCACACCCATATAAATTTGGACATATTATTTGATGCTAATCACAGGGTCACTGTCATTTTTCTGTATTGATAGTAATATCGGTATATTTCCTCACACAGTATAATATGGTCATTATTCACGGTGAAATGACCACACCCATGTAAATTTAACATATTATTTTATTATCATCACAAGGTTACTGTCATTTTACTGTATGGATAGTATTATTGGTTCATTTTCACACGGGCAGTATAATATATATGGTCATTATTCACGTTAAAATGACCACACCCATGTAAATTTTGGCATATTGTTCGATTATCGGTACAGTATCACTGTCCTTTTACTGTATTGATAGTAATATTGCTACATTTTCTCACATGCAGTATAATATGGTCATTATTCACGGTGAAACGACCACACCCATTTAAATTTGGACATATTACTTGATTATATTCACAGGGTCACTGTCATTTTACTCTATTTTTAGTAATAATGGTACATTTTCACACGCACAGTATAATATGTACATTAATCACGGTGAAATGATCACACACATGTAAATTTGGATATATTCCCTGATTATCGTCTTATGGTCACTGTCATTTTACTCTATTGATAGTAATATTGGTACATTTTCACACACACAGTGTAATATGGTCATTATTCACGGTGAAATTATCACAACCATGTAAGTTTGAACATATTATTTGATTATCGTCACAGGGTCACTATCGTTTTGCTGTATTGAGAGTAATATCGGTACATTTTCACACACACAGTGGGATATATATGGTCATTATTCACGGTGAAGTGACCACACCCATGTAAATTTCGACATATTATTTGATTACGTCACAGGGTCAATGTCATTTTAATGTATTGATAGAAATATCGGTACATTTCAGACACGCAGTATAATATGTTAATTATTCACGGTGAAATGACCACACCCATATAAATTTGGCAATATTCTTTGATTATCGTCACCGTGTCACGGTCATTTTACTGTATTGATAGTAATATCGGTACAATTTCATACACACAGTGTAATATGATCATTATTCACGGTAAAATGATCACAACCATGTAAATTTGAACATATTATTTGATTATCGTCAGAGGGTCACTTTCATTTTACTGTATTGATAGTAATATCGGTACATTTTCACCCACACAGTGTAATATGGTCATTATTCACTGTGAAATGATCACACCCATGCAAATTTGGATATATTCCCTGATTATCGTCTTATGGTCACTGCCATTTTACTCTATTTTTAGTAATAATGGTACATTTTCACACACACCGTATAATATAGTCATTAATCACGGTGAAATGACAACACCGAAGCTCATTTGGATATATTCCCTGATTATGGTCTTATGGTCACTGTCATTTTACTCTATTGATAGTAATATTGGTACATTTTCACACACACTGGAGTGTAATATGGTCATTTTTCACGGTGAAATTATCACAACCATGTAAATTTGAACATATTATTTGTTATCGTCACAAGGTCACTATCGTTTTGCTGTATTGAGAGTAATATCGGTACATTTTCACACACACAGTGGAATATATATGGTCATTATTCACGGTGAAGTGACCACACCCATGTAAATTTGGACTTATTATTGGATTACGTCACAGGGTCAATGTCATTTTAATGTATTGATATAAATATCGGTACATTTCACACACACAGTGTAATATGTTAATTATTCACGGTGAAATGATCACACCCATGTAAATTTGGAAATATTCTTTCATTATCATCACCGTGTCACGGTCATTTTACTGTATTGATAGTAATATCGGTAAATTTTCATACACACAGTGTAATATGATCATTATTCACGATGAAATGATCACAACCATGTAAATTTGAACATATTATTTGATTATCGTCAGAGGGTCACTTTCATTTTACTGTATTGATAGTAATATCGGTACATTTTCACACACACAGCATAATATGTTCATTATTCATGGTGGAATGACCACAGCCATGTGAATTTAAACATATTCTTCGATTATCGTCACAGTGTCACTGTCATTTTACTGTATTGATAGTAATATCGGTACATTTTCACCCACACAGTGTAATATGGTCATTATTCACTGTGAAATGATCACACCCATGCAAATTTGGATATATTCCCTGATTATCGTCTTATGGTCACTGCCATTTTACTCTATTGATAGTAATACTGGTACATTTTCACCCACACAGAGTAATACGGTCATTATTCACGGTGAAGTGATCACGTCCATGTAAATTTGGACATATTATTTGATTATCGTCACCGTATCACTGTCATTTTACTGTATTGATAGTAATATCGGTACATTTTCATACACACAGTGTAATATATACGGTCATTATTCACGGTGAAATGATCAAAAACATGTAAATTTGAACATAATATTTTATTATCGTCACAGGGTCACTATCGTTCTGCTGTATTGATAGTAATATGGGTACATTTTCACACACACAATGGAATATATATGGTCATTATTCACAGTAAAATGACCACCCCCATGTAAATCTGGGCATATTCTTTGATTATCGTAACAGCGTCACTGTCATTTTACTGTATTGATAGTAATATTGCTAGATTTTCTCACATGCAGTATAATATGGTCATTTTTCACCGTAAAACGGCCACACCCATTTAAATTTGGACATATTCCATGTTTATCGTCACATAGTCACTGTCATTAATTTTACTCTATTCTTAGTAATAATGGTACATTTTCACACACACAGTATAATATGGTCATTAATCACGGTGAAATGACAACACCGAAGCACATTTGGGCATATTCTTTGATTAACGTCTTATAGTCACTGTCATTTTACTGCATTGATAGTAATATTGGTACATTTTCACACGAACAGTGTAATATATATGGACATTATTGACGGTGAAATGACCACACCCAATTAAATTTGGACATATTCTTTGATTATTGTCCCATGGTCACTGTCATTTTCCTGTATTGATAGTAATATCGGTACATTTTCACACACACAGTGTAATAAATATGGTCATTATTCACGGTGAAATGACCACATCCACTTAAATTTGGACATATTCTTTGATTATCGTCTTATGGTCACTGCCATTTTACTGTATTGATAGTAATATTGGTACATTTTCACACACAGTGTAATAGGGTCATTATTCCGAAAGAAATGACCACACCCATGTATATTTGGTACTATTGATAGTAAATTTGGACATATTCTTTGATTATCGTCACAGGATCACTGTCATTTTACTGTATTGAAGTCTCAAAGGAGTAGGACGCTAATGACGTGCTCACCCTCATATGCTAATATTCATGCGCCAACTCATATCCTAATGATGTGCGCCAACTCTTCCCGCCCCATGCCGCCTCATCCCTTCTCATAACCCCTTATGTCATATTAATGACGTCTCAAAGGAGTAGGAAGCTAATTATGTGCTCACCCTCATATGCTATTGATGATGCTCCCCCTTATTCCTCCCCAATGCTAATGATGTTCGAATATTTATTGATGCTCACCCCCTGCTCACCCACAAAGCCCCATGCTCATCCCCAAAAAAGGGGCTCGAAAACGACATAAATTACTACTTCTGTTACACAAAAAATTATAATACGTGCCTAATAACACTTATTTAGAGACGAATGTTCAGAGCTCTCAGGAGCACCTTTTTGACAGACTTCGCGTTTTCCTCTTTTACCCCCCATTGACTCACAGGTTGAAACTTAAACCTTTACACAGTCCAACTTGTGTGTTAATTGTTCAAAGAAAGACAAGTACATATACCTGTAACCCATGGATGGGGATCATGATAAAATGAATATTGTTTTCTTCTTTGGATGAAAACAGCATTTTCGAAAGGAAATTTGGGCCCATTCCCACTACCATTCTCCACAAACTCATGAAGCCATTGCACATCTTCAAGAGGAAAAGAAGAGAGGCCATTCATGACCAATTTCCATCTAGACAATACCTGTCCTTCTCCCTCTGATAACCAGAGACTGTAAACAGTAAACCTCCTAAAACTTTGTGTTAGTAATAAAATTAAAAAATGATATAACTTATGAACCATCCAGTAATTATGGATTTTATTCAGATCAGAGATGAGCACGGCAACGAAGCCGGGAAGTCTTGCAATATTTCACCACAACATTTTTCATGGTTAGAATGAACAAACGACCAACATGTATAGAGTGACAACGGACTTGAAATGTCATTCCTAACATGTCTTTTACTTCATGCAAACGTTTCTCTAAGTAAATTCGAGATTTAGTCACGGACACAAATGGTTATTTTCATATTTTACAAGCATAGTAACAATAAATATATTATGTTACATTATTTATACATGGTCCTATATTGCGGGGCTTTCAAAACTAATTACATGAAGTATCGGCGACTAATTACTTGATGCAAATCTCTACGAATGAGATAAGGCATTACGTGTTCCGCAAACTACAATCAACTAAAAAGCGGCTAAACGCAAATCAATGTAAAGATTTAGTCGTGTGGTCTGGCATGTTACTGCCATGAGCGCGTTGATTTCCCTCGCACTCGAACGGAAGTACAATTATATACCCACAAGATATCGTAATACGCGTTTTTACATCTAAGCGCTAAGCTGATAAAGCAAGCGCCATACCGTCGAATTCAATTCGTTCAATTAGAATGATTTAAATTCGATGAAAGTGCAACGTATGAAACAGGCCTAAGGTCCCTTCAGTCGGGCGCACAAGCTACGATTTTAGTCGGCCGATTTATGGTTTGGGTGCATGGTATTTAACCAAGCCAATGCCGAGAGATGAGAATGAGCCCAGAGATCATACCACTGACTGTTTCTCGTTTTAACTTGCATCTAAAGTATAAATAGGACGACTAAAATCGTAGGGAGGGGAATGGGGGGTGGCAGAAAGCTGGCCGCAGGCGTAAAATATACAAATTGTCAGAAATTTTGACCTGAAAAACCTTTTGAGTGTAAATGGGGGGAGGGGAGGGATTGTCGGAAATTTAGAACGTTTAGTCGAAAATTTAGTAGGAAAGAGTAAATTGTCATCATTGTTTAGTGGAAAATATATTGAAATGGGCCTGTCTGTTTTCTTCGTTTTTTTTTGGCTGTCACAAACTTGCACATCGATATCCACAGTCACCGAAATCCGAACGTTAACTTAAGGTACGTTCGCACGTTGCCATTTGTCTGGCCGATTTCAGATGCACGTTAATGATATTTTAAAAATACGTGGCAAAACGTCATCATCTTTAACATTCAGCAAAACCTAAAATCGGTCCGACAAATCGCTGTGTGTGAACGTAACTTTAAGCTTCCTTATATATAGTACATCTATGGATAATTCATAAATATGAGGGTACTTTATGGACAATATGGATGGAGTTCGCGAGTATGCTTAAAGTATTTAGTATAGGTCAGTGGTGTGCTTCAGTGACCTATATAGTTCAGTCGTGCGGTGCCAGTGTGGGTAGAGTATAGCCAATACGGCGGTTGATTGTTGTGTAAAACTAGCACCCTGAAAAATACAATGAGAACTTCGACGTTTCGAGCGAAGGCCCTTCGTCTGGAAGTTAGTAGAATGGTTCAGGGAAAAACAAGTGCTTTTATTGTGAATACAAAAGCGATCAGGTGATAAAAAATAAACCAATCAGATGGATTTAATCAAAACAAACTATAAATAAAATATGGAAATCACATCACAAAATATATTAGAATATCAGGAGCAGCGAAAAAAGATAACAAAGCAAGAAAGACAGAAAACAAGGAACGAAATATTAGATAAGGTGAGATGTAGAGTATCTGCTGAAGGCAGACATAAACAGACGAGTCCTGTGGTAGAGAGCTGTGGACTAGGGTTTCACGGATATTGTCACTATGTCGAAACGAGACTAAATAATTATTGGTGAAAATGGAAGATGTTTCAGGGTCGTTTTTCAAGGTATGAAAATTCTTCCTAATGACAGTTTCAGATCGGGGAATATTGGAAGCCTTCGAAAAGACAGTATCTAAGAGAGGGGTTGGATAACCGCGTTGGACAAAAAAGTTTCTCATTTCCTGACTTTTGGTATGGAAGTCCTCATCTTCACTGCAAATGCGGAGAAGGCGAAGGAACTGAGAGAAGGGAATAAACAATGGGAGTCGTGACAAGTCTATTGCCACTGATAGATACAAGTATATCTAGGAACGATACACTGGTCTCACTAATCTCCCACGTAAACGGGAGTGCTGGGTGGAAGTTATTAACAAAGTTAATAGATTTCTCCAACTCTCCGCTAGAACAGGATGCTGTGTCGAGACAGTCATCAATGTACCTACCAAGGTAATCAGGTATGGGATCAGTGTATTGCTCGAAGATCTGCTTTTCCAAAAAACCAACGAATAAATTGGCATAGTTGGGACCCATTTTGGTTCGCATGGCTAATGAAAAATTGTTCAGGGTGAGCACTAATTCAGCCAAACGGGTCAAAACAGTGGTAGACGGTTCCTGCTTGGGGCTCTTATCTAAGAAGAATTTGAGTGCTCTCAAACCATCATGATGGGGAATGACAGTGTACAAGGATTTGACATCCATTTTTATAGTTTGTTTTGATTAAATCCATCTGATTGGTTTATTTTTTATCACGTGATCGCTTTTTATAAAAGCACATGTTTTCCCCCCGACCCATTCTACTAACTTCCAGACGAAGGGCCTTCGCTCGAAACGTCGAAGTTCTCATTGTATTTTTCAGGTAGATTTACACAACAGTCAACCGCCGTTTATAGTTTAGTGTGCAATAAGTTTAAACATGGCGGATCCGTGATAAGTGGGGCACATTGAACTAAATAGAACTGAAACGCTACCTCCTACCGGAAAGTCGACGCCAAATTTGAAAGACATTCCCAGTCTTTCACGCAAGTGAAGAACTCGGTCAGTCGGTCATGCATTCTTGAAAACCGGCTTAAAATTTGAAAGAATAAACATTTTTACAAGTTCAAAGCTTTTTATTAATACTTTCATTTAGGTAAAACTTCCTAGTAGGCTTTACTGTACTTGTATTTTTGTTCTATTTTTTGTAATGGCTGAATGATATTTCACGATAAAAGTGTACCAAGGAGTGAGAGTTCGTTTGTTGACTTTCGACTTTGATGTTTTGCGGATATTTTCTCGTTTTCCACACTGATTCTACACTCTGCTTATAAAGCCAATCTCACAGAAATAAACTGCTCTATACCAGTACTAAAACATACAACGATTATTGTAGAAAAAAGTGTTGTTTTTTACTAGTTTAGATAATATAGAATATCAGAGACTTACAGTAAAATATTTTGATCGGCCTCGAGGCCAGTTTTTTATCGATCATGCATAGTTTGTATGCACAATAAATTTTATTGCGGTACCAATATAAAAATATCCATGGAATTAGTTTATGTAAACCTGCTAGCTTTGACATGCACTGCAACGTTTTTCAGCAAAACGGCATGCTGACTCTCTCGTCTCCATGCATGCATGAAGTTGTCTCGCGACATAAACACGCGTGTTTTGATCTCCAGACACGCGTGTCTTAGGCGAGTTTCTCTGGAGGTAGCGTTCCAGTTCTATTTAGTTCAATGGTGGGGCTATAATATTTCACACAATTTCCTTATATTTTCACCGAATTGTGCCCTGAATTTACCTGTTTTCTTTTAGTGCAAAAACAACGAAAGTCCGAAATTTGGATCGCTAAGTTGTGTTGAATAAGTTGAAATCATGAAAAGTTGGAGCACTTGAATCTTAACATAATCTGAACAATATACAAGGTACAGGTTTTTGTTAAGTTCCCTAAAGGATCGGTCATATTACATACATTGAATATTGTTTTTAAATAGCATTTTTACGCTCTTTTATTTTGGTGTTCCTTGGATCTTTGCATCACGCCACGTTTAGTGGTAAAATATAAATATTATTGCGCTTGTATCAGACTCATCGTAATGACATGAAGTTTTAACACGGCAATCAACCCTCAAAAATCTATCAGTATAAATAATTAACTATTCTATGTCTACAACCCTGGGGCCGGTTGTTCAAAAGCCGGTTAACTTAACCCAGGATTGGCGCTAACCCAGGGTTAAAAATCCTTAACCCTGGGTTAGCTAATCCTGGGTTAATTTGGCGTTGTTCAAAGGTCGGTTAGCGGTGCGATTAGTTAACCCTGGGTTAAATATATATCTAATATAAGAACGTTTTTGATTGGCTGAAAAGCGTGCGTCAAAGACATGAAGCAACTGAAATTGGACTATTCAGACATGAATTTGAGCATTTTAGAAAGTTCCGAGATAAAATAATACTTGATCAAAACCGTTTATATAGACCAAACAAATGAGAAATAGAACATATAAAATTAAATTTGCTCATTATAAGCCATAAATTTTGGAATTTTAGGCAGTGCTTGAATAATTAAATTTGAGAACAAAATTAGACTTATGGCAGCCAATCAAATGAAATTCCATTTTTTTGAAGTTGAAAAACAATTGTCAACGCATGCGTATTGCAGAAGATCCTAACAAAACATGAAAATAGAAAAAAGAAGCCAAAGCAAAGTTGTTTTACAGCTTTCAAAAACAATGTTTGTTAGTAATACACTGAGTCTGCAGGCATTTAAGATGTGCAAAAACTTGTGCATGATGTTCAAGAAAAGCAAATGGGAACTTGTAAATTAAAACTGCTGGCAACCGAATTGTTTGGCAAAAGAAAAAGGGTTCTGAGTAAATATATTTTTCGAACAAACCCGAAGGCGTACAAACAGCAAGTTGTTTTTGGTGGCAATATTGAAAGGTTAAATTTAACCCACTGTTTAACCCTAGGTTACGGTTAATCTAGCTTTGAACAACGCAAACAAACCTAAGGTTAAAATTTAAACCTAGGTTAGGCAAATTTAACCCTGGGTTAGCGTTAACCGGCTTTTGAACAACCGGCCCCTGGACAACAATAGTTGTAGCCACCCTAGACCCCCTTCCCTCTATTCCACCGCCCCTGCTTTCATCTCGCTAACTTTATAAGAATAATTCTTTCCTTTATAACCATACCAGATGACACCGTCCGACGTCTGAGTGTGAAGACCTCCTAAATACGCACCATTCAAGTGTGCTGTAGAACAATACCCAAACCACCAGGCGCCATGCCGGCTACGAGCACAGTTACTTCTTGAGGAGGTATCATGGTCTACGTCTTGAGTGGTGAATTTCAACCCATTGTGAAAGCTTAAAGAATCTCCTGCTGTCCCTGTGAAGTAAATTTTCAACAAAGGGCTAAAATTTTACTGTACTGTTAAGGAGTAAAATGTAACCAAAAATTTACGATTTTACTTGTAGCTGCCAAATATGGGTTTGTAGTGTTAAATATATAGTGCTTAAAATTAAGTGTTTTGAGTGAACCTTTTTGAATGTTTAATGTTATCAAAGTATTTCCGTCCAAATCCTCGTGTAGTGCCTGATATGTATAATTCTCTTAACTTATATATCAGTCCTTAAGTTAGGACTAAACTTCTTGAAGACGTTGAATATTTCGCAGTGCGATTCTATTAATAAGCTGCTCATATCAGTCTCAGTCTCTAAACGTACTTCTCATTGATTCAAATCCAGTTTATGTTTGCTCTAAGCTTTACAATTAAATAGCGCTTTAATATTTGCTAATTTGGTTGTGTTTTCTTAAGCAATACCGAGGACACACTAGGAAATCCCCAGTATTCCACTCTCGGACAGTGGCGGATATCACGTTTTCCAGTGGGGGGGGGGGGAGGCAACGCCTCCTAAATTTCCGATAAACCCCCATTTACACTCAAAAGAGGCTGTTTTTAGCAATTTTTAGGTCAAAATTTCCGACAAATTGTCAATTTTCCATAAAGGTGTGGGGGGAGGGACGGTTTCCGCCACTGCCATCGGGATTAGCACCTGTCTAATTAACCATTTGCCTGGTGAAATACTTAGACAACTATTTACTATAAGTGTTTTGTCGCTAAGCCAGGATCTTCATCAGTGCTATAATACAATTATGTTTCACCATGCAAACATACAAGGAACCTATAAGTATTATACTTTTATCATATGAGCCATATTTCAAGATGTAAGCATCGCTATTATTTCCTAAGATGATTCTTACCTGTGTATGAAGTAGTATTAATGTTTAAGCGATAACCATCGCTTTCGTCTGCTACAGTGAATTATTTATATACTGCGTAAGCTGTCTCATTCTCAAAGGTTTCCAGATCAACTCTCAATACATTCTGCCCGCTGGCTGACAGACGATGGATCTTGTCTAGACCTAACCAGTATTCTCCTGTCAAATTGCCAAACCCCACTTTGTAATCAGCCCACTTTCTGTAAAAGTCAGCTGAACCATCTGCACGACGCTGGAAAATGGTCCAGCCCCTCCCTGGAGTGGACGTCATATCACAACGAACATCAAAAGCTCCCAGGCCGTCTGGGTTGATTGTATAAACGCCTGTGGTTGTTTTGCCTGATTTATACAAATCATCACAACTTTTTGCTGGAGAAAAATATAAATTTATGAAACTTTCCTGACCCCTAGCCTCCTCCACAGGCAACTCTTCGTAAACGCCAGAATTGTGCAATACTTGGCAAAAATTGCGCAATAGCTTGGGAGTCAAAACTTCCGCGAGTTGCCTGCCAAAAATCGACATGTCCGCTCGTGGCCTTGGGCGGCTTTGGGCGGTGACAAAAGGCGATTTTCGTGTGGGTGGGTAGGTGGAGATGAAAATATGGCGGATTTTATAGAGTGGGAATTAGATTGGACAAAAGAATTCAGATTTTTACGTGTTTTGAAGACGAGTTTAAACGTAAATATTCAAAGAAATAGATGTGGAAGTTTCCCTAAAACTATCAAAGATGGACAACGATATAATGAATATGGACAAGTTCTGAATTTATGAACAAAAATCATTGTATTTGACTTTGAATTGTTTCAATTACCTAACAAATTTATTCTCCATGAACATATTATTATACTACATAAGATCTAATATAATATGAGATTGTAGATGTAAATTAATTGGCAAAATATTGTTGGACTTTAATCTTTATATGAAATCAAATGCTGATCAATGTACAATTATTCATGTTGTGATCATGTGATGTTGTCTAAGTTGCCAGACTTGCTATATCAGAGACTTGCTATATCAGACTTCTACAGACTTGTAAATAAATGTTTAAGTTTGTGATACTATTTAAATTATCTTCTTGATATAATGATATTTACTGCTAAAATCTAATCATCTATCTTTTGTTCTAATGCAACTTTACATGTTTTAATTTTGTACAGTATGCTATTTCGTATGGCTTCTCATTTGTATACATAAACGTTGCAATGCACTTCTCAATAACAATATAACCTGTCCATTCTGTTGTCAAGAGAAACAATATTTTGTCCAAGGTGTAAATTATGACTTATTTATACTAACAACTGGTTATACTGTATAATCCAAAAATTCAATTTACTGGCTACACCTGGATATGTTTTTGTTTCCAATAACAGATGATTTTACTTATCAAGTGGAAGTGGTTGGGCAAATGGATTTACCACATTGTCTTCCCATGTCTATTGTTAACCATATAGACTTGCTGCAAGTTGACTCGCATCAAAACTGTCCTAAAGTATAATGTAGGGTAGCACGGGTGTGTTAGCGCGCTGCGCGCTGCCTCTTACCGTTGAGCCTTGAGCACAACAAGGTCGGGTCACTATTGAGCCACTCGCATGAGATCAGCAGTGTGCTCAAATAATCATCATGTAAAGTTTTTCTTCTCCCGCTGAGGGGAGGTTTCCCCAGGTACTTTCCTCCCTCCCTCTAATACAAACCCTTTGGAACTAACAATGGGGCCACAGTAATTGGCTGACGCTGTTGTGGACTCCCTGCCATTGAGGCGAAGTTGAATAAAATAAAAATAAAATAATGACTGGGTTATTTAATAAAATGGTTTAATAATGGGAAAATGAAATGAAAATGGTAATATCTGTAGATACGTTTTGCATGGCAGAGAATCCTTGCAAAATGTGTTGGATTCATTGGCATGAAATACTCCTAGTTTAGCTACCAGCTGCCTTGTTTGACTCAAGTGAGACATTGCCTGGAAGAGCTGAAAAGTGAAATTGTTTCAAAATGAAGGACATTTTTATGAAGTCGGTCCAGCCTGTCTAACTGGTTGCATATAAACAGCCCCAGCCCCTCAGTGCTACTCATTTCATAATCTCAGCTCAATTGGAAAGTACTTGGGTCCATTACTTTGACAGATGCCATTTCTTCCAGAATTATTACTTAAAGGCATACCCAAACATATTGAGTTTAGTCAGGGCTGCAACACTATAATCCAACCAAAAGTTATTTGCATTCAATTGAAACATAATGAAATACCGTAATCTATAATTATGTGCAATATTTGGGCTGTGTGAAGGTGTAAATTAACGAATGTTAAAATTGTAGTATTAGCAGTAGCTCTTTATTAAAACTGCAATGATTTATAATTTGTAATTAAATACAAATTATAAATACAAATTTATAATTTGTATTTTGGCTATAATCAGGGGCGAACTGGCAGCTTTTTGGGCCTTGGTCAGGAATAAAATCTGGGCCCATGTATTAGTGAATAATCATAGCTATGCCTAAGTTGAATTTTCAGCAAGTTGGACGTAGGAAGCTTGTTAAACTTAGGGAGGCCGAATCCCACGATGCGCCACCATGACCCGAGTGGGAAAATTGTTAAAATTTGGAGTCCCTAGATTGTCGGAAATGGCATTTTCATTCTCTACCTCTTTAGTTAGGCCCTTTCAATAATTCTTTCATTATGATTTGTGAGTCTATGCTATTTGCTGCAATTATTTTTATAAAATATTGGGGCCCCCTGCTTCCTAGCCCTGTTAAGCAAAAAGAAATATTCTAAATCTGTCCTTGCAGTAATTCCTGGCCCCTAAAAGTTCTCCGGGCCTCGGTGCGCGTTCGATCGCTCAGTCCGCCCCTGACTCTAATGATTAACTAGTGTTTACTGCTTAATCTATTGAAGGCCATAGTGACCCAATGCAAATGGGCCCTCACTCAAAACATATTAATACTGATAGTAAGATAGTTTGCTCTATATTATCTGTTCACTCTTTTCAGTACAGAACTTTACCAAAACCTGTCAGAGTCCCTGGTCTCTGTTACATTTTTTGATTTGTTTCTTAAAATAACTGGCGGTCAAACTTCCAGAGATATCATCACATAGTGACATTTAAAATTGTTTGTATCAAAACCACAGTTCAAACACAGGAATATGATTTGACATCCTTCCCCTCCAGGCTTTACACAAGATTTTAAACCATATTCGTGTCTCTCTATCGCGCTGCTTTTAAAAAGGTAATATACCTTACTGTACAGGTTAAATATCTCTTCGTTGATTTGGACCAGAGACCTCAAGGAGTTCAGTTAATACTAGTTACATCATTACAATTTGTCAATCTAATTGTAAACATTCCAAAACTTGACTGTGTTCGATTCTGCAAGTAGGTATAAACACGCTATAACTCCTATAAGCGCTCCCTATTTCTTCGTAATACTGATAATTATTTTGTCCGTAGTTAATCCTTGGAATATGAAGTTAAAAGCAGATTTTTATCGCGTAAATTGTAGATCATTCCTTCCATTCGTATATTTTTATATTTCTCCACTCGATCGTATCATGGTGACAAGAGCTCCCTAGGGTACCCGGGGTGAAGTGACAGGTCCACAAGGTGAAGTGATCGGTCCTCAACTTGCGATTTTTGGCAGGCAACTCTCCGCGATTTTATTTCAGAGCAGCTCCAATTATCCCTCACTAACCACTGTTACTCCCTCATGCCTATGAAATTATTGCGTAATTCTGCCGTTTTCCACCAAGTTGCCTGCGGAGGAGGCTAGCTGACCCCAACGTATCTCAATCTATAGCTTCAACCAAGCCTCAAACATAACTTTACCTTAACCTCAACCTAACCTAATGTCAACCTCAATTTTACCTCAACCTAACCTCATCATAGCCTCATTCTAACCTCAAACTATATCCTCAATCTGTATGACCTCGATCTAACTACACCTTTACCCCAACCTAACCTCAACCTAGCTTCAAGCGTTTATTATGTATATTACGATAAATTTGTTTCAAGTCATCTTACCATAATTTACTGCAGTTTCTTGTTTTTGTATTTTCTGAAATTAAAAAATAAATTTAGTTTTCGAAATATGATGTTTTACAGGCGTGATAAATCATCATAAATGTAAAGCTTTCAGCTACACTTGTCCTTCTATTTATAAAAAATACATAAGTCTAATGAATGCCTAATACAGTACCTATTTTTCGATGTTTACAGAAAATATATAAAAATACCTTTTCCAGCGGTTCATAATAATCGTAGTTTTTATCGGCCAGTAAATTCTGAGGATGCGTAGTTTTTGTGGCGTTGTTGAGTTGACAATTTTTTGAATATGGTTGACGTTTCCTCCCCTTGTAATTTATTGATTTGCACACAGAAGGTTTTCTGAGACAGTATAGAGAACATTCCAAGAGATTCAGTGTATCAAGCTCAGTGATTACATCATCAGTTAGGCGGTGACCTGCAGAACGTTTAAAGAAAATATAATTTTTAAATATATTCGCTCGGCTGAAATGCTTATATTCGCTTCAGTTGTGTATGAGAAGACTCAATCCAGTTTCACTCCAATAATTACCACGAGAGGTCGTGAAGAGGGGTACTAATCCCAGTTTACCAGCCCAAATTATGACCAACTCCCATAGTCCATCCTATGTTTTGCTCAAATCCAAATCCCATTCCCATTTTCTATTGTTTTTTGTTGGTGAATCCCTATCCCAGTGCGTGAAATCCCATTTTCCCAGCCCAAAAGCAGGCGAATTTCAGCTCCCATTTTACCACTTCAGGACTCTCTACCATGGTTTTCTCTGTGTGCACATGCAGGTTTCCTCCTAGACTGACCTTTGCTGCATAGATCAGACTTCCGTAGGAAGAGCAGTATAGAAATAATAATTAAAAGCTATCCAGGATAAATACAGTTAGTTTAGTTTAGGTTTCCTCCTGTAGTACCACTAATAATAATAATAATATTTAACATTTATATTGCGCAAATTAACATGCTATAGTATATGACGAATAGGAGATGAGCCTTACCGAACTTATCGGGAGAATAGTTTAGAATTAAGTTCATTCAGTTAGTTTGTACATTCCCCTGTCCTTGGTCTTATACTTGCTACTGTAGTGAGACTGTAAACTTGCTTTGTTTCTAAAATGTTTATTTCATTGCAGAACTCACCTGAAACGGACAATTTGAGCAAAGCACTGGAGTGCAGAGAACAACAGGTCTGTGTGTACAGCAGTAACAGATAGACAAACAGGATTTGACGATAATTCATGACTGCAGAGTACTCTAGTTACGCTCGTGCAAAGTTTCTTCACTCGCGAAGTAAAATATCGTGTGCAAATTAATACACTTCACTGAGATGTCTATCGAAATAAAGTAAAGAAACGTAAAATCTATTTAGTTAATACTGAACTTGATACGTTCAACGCAAGTCATTTTACTGATATAAAAATTTTCATTGCGTTCTTATGAAAAACCGAGCTGGCCGCTTGCGGAGATCTCGGTAGATTTTGGAATTGTGCCAAGGCACGGACTATACAGGGAATGAACATTTCCTATATTTTTGCGTCATGCGTAGAATTGCAGTTTCTAAAGTTTCAGCAAGCCGTTAGTAGTGTTGGCTTTAAAATGCCGTAGTTTGTCTTCAAAATATGTTCCTTATAATTTATATATACATGCAAACTAGATATAAGAAAACGAAACACTGTTGTAGAAACATCTGCATGCAATTCTTGATAGTTCCTCAAATGTTTCCCTATTTGCCTATAAGCTATACTCTGAAAACGTTTGCGGAAACAAAATTTATTTCCTGCATTCATGGTATAGGCCTACAGGCTATATTCATTTACACTTGTAGACGTTCAGTAGAGTTTCTTCTTGTTAAAACGCACTAACTATAGCGAATAGCAAATTCTAAATAGCATTCACCCACGAAATAAACTTACCTAAACTGACTCTCTCTGCACAGCTGTCACATGCGGTGGAAAATAGAACACTCGGCGAAGACTACTAAAATATCTGAGTGCTTCTTAATTGCTTATAAAATGACCTTTCCTATAGATATGGCAGCGCCACGAAGACCAATTAAAGCATGACAAGCTGGTCTTTTATTGAATTGAATTGAATTGAATTTTATTACAAAATCTGAATGGCAGCTAAGAGCTGAATTGTACAGAGTTGATATTTAAATTACATGATAAAAACTAATACATATAGTAATATATACGGTATATTAAAACTAAAATTTATATTACAATTAAAATGAATCATTATATGATACGATACTAGAAGGAATAAAACTTTTACTAAATCTTGTAGTCTTACAATTAATTAAGTTAATATGCTGATCGTTACGTAGATTGTAAGTACGTAAGTCCTCGCGTTTATTAGGGATGAGTTCATTCAACTTATTTTCCGGGTTGAGAAGTTTCTTAAAATAGGATTTACATAAATTATTTCGTCTTTGAGAGAGCAAGGATATTTCATAAACTTCCAAGGCTTTACGGTATGACAGGTCAGGACATATTATTCGTAGGGCTCGCTTCTGAATTCTTTCGATTTCTTCCTTTAAGTAGTCAGGGGAGTTTAAGTTCCAAACCTGGCATGCATATTCAAGCACAGGTCGTATACATGTGGTATAAACTTGAATTAGAGAACTCCCTCCAAGACCGCTGCGTTTAAGCACTCGGAGAAAAAAAAGTCTCTTTGATGCCTTGTATACTATGTGTTCAACATGTAAGTTCCAACTAAGATCAGAAGAAAAGTACAGACCAAGAACCTTTGCTGATAAAACTGGGGACATACAGTGATCTTTAATAAACAATGGTCGAAGATTAGGGACGTCCTTAGCGAACGAGATAATTAGCTCTTTGCATTTAGAACGATTAAGCATCATATCATTTTCCGTGCACCATTGATCGATATTATTAATAACGGATTGCAGGTTACTTTGACAACCTTTACCGATTGTTTCTGAGAGACTAGTGTCGTCAACATATTTCCATCTATCTTTGTGGTTAATAGCCAAATCGTTGACCATGATGAGAAAAAGTAATGGGCCAAGGATTGTACCTTGCGGGACGCCTCCATTTACCAAGGACCAATCAGAGAACGAAGAACCCAATTTCACCCTCTGTCTTCTTTGCATCAGGAAATCAATAACCCAGTTTATTAAGGATTTATCAATATTTAGTAATTGCATCTTTTTTATCAGGATTTTGTGGTTGATTCTGTCGAATGCTTTACTAAAGTCAAGCAGAAAAACACGAACAGTCTCGCCATTGCCGTCTGTGTCATCAGCAACAAAAATTACATTATCTATTAATGGGACATCTACTTAAACACATAAATTTTAACTATTTTCCCCGTTGCTATATAGCCTATATACTGAAGGGTATAACTATTCTAAATTTTCGGCAGGAGGAGCAGCTGCCTCTCTTGTCCTTTACTAGGAAGAGCAATGGGGGAAAGGGCCCCCTTTCGATTTAAGGTAAATATTATAATATTAAGAATTCGTCCTCGTTCTTATTTAAAACTACTAAAATCTATATAAATAGAAAAGAGAAAAATGCATTTAGGCTATTTTGATGATATAAAATATGTTCAACGAACTTTCGCGTGCAAAATGTAAGCATGAAATAATACGTATATGAAATTAACATTACGATTAAGTCTTGTTCCAATTAGCGGTTAACGATTGCAAAGGCATCAAAACAAAAAAATATGGCCGAGAAGCAGAGCGGAGTTGATAACACTAACTTTTGTCGTTATGTCACGTAAAGCGATAAAAAGTATGATTACTTGAAAGAACAGTATTGATACGAGCCTCCATATACACCTCAAGATATACACCTCCATTTTCACTGCATGCATCAGTATGCTCACGGTTATATATAGGTCTAAAATATGTTTATAATTTCGCTCGAAATTCCCTATACAAAAACCTTTCAACGTTCAACATTATTTTTCTCTACATTTTTCTAAGTGTGCATATGTACATGTCTATAGTTAAATATTCAAACACTGTTATTAACAAAGTTAGCTTAGTTAAACCATTATACTTTAAAAGCATGAATTGATTATATCCACTACAAATAGTTTACGACACTAACATCTGCATGAGGCCTGCTCTCGCCGCGAGATAATGCGAGTTAAGGCGAGTTTAGGCGATTTAAGAAAAAACACAACTTTTAGGTAATGCGCTTTAAGGCGTTTTAGGGCGATTTAATGCGATTTAAGACAAAATACATGGTAATTAAATATGCAAGTATAGCACTTTAAGCAAAATACAGTAATAATACATAATTAATAGTGCATAGTACATGTATTTTGAAAGAGCACCACTGCCCCACCCACACCCCCAGGGGGTCTGGTAGACTGTCATGTAAACACGACCTAGTTGAAACTTATTATTAATTTGCTTGTTATTTTGCCGTATTACTAATTTTAAGGTTATAACACCAAATTGCTGGAATTAATACAATGAAGAACATAAACCTGTATACAATAACATGTATTTTTAAATTGAATTGCATACTAATACATATTACTAAGTTCAGGCCTGGAACCACAATCAATTGGAAATCTAAAAAATCAGGGTTGTGGCTGGAATGTAGGGACGAGAAGTTTTAGTGCACCCCATGGGTTGCTAGCCTATATTTTGAGAATTTCCAAATGCATTAATGCCTTGTCAATATCTTGGAAATTCCAAGGGTACAGAATATATTAAAACTGTGATCATGCAATGATGCAATATGATGCATGTTCCAATGTGGCAATACATTTGTGCATTATAGTTTAATATTCAAACGAATTTACTATTTACATTTATATGTGTTAAGCTTACCAAATAAACCTGATTTACGTTGCGAATATAGTATTTCATTTCCATGTGTTTATTTAATAACTATTTTTTAGTATCATCAATTGCCCTCGATATATAAAGTGCAGTATTTACAAAAATTACTAATGTTAAAATTTAGTTTATATAAAGTTTCATAGAGTTGAATAATATATTTCCGCTGGATAGCCTGAGAGAAGGCTGCTTTCTCCGCAGTCGCTAACATGAAGTATTTAACTGAATTCGTGAAAATGCCAGGTTTTGGTATCGACCCAAGGTCGTACGCTAAAAATCAGAGGCTAAAAATGTTGAACGAATGAACGATCATGGATCTTTATAGCCTGCTCAGCAGACGATATGAACCGGACAATGCTGACTATAAAAGTTGACTTGGATCATGCTGTGGTTTATCAATTTATGTAAGTTTCACTGTTGATATAAAATATTAAATGTTGTGCACTACTGGCACTGCAATTCAGCACTTGTAAAACAAAACAATTTATGAATTGTTCTGGAAGTTCATGTCACAATATTGGTATATTAATTACACTTATCGAAATAGATAAAATGTTGAAAACAGACTGATTCTTGTTTGAATATAGGGGTTCCTAACTTCATACAGTATGTCATTATATAACTACATGCTTGATAGTATGTAACTAATGCACCAATCATTGGAAAGTCCCGCACCTCCCTATATATCCTAAATAGTGGGGATATATTTGCAGATTAGCCTCTCTCTTATATGCCTGGGTACTCGGACATTAGACAGCATGTTTGGCCTCCAAAGATCAAAATTGTCGAAATTTTAGAATAGTTTGTTGAATTTTAAAAGCAATTATTACTTTAGTCATGTTTAGACTAGTAAGAAGATCATGTATAGCAGGGGATTAGAATGATTTAGGACACAACCTTTATCTAATGCCCCGCTGTTCCCGGGTACGGGGGTGCAGGGCTTTCCAATGACTAGTGCATTACTGTGTTTCGGCTATAATCAATAAGCATGTAACTTCCCGTGTTTTGGCTAAGCTCCCTCTCTCCAGCAAGACCCCTCGGATAAGACCCCTCCTAATCTTATCTGAAATAAACAACCAGAACCCCCCTCTCCTGGGGAAAGGGTGTTTACACTGTATATTAGTATTTACTATTTTCAGCATTTTAATTTGGTTGGCGAGTTTAGGCGATTTAGTGCGAGTTTAAGCGATTTAAGAGAATCTTTGCCAATTTTATCCGCGATTTAAGGCGAGTTAGGGCGATTTAAGGCGAGTTAAGATCCCAGAGCAGGCCTTGCATGCATGCAGGCATGCATACAGCTTAGCTGATGTTTTACCACCGGGTTGACGCAAGGACTTCTGTCTTCTATACATATATACCTGCTCGGTGGCAATTACTTATTGCATGCCCGCAGTGTCTTTCCGTCGGAATAAAGACATGCATGTAACCTTTACAGTCGATTTCAAATTAAAGTGTGAAGTTCAAATTAAAGTACATAATAATTCACAAACCGGTTTGTGAACTGAGCATTTGTTTGACTGCTTTTGCTCTACTTATATAGCCATGAAATCAGAGGGGAATGGCTCGTATACTTGACTGACAATTTAGAGACAACTGTTCAGTATTGACAGAGCTGATGGAATTAATTAACTATTCAGTGTACTATATATAACTATACATGTCGATTTCTTTTTCCACTATGTCTATGATATGACTACTTCAGTTCTCCGAGAACCTATTTTCAAATGAGATAGATGCGTTTGCATAGCAGTGTAAGATATATACACAGACAGAATATGAGATAATTCATGACAGCAGAGTATTCAAACTTCTGCACTCGCGAAGGTAAATATCGTATTTAGAATAAATACACTTCACTGAATTAATGTCTATAGCTATATATAATAGATGAAAGAAATGTTCTTAAAGGTCCATGCATTTAGTTATAGACTTTATACGTTCATCGCAAGTCATTTTACTAGTATAAAAAAATTCATTGCGTTCGTATCAAAAACTGAGCTGGACCGCCTGTCGAGATCTTGGTAGATTTTAAGCACGGAACGAATATTACGGCTATGCGTAGAATTGCACTTTTTCAATTTTCAGCAAGCCGTTAGTAGCCTAGTGCTGGCTTTTAAAAGCCGTATAGTTTTGTCTTTTAAATATGTCCTTATATATACACTTGCAAAGTAATATATTTTAGAAAACGAAACACTGTCATAGAAACATCTGCAATTCTTAAAAGTTCCTCAAATGTTTCCCTATTTGCCTGCCCTCAAAAACGTTTGCCGAAACAAAATTTATTTTCTGCATGCATTCATGCCATATGCATGGCTAGTCAGTTACACTTAATTGTTGAAACTTACTACATAGGGAAAATAGAAAAAATAGAAATTTTAAATAGCGTGCCTGCTCACTGAAATAATTGCCTCTATTTCGACTCTCTTTTCAAAGTTGTCATAGTTGCAGTGGAATAACACTCAGCGTGACAGCGAAGACTACTCTAAGCTCGCTGCGAGTACTTTCATCCAATCACCATGCTCGACAGTTTACTTTAATTGCATGCAAGAACTCGCAGCGAGTTGGTTTTGCGATGAGTGGAAAAGAGCCTTAAGACAGGCGAATGAGTGCTTCTTAATGGTCGCTTAATGACCTTTTCTAATTTTGAAAGTTTTGAAATAAGAGCAAAATCATTATTCTTATTAATGAATGAACTACGTTTTTAATACACCCTGTCAGGGAAACATTGCTGCGGGAAATCTTAATTACAATATTTCTCAAAATGTTTCTCAAAATATTGAAAACATCGTTATTCATGGCAGCAAACTCTTGAGAATTTGAGAATTTCAAACCCAACAAGCTCTTGAGAATTTGATTCGAAACATGGTTTTATTTAATATATATAGTTTCGAACAATATCAAAGTGTACCCCCTATATTCTTATTTTTCAGAATATTTTTCTTATTTTAAGAAATTATTTCTTGTGAGGAATATTACTGGGAAAAAATTATTGTTTTGAGAACAAAAATCTTAAGAAATATACCGGATCAAACTAGCAATATTTTCGTCGCAAGATTTCAATATGAAAAACACTTTTTCTATAGTTTTGTCCCGTGGATAAGCAAATTAATATTCTTATTAAGAACAGTTTTCTTATTTCAAGAAAATGTTCCAGAAAATGTTCTTATATTTAGAAAATAATTATTCGCCAACTAAGAATTATCCATTGTTCCCGTTGTGCCTTTCGCGCTTGGATGTAGAGGTTTTGCGATATTTAATTCTGACTTCGAGAAGACAACTTTAATTGAACTTGCTGTATACAGTGCTAACTGCATGCTAATGGGAACGACATAGGCGTAGGAAGTAACTTCAAGTTGTGGGGGGGCACTTTGTCTTCAGGGCACCTCTTCTATTAGAAAAGGGTACTTTTCGCATTGTTTTAGCTGGAGAAAAGGGCACTTTGAAGAAATATTGGGGGGAAGGTGCCCCCTGTGCCCCCCACCCCCGTTCCTACGCCACTGGGCAACGAGCAATACCATCCAGGTCAATCTATATCGTCACACAATCATATGTGTACAAAAATCAGACATTTGTTCAGGCCTCGAATTTGAGAAAAGAAAAGAAAGGCCAGTTTGACCTTGATTGTTTCTACGTTTCCTGGGCGTCGAGGCCAGCATACAGGTCATAAAGGCAAACTTTTATTCAGTTGTTATTTGAGGCATCTTACCACACACTGATCTAAATAAGTACATTGTATAATATACTGTATTACTTTCCAGTATTTTCACATCCAAACTTACCTCTAAAATATGCAGAGTTTAACTCCTTTCCCAAACTTGTCACAGTGGAAAACTGTACGCTGCCGAAGTCTACTAAGAAATGACTGATTGCAATTATGCTTTTTCCTTAATGAACACATGACTTGTGTCAGAAGATGGCGCCTTGAAGAGCAAAACATGATGACATTGTCGTTTATAATCATCAATAATAATGATCGCATTATTTATTGATCGCCGCAAATTCGATTGCAATCTAAAACAGTTGGTGTACTACTCAGGGTTTCTAATGCCTGGGTTAAGTTTTCCTCAATTATCCATGCAGGGTAGCCCGCGCGATCAGGCAGCAATTTTAGCGATATATTTAGCCTCTTGAAATGGAACGAACATGCCACGCAGAAGCGATGATTGTTTAATTTGTAAACAAACAAATTGAGCAAAAATACATCATTTTACATTTTAGTAGTGTTATCTATTTCTCGAAATTTTATCTCTTTTAGGATTTCGCCGATATATCCAACAAGGACTGGATAACATTGTAAAATGTACACGGCAGTTAGTTAATGGAATACTCCTTCGATCAAAGCAGAAACTATTAGCCGAAAAGGACTGAAAAGCAATGCCGGGATTCGAACCAACGAAGTATGGATTCGTAGCCGTACGCCGTTACCACTGAGCTACTACCGATCTACAAAATTTTCTGTTCGGGACATTTGATATTATTATTTTTTTATTATTATTACTAAATTAAATCTCCAAACATTTGGTTTTTCAGATTAATTTACATGTGATATCAAAATATACTAAACATATATTTACAGTCTAAAATCAATATTAAAATGTAATTTATGAAGATTTTAAAAAATGTTCGAGCAAATAGTCATAGAAATTAGTATTAAAGTTTATTTTAAGAAAGTAATTCTTATTTTAAGAACAAAATTACTTGTTTTAAGAAAATTTGGCTTGTCCCGTGGGTAAGTAAAATATTCTTGACAAGAATCTTCTTTCAAGAAAATTATTCTTAAAATAAGAAAATATTCTTGTTAGAAAAAAAATCTTGGCAAGAAATTTTTTCTAATTTTGTCCCGTGGGTAAGTAAAATATTCTGGCTAAGAAAATTTTTCTTATTTCAAGAATACCTTCTAGAAAAAATATCTTATATCAAGAAAAATATTCTTAGTTGCCTAATAATTATTTTCTTGATTTAAGACTTATTCTTGAAATAAGAAAAACTTTCTTAATAAGAATAATTTACTTACCCACGGGACAAAACGAGAATTTCTTTCTTGAATCGAAGGAAAATTCTCTTGCAGAGAAAAATATTCCAGTTTCCCCCGAACGTTTTGAAACAAAATACCTGAATGTTGGGGCAAAAATACAATAATTTTCTTGGCATTATTTCGTCTCCTTCCATCCAACAAATTATTTTGTAATCTAAAAACAGAGCACATTTGTTTCATTATTTTCAGAGTTTTATTGTACATGCATGTTGACAACGGAGTTTCACACAACATTGATATATAAACAGAATGCTAATGTATTAAAATTCTCATTCGCTGCCAAATGTTCAATTTGAAATCGCATTCATTGGTAATCTACATGATTCGATGAACTTATACATATTATTTTTGGATTAATTGCTGGATAAATTAATTATTCTTTCTGAACAAAACATTTATTTCTTCATTGAACAGATCCAGTTGGCTAGAATGTTTTTGTAGATAACTGGTTGCCTTGCATGATGAGTCAACTTTCAAATCATCTTAAACAAGAAATGGTGACAATTACTATAGGTAATAGACTAAAACTGTACGGTACACTTGAGGTTTTAAAAGACAATGTTGTAACTCCTATGACCGACAAAAACTGGGGGGCTTAGTCGAAAGGGCCTTTGAGCCGGAGGGAGCCACACTGCAGTTTGACTAATTGAGGGCTTCACACCTCGTGCACAAAGGGCCATAGAGCTATTTTTTGTATCTGTGGCATAAGTTGTCAGTAACCTATACAGTGGCAATCACTCTCACAATAAAACCAAGTTTCCTTGACAAGGTTAGGATAATAAATTAAACAGGGCACATTGTAATTTTTAAGGGTTAAAAGTAAATCAGCAAATTAAAAATGTATTCTTCCTCAAGTGTACTTTTAACAGTTAAAGGGAGATCAAGGGAGAACTTAGTGATTTTCAACTTTTGTCTATTTGGGAACAAGGCTGACCTACCTATGGGATCTTGTTCGAAAGAGCACCTGAGCCACTGGGACCGGACCCAATGCACCTAGGGTTTCTTTTCAATTAAGGCCGGGAGCCCCCCCCCCTAAGCCAAAGTTAGATCAGTGATTCAAGGTGCATTGGATCTCAACATGTTATGTCTAAGAGTGTGGTCTTAACTGAGACAAGATCAGGTAAAAATAAAAAACGGACTGTTAAATCATGTCATACAAATATGTCCAAAAGATTCCTTGTCCTATTCAAACTTCAGTTAGGTACTAGGAGTACTATACCAATGGTGTTCATAAGTTGTCTATAGTCATTAGTCATTAGTCATTAGTGATTAGTCATTAGTCATTAGTCATTAGTCATTAGTCATTAGTCATTAGTCATAAGTCATAAGTCATAAGTCATAAGTCATAAGTCATAAGTCATAAGTCATAAGTCATAAGTCATAAGTCATAAGTCATAAGTCATAAGTCATAAGTCATAAGTCATAAGTCATAAGTCATAAGTCATAAGTCATTAGTCATTAGTCATTAGTCATTAGTCATTAGTCATTAGTCATTAGTCATTAGTCATAAGTCATAAGTCATAAGTCATAAGTCATAAGTCATAAGTCATAAGTCATTAGTCATAAGTCATAAGTCATAAGTCATAAGTCATAAGTCATAAGTCATAAGTCATAAGTCATAAGTCATAGAAATTGGATTAGTTAACAAGTATATCCGAGATATGCTTGCTCGGTATGGGTTAAAGAAATGTAAAGTTTTGTTTAAAAGGTGAAAAAGCTACGAGGTCGACTCGGACAATATATACACCCAAGGGAATGATGGAGTTTAGGAATAATACGCTCTTAGAGGTAGACCCAGAGCAGACTTAGTTAAAAATATATTTAATTGGGTAGACTTTTCAGATTGGAGACCTTAAGATTTACAATTTCAAGATTATCGCCCGAAGACAGACAAAAAATATGAGAACTCTTTAAAGATACAAAAGACACCTAAACGATATGCTCTTAGGAGCAGACCTTACTAACGCTGTAAAAGAAATTTTAATCAATAGATGTGTTTTAAAAATGAATTCTGTGTGTGCTGTGTGTACATTGTACAATATTTTCCCGTCCTATAATTATATATTCTCAATTTATTCAAGTCACCGTCAACGATTTACAAATGATTTACGAAACCTACGCATAGAATTATGTTTACATACAATGTTTGTATATGCTCGTAAATCTCGCTTAAAAACCACTGCTTTTCATCCTCTGCCACATCTAAAACGCTTGAAACTTTGTTAGCTACATTCGCTTGGCAAACATATATTTGTATTTCTCTATAAAACCTTAGCAATGCCGATTAAACTTTAAGATCTTCTCGTTTTAGAAAGCTACATTTCTGCTTATTATTACTTCGCATAAGGCAGTTATATTTTACTAGGTTAAGCGCCGCTATACTAGTTGTCTAAGCCGTTTCGTATAAGGTGATATTAGATACGAGAATATGTCGAAACCGGAACTGTGTTTGGCGAAATAGCCTGAAAATAAACTGAAAATTACTGTAGCAACAACCGGCAAAAGCTCAAATATATTAAAATGTCTGAATAAATTAAAATACTTAAGAAATGATGACGTCATGGGCGGTGCTAAATGCACCGCCCGCACCGCCCGTCGTAGAAGTCTCACTCTCCTACTACTCAGGCATTTGCTACTATTTCCTAATAATTTTCATTTTTGTCTATTTGGGAACTAAGCTTCCCAGCATATGGAATGTCCTGCCAGGATCTGGGCAAAGTATTAATGCTGTATTTAAATGAATATAATGCTGTAAGTGACTTATCATTTCTATGGGCTATAACTGCGAAATATTGTCACTGCTCATGAAAATGTGAATTCAGGTTTGGTACGACACAAATAGAAACAGCACCTGCACTTTATAGGGCTCCTATTGATAACAGGTTTTTAAAACTGATTGGATTACCCTATTTGAATAAAAGTTTCATTCATTCATTCACCAAATTCACCTGTGCTTGGCCCTTGTAGGTAGTCCATGCAATAAGCATGCAGAAATCTGGTAGGGATGTCATTTTATTTGTGTGCAACTACCAAATATATTTCATCCGATATTATATATTGTGCTAAAAACTGGTACGTGTATTCCTGAAAGACCTGAAAAGTCTTATGAATAAATTCCTCTTGGGAAAGCGAGCCAGGCTAGCTCCGGTAGCTGTGCTGGCTACGGTTCCACACCCTCTAACCATCCCCAACATAAACATACCAGATTCTCGACAGAAATGATATTATGATAGCACAATATACTATAATTATTATTACAAAGGATTGTTCTCCTCTCATAGAAAGCTGAAGATTTTTCTTTTGTGATTGTATTAACATCAAAGCTAAATGAGTCAATATTTCATATACTTTTAAAAGTATCAATTCATGATCATCAACAATATAATTTTCATACCTTGCAGCAGACAAGTGTAGTTTGTATTGTTTTAGACAGTTCGACTCGCTTCGACCACATATTATTTCAGTATTTATCGCTTGAGATGATAATCTGTAAATACAAAGGCATATAGAAAGTTCTTAATGTCTATTAATAACATATTCTTGAAGCCAAAATATGCGACCAGGGACGGCTAAAATTATACGTGAAAACAATCGATTATATACGGCGGTTGACTGTTGTGTAAAACTACCTGAAAAATAGAATGAGAACTTCGACGTTTCGAGCGAAGGCCCTTCGTCTGGAAGTTAGTAGAATGGGTCGGGGGGAAAACATGTGCTTTTATAGTGAATACAAAAGCGATCACGTGACAAAAAATAAACCAATCAGATGGATTTAATAAAAACAGACTATAAACAAAATATGGACATCACATCACAAAATATATTAGCATATAAGTAGGCGGCAGCGTAATTTTGTATATATTAGCATATAAGTAGCGTAAAGTAGAAGTAATTTTGCTAAATTGACAATGACTTGACTTCTACCAATCAAACTACCATTTCCACCACCATCAAGAATTATATCGCCCATGGTGATCTTCCTGAAACTGCCAAGCATCTCATAACTACCACACCTCGCACACCCGTCATGTACTTCTTACCCAAAATCCACAAACCCGACAACCCAGGTAGACCCATTGTCTCTGCTTGCGGTTGTCCCACCGAGCTTATTTTTAGCTACCTCGATCGCGTCATGGCGCCCTTGGTTAAGGACTTACCATCCTATATCAAGGAGACCAAACATGCATGCTCCCCAAATCTTTCATAACATTCAATTTCATAACACTCATAAATTCATTTTCACCATGGATGTCAAATCCTTGTACACTGTCATTCCCCATCATGATGGTTTGAGAGCACTCAAATTCTTCTTAGATAAGCGCCCCAACCAGGAACCGACTACCACTGTCTTGATCCGTTTGGCATAATTAGTGCTCACCCGCAACAATTTTTTATTTGATGGTGAGCATTACCAACAAATAAGTGGTGTAGCCATGGGAACCAAAATAGGTCCCAACTATACCAATTTATTCGTTGGTTTTGTGGAAAAGCAGATCTTCGAGCAATACACTGATCCCATACCTGATTACCTTCGTAGGTACATTGATGACTGTCTCGGCACAGCATCCTGTTCTCGTGGAGAGTTGGACAAGTTTATTAACTTTGTTAATAACTTCCACCCAGCACTCCAGTTTACGTGGGAGATCAGTGAGACCAGTGTATCGTTCTTAGATATACTTGTATCTATCAATGGCAATAAACTTGCTACTTCTGTGTTCTACAAGCCGACTGACTCCCATAGCTATCTTCTCTTTACTTCTTCCCACCCCAACCACACTAAAAGGTCCATTCCCTTCTCTCAGTTCCTTCGCCTTCGCCGCACTTGCAGTGAAGATGAGGACTTCCATACCAAAAGTCAGGAAATGAGAAACTTTTTTGTCCAACGCGGTTATCCAACCCCCCTCTTAGATACTGCCTTTTCGAAGGCCTCCAATATTCCCCGATCCAAAACCCTTAGAGACCATGTGTTCCCAACAACAAAATACCCCTAGTTCTCGGTTACCATCCCTTCAATTTCAAAGTAAGGGATGTCATTAGGAAGAATTTTCATATCTTGAAAAACGACCCTGAAACATCTTCCAGTTTCACCAATAATCCCTTAGTCTCGTTTCGACATAGTAAAAATATCCGTGAAACCCTAGTACACAGCTCTCTACCACAGGACTCGTTGTCACCTAATGGCACGTTTCCTTGTGGTGTGAAGCTGTGTAAAACCTGTAAGTATATCACCAAAATCTAAGTACACCATTAAGCACCATTTCACGTGCACCTCCTGTCATCTCATCTACTGTATTTCTTGCAGTAAATGTGGGATGCTCTATATTGGTGAAACTGGTAGATATTTAAGGATAAGGTTTGGTGAGCATCGTCGTGCTGTCGTAAACAATGATGCTAAACAACCTGTTGCCAGACATTTCAACACTGGCAATCACAGTGTTTCAGATATGAAATTCGAAAGCTGTGTCCCCCTGGTGTCCCATTTGTGGTATAAGCCGCAAAGCCAAGAAATGCGTCTCATTTCATTTCCTGGCACCATTCATACCATTCTCTCGGCATTAATGAGCGCCTCTTACATTTAACTCCTATCTGTTTATGTCTGCCTTCAGCAGATACTCTACATCTCACCTTTATTTCTTATTTTTTTTCCTTTGTTTCTTGCTTTCTTTGCTTTGTTACCTTTGTTCGCTGCTTCTATATATTAATTATTTTGTTGTCCATATTTTGTTTTTTTAGTCTGTTAGTCTGTTTTGATTAAATTCATTTATTTTATTTTTTTATCGCGCGATCGCTTTTATATTCGTCAATAAATTTTTTTTTTTTCCCCCGACCCATACTAACTTCCAGACGAAGGGCCTTCACTCGAAACGTCGAAGTTCTCATTGTATTTTTCAGATAGTTTTACACAACAGTCAACCGCCGTATTTGCTATACTCTACCCACACTGGCACCGCACAATCGATTATATACCCTATGTTTACACGCAAAATCTAAAAATATTTACATAGTTTAACACTTACTTTTCAAGTTATTGTTTGAATCTTCAAATATTGGAATATTTCTTCCTATTTTCGTTAAAATTTGCGGAAGACTTGGATGTATAAAGCTTTAATTCAACAAGATTTTTGAAAGGACGCGCTGTGAGAGCACGCTCGTTAAGCATTTATATATGGTGTGCCTTTTTAAATATTGTACGAATATCCTGCATTATTCGAGCTTCTATTTCGACAAAGTTCACTCGTAAAAGTGTTAAAATAATGCCATATTTATTCTCAACACTGTATGGGTCAAATCGACAATAGTTCATGGTCATTGTTTGTCTTTTCAATGGTCGACATCACCTTATATGTTTACTTTTGTTATTTGATTGGTATAAAGATATAAGCACAGTTTGGCATGTCTTTCCCAAACTGTGAGACTAGGGGGATTAAATGAGTTGATGGCATGTAATATTTATATGTGGTGTGTAAATAGTGCTGCTAACATAACCTTTATTCTCAAATATAAAAGACTAAAATCTTAAGGTTTCACAATTGTTTTAAAAATTGCGCCCATGGGCTATGTTCCTCGTCCATTTATGCACAGTTTTTAAAAGCAACATCACTCGTTGAGTGACATTGACCTCATGTATTGACATATATGCAAATACGCATAAGCAGATACATGTACGCTTTGCGTACCTATTTTTTAATACATCATCAAATTAAAACAAACGTATACCTCCCCGTACCATAAGTTTCACGATTTTCCATCAGTCATCATATTTCTTTACTTACTATTCTTTTAAGATTAGTGGTACGTCACCCATGAACACTGTCCATGAGACAAAGCTACGCGCCCGCGATAATTGATGGACGCTGATATGCTTCGCTTACCCAAGGCATAGAGTAAGGAATATATAGAGGGACCACTCAGGGATGCAGCTTGTCTCCGATATTTAGTGCGCATGTGCAAGGTTCGCCATTTTGCTGGCCAGTCGATGAGCTGGAGTTTTGTAGTAAACAATATGGAGGAACTCGAGTTTCTACTAAAATCGCTCTAACTTTTGAACGAACCGCTCTATTTTAATTCTACGACTACTGCTTACAGACAAAAGGTTAGTGAAAATATTTGTTCTAGTTAGAGTATACTTAGATTAATATTCTTGGCTTATACGAGGCGGTTGAAGGAGCGAGGAGTGTAGCGATCTGAGGTTGTCCCTTCGCCAAGATTGTACATTGTTTTGTGTAATCGAATTTTATGTCCAGAACAATAAAGCTTTGCCCAGGAATGGTTAATTTATGGACATTTCTGGGACATAATCTAAAATTTTCTTTGTTTAAGCTTTCTTGCTTAATAGTCTAAAATATTTGCAATTATAAATAATTGGGTTACTTTTGTTAGTTTGTCCCATTGAGGTTTGTCGTAAAAATATGTAGGTATTACTTTCATGTATTGCAGCCATTAAAACTGCTTTTGTATTTGTGAAATCGAGATTTTTGCTTGGATTATGGCCTTCAAAGTCTTGATGTGTGATTGACTGATATAGTGTCTGGCGGACACTGTCTGCCCTATTAAAGACATGCCTAATATATGTCCTGTAACTATTAACATTATAAACGGTATTTACTAAAAATTCCTTTTGAAATTCACAGGATCAACACGTGCAGGCTTCTTTGTTCATGAAGCTAGATACTGGTGCATATTTGGCCTACCAGCAACCTAGCTGCTGTTGGCATGTCTTCAGATGACAACAAAGAACTATTCTGACTTGTGTGAACTTATTATTTGCACAATTAGAAGCTAGAAGAGAGCAAGTCCGATATCTGCAGCTTTTAATAATTTTATAGAACTTTAACATTACTATTTTACTTCGTCTAATCCCATCTGCATGATTTTGCTTTTTAAGGGGAGACCCCATAATGAGATAGTTACTCCAGCTAATGGAAAACTATATTACTCGTCAAAGCGAGATGCCCCAGAAAGCTGAGCAATTGATACACACAGAGTGGCCACTGTTAAGATTTCACATACAAATTTTAAGGGTTGAACCCAACCTATATGAAGAGGTTTTGTGATTGGCTGATTTTGGCAATAAACTATAAAAATAGTCCATCTAAGAACTAGTCACCATCTCGTTGTCATACGGCTACTTTACAAAGACATAGTCCTTTCACTGCTTCGAAAATTACTAAAATGGAAATTTCTTCTCACCAGAAGGTTAAACACCGATCCGATAGAAAACTTCTTCGGTTCCATTCGTCAGCAAGGTGGTAACAGTAATAATCCAACCTCAATCCAGTTCACGCGTGCTTTCAGGAAGCTGTTTTTCAGCTCATTCTTGAATTCATCAACAGCAAATTGTGTTGATGATTTGACAACCTCCGGGCGCAATTTGCTGAAGCTAAATCGAAGAAGAAGAATGTTCCTGCTATGCCCCACCAAACACAGCACCAAGCTTGAACATTGGAAACGAGGATTATCGTAAGAACGAGGTTAGCGAGACCTACTGAAGGACAATCCAATTGCCTGTGTTGCTGGGTCCTTACTCCAGAAATGTTTCGAATGTCACGAATGTTCAACATGCAGAGCAGCTGTGGTCACAGATGACCTTGGTGACAACAGAAACTTACTCTGTTTCTTCAAAGCATACGAATTTGAGAAAAGTTTTGGAGGACTTTTTGCACCTACAGCACCATACCTTCAGTACATAATACAGCTGGAAGACCTGTTTGTGAAAGATTCCTAACCAAGCTACAAAGTGTTCCAGTCTCATTTAATCATTGTCCATCCTTTCCTCCCCAGTATTTGCAGAAGTTATTCTTACGAATGAGAATCTACTACAGCATTAAGTGTGCCAACCGAAAGTTCTCATTCTGCAAGAACAAAAAAAGCAGAAAGTACATTAAGGTTACCCACCTGTAGTCTACAGTAATTTTTAGTAGTTTTAGAATATCAAAAACAAATTGATTGAACAAAACAAGTAACGGGAGTAAAGCCAAGAGACTAATTTATTTAATATCAAGACACTGTTGAGGTTGTCCACTTTTTAACAAAATCATCGTTGGATTTTGAACTGGACAGGACGATTTTAAATATAAAGCAATACTATTGCCATAAACATGGTGCTTTATTCGGTTATATTCTGTCAAGAATAAACTGCTAAAAACGAGAATAGAAAGAAATACATTATATTAAGCTCTCGTTTACATTTAACTCAAACTGAAGAACAGAAGTAAAATTATTTAGGCAACATCACGCGTACGCCAGAACAGGCCTTCACTTAGCTAATTTATAGAAACACAATAGAATATAAAAATTCGGCTTTAAAAATGTTTATATAATGCCACAACGAAGGTAAAAACGATCAATTACCTCATATTTTCCCATATCAACCATAAATTTTAAATTTGAGGTCATAACTAAGCGATATTTGCCCATTTTCACTGTTACTCCTTATCTATGCCCTATTGTTTATGAGAAATGGCGGCCAAACATGCGCGAGGCGATATGCGCGAACCCAAAAACTTGAATGCTTCCGACGGAAGTGGTCTCTCTGTATAGTCTTTACTCTGTGTCCAAGGGTAAATACCGAGCAGAAATAGTACCCATCGGCACGAGGCGCCTACCTAAATCCGCGAGCGAAAGCGTTTGGTTTTGGAATGCCCAATGTGTCTTCTTCCATACGCTCAAAAAATGCACACTGGTTCCACACACCATCTGAAATTCGTCCATTAGTTCCAACATCTGCATAAAGGCATCGGTTTTCTTGTCATGCAATGGCCATAAGGACAACAGAGTGCGTGTGTTTGTAATTGAAGTGGTGAGAACCATAACCAAATCGGTGGTTGCATGACCAAGTGCTTTCCGTCAATCGCACCAAAACAGTTGCATGGGAACTATCAACGGGTGTCGAATTCACACGCAATCTCTTTCCACTGCCTTTCGTCTATTGCTGTAGAAAGATACTTAATTCCTAGTTTTTCATGTATTGCTTTGCATACTTCATGAATAATTAACGAAATTGTTGACTTGCCATACGAAATTGAAAATGAAGTGGCGATAAAGATTCTCCTGTGGCAAGAAACTTTATCGTAACTGTCAGACTTTCGGCTGGAGATATGGTCTTGCCGTGTCCGCTATCAAGGGTTCACTTTGAGTAAGAATATCTAGGAACTGTTCATAACTCATTCGCATAATTTATTTGTATCCACCAGCATTCTCTAAACGCAACACCCTGACGATATTATTAAAATATCCTAGTTCTTTCCTTCTCCTTGTCCACTCCCTAGGTCTCCCGGGTTTCCATGTCCTAGCATCGTCGTCTTACAACAAACAAAATAACAAAATTTAGTTCGACTGCTAAATTCAGTTCCATCGTGACCTTATATGGTAATGATTACACTGTTGTTATTCACTAACAGTTTTGTTATTTTAAAATGTTGATTTCATGTGAGAAGCGAAAGAGTCGACGTAGCTTATTAAAATTATAAAGTGTTTCTGTTTAAAGGTATAGAGTGTATTGATAGCGCCCAGATGTACTTTTGTTGTTTTTTAGTATGATCAGCCATCGTATATATTACAGCGTTAATTACTATTAGCGAATCAGATATCTCTTTTTGGCCGTCTATTCCAGAGCCTAATTTTCAACGAGGAACCGAGTGAAAATGGCTCTTTGGGACGAGAATGCATCGCAAGTCGTCGGAAGTTGCCGCAAGTGAAACTTGCGATGACTTGCGTTCTCGTTTCATCAGGGTTTAAGCAATGACCCAAAGCTAGCCATCTGTGTCCATGACAATTAACGAAAATATTATCATCTAAATTACTTTCAAATACAGATAATGCAAAACGTCATACAAACTTTCCATAAAATATTTCTTCTCTGAGGTGTTTATAATTTTCGTCGTTCTCAACAGACATCGAGTGCCATCTCTTCTTACATTTCCCAAAAAGAAAACCATGGAAACGGTCCCGAGAAATCTTCTTCTGTGTTCGGTTGTATTTAAATTCATCGCAATGATTATTGGACTCTTGGGAAATGCCACAGTCTTAATTCATACAATGTTCTTGAGCAAAGAAAAGACAGCAGCATCTTACTTGGTAGCAAACTTGGCACTGGCAGACTTTCTCGTCTGTTTGACATATCCAATATGGTTCATTGAGTATATACAGACTATATTGAACATTGACAGTGATCAGTATTTGTTTTGCAAGTTAAGTCGTTCTACCATCTGGTCATTGTTGTTCGCGTCAGTAGCTACACTTCTCGCAATTACTGTCGATCGTTATTTATATATTGTAAAACCTCTGAAGTATCCTCTGATTGTAACACGCCGACGAGTTTTTCTAGCTATTTCGGGAATCTGGTTAACTGCCTGCTGTCCTCTCCTTGTATTGCAAGTCCATTTTTGGAAAATTAACTCCGGATTTAGAAGCTCGTGCAAAATATCTAAAAGTATTGCTTTCTCTATAAGAATTTTTGCTGCGTATATTCCACTTATTCCAATATTTATTCTCAATTTCCGTATTTTCAATGCTGCACGGACACAGCGAAAACGAATGTTGGCTGAAACTAAAGTAGCTGGCGTTAACAACTCTAACGAACAGTCAACCAACAGAATAAAGAGTATCCATCGATTTTTCCACGCTGTAAAAGCAGCAAAGACGTTTTCTATTGTTGTCGCAGTGTTGGCTTTCTGTGTCTTTACTCCAACCGTTGTTGGGCTAACGTTACAGCATTCTTGTAATTGGTCGTGCTACCAGTTTTGGTACATTGTTTTTCACTACGAATTTTATGGAATAAACTCGATCGTGAATGCCTTTATCTACGGAATGAGACATGTCAAATACAGAAAAGCTTATGGACGTATTCTTTTTAAAATTTTTCGCTGTAATAAACCCACCAACTGAGGATCTTACATCACCAATTAGGGGCCATTCAGAAAATACGTGAATGTTTTTTTGCAATTTTTTACACACCCCTATCCCCATGTGAATCTATGTGACGATTGTCACTACACCTCATCGAAAATTACATGACCCTGGCCCAACTCCCCCTCCCCATAAAAACTATATAAGCACACAGCAATCGAAAGCTTGTGCTGAAACAGCCTTTATTTCTCCATTTTCTGGTGACTCTACATTTCTAATTCTCAGTTGTTTCCCATGATGCATGCAGGTGTTCGTTCATCGATAGTATAGACAGAAGTTCCGTATTCTGTCAGTTAACCTGAATATCAGGGCTATATTTCCCTTCTTTAAATGCGGGTGGAGGGAAGGGAAAGAAGGCCTGATACAAATCCTTGTTTGGCCGCTTGCAAAGAAAATCTGATGTATCATTTTGATTGGTTACACCCGTTTTTAAATTGCGCAATCTGCCAGTTGACATGTCAGTTTTATATCACGCGAACTAAAAATAGCAAACCTAAATATATGAATTTTAAACCATATTTTTAAATACATAAAGAAAAATATTGAACCGAAATAAGACTAGACTAAGATTGTCAATAGCAATTTAAAGAAAAAACAAAGCGTAACCGCAGAAATTTATCTCGTGAATGATTTTGAAAGTGTGGAAAAGCGTTATTTATTATACTATTAATTTATGATATATTTAGCAGTTGTAACTGTAAGCCTATAATTAGACTGTTGTTGTTACATTATATGAAACTGACATTTCGCCTGACATTTTCATTGGATACTAAATATATACTTCACTTGGAGGCGGAAATCGGCCTGGTTAAGGTTTGTGTCAGGTTTAATTTAGATAAAATAATGATATTCAGGTTATATGCCAGTGTACGGAAGAACATCAAGTCAGTTGTGTCGATACACGCATCTTCATACCACTCGAACTCGTCAATGTCGTTGTCAGCTCTAATCAAAACGCACATCTGCCATTTTTCGCGTGCTTTTTGTGAACTGAGCCCCCAAGATATAGTTTCAGGATTACTTCATTTTCACGTAAAAAGTTCATGTCTTATTCACATTGTATCGTTGTTCGCGATAAAGAATGACGATTCACAAATCGTCATCTATTTTCGTCAACTTCAGCCGGTTTCAACATCAGATTCTCCATCACGTGACATTGCTTGTGATACCCCCTTCCCACTTGTGTCAATACGTGACTCTTAGTCGAACACCCCCTACCCCCACCCCCATCCCCCACAAAGCATCACGTATTTTCTGAACAGCTCCTTAACATACAACGTTTCATAAATTTATCGTATACATGTCTTTCACCGATTCTTGTGATATAATTTCCGTTTCAAATATAGGGTCTAAAACTTGGAGGTCTTAAATAAAAACCTATCAAGGTTTCCACTAGTAGAAATGTTAAATAGATAATGTATGTCCAAAACAATAACTAGTAAGCAATAATAAAAATAATAACTTTGTTTTTGACTAAATCTATATATGATTGGTTCATCTTTATCAGACGATCGCTTTTGTATTTACTATAATGATGAAAACACATGTGGTAGCCATGGTAACACTGTCAAATCAACGGCGAAAACAATGAAAAGTTTATACTTTTAACTATGGAATTATCAATAGCCAAAATATATGATGTAGGTATCAGACATCCTATGCATGAGCTCCAATTTAATGTAAAATTCAACTTTGGACGTTTCATAAAACGTTGGAAATGTTCATAACACTTTATAAATGTTTTCCTTGCCGGTATGAAACGAGTTCAAATTATACATCCTGCCCACGACAATAATATTGCTCTTACTAAAATTTTAAGCATTTTGTTCATATAACACAGGGCAATTTAAGAAACTTACACGTACAATGTCATTGAAGCAACAATTTTTTAATACATCATCAAATTAAAACAAACGTATACCTCCCGTGCCATAGGCCTAAGTTTCACGATTTCCCATCAGTCATCATATTTCTTTTCTTACTATTCTTTTAAGATCAGTGGTACGCACCCATGAACACTGCCCATGATACAAAAAAGCTTGGCCATAAGGACAACAGAATGCGTGTGTTTGTAATAGCGTTGTCTCGACGTGACGTCACGAATTCCGACCCCCCGCCAAGACTCAGACAAACATTGGCAACTCTTAATATAAATTGTATTATGATTGAGAGCTTGCTGTGAGTTATTTTGATAATTTGATAATTTGTTTAAAGTTTATTTGTGCGGAATCATACACACGTTGTACTTTTTGCTTTAGTCGAAGTGCCAGTGTCGATATTTTTGCTTTGGTAGTTGTAATATAGGCTATTTCATCGGGGTGTCTGTAAAACCCGGAACACTGCCCGGAACACCCGGAACCCCCGGAACCTTGCACGGAACACCCGGAACCCACCCGGAACCCCCCCGGAACACTCGGAACCCTGCCCGGAACACCCGGAACCCTGCCCGGAACACCCGGAACCCTGCCCGGAACGAACGAGTTTGCTGTTTTAGTACTGTTTCTCGTCGTTCGTCTAGACATTTTCGACTAAAATTACGACATCTATGTCTTTTGAAACTGTTTTGGTCTTTTTGAGAAAAGAAAAGCTAAGAATTAAGGCCAAGACAGACTGAACGCGATTCTACAAAGTGGCGCGATTTTTCGATTTTCACTGACATATAACTTTGATCCTGTTTTATGTTTTTCAAATATTCAGAAGCGCTATAACAGCTTGAGTTATTTGGTCTGCATATCTTTTAAAATTTCCTTCCATAGACGGTTCTATTTACTTTTAAAAACTGAAAAATCGCGTCGCGTTGCCGAATCGCGTCCGGTGTGTCTGGGCCTTAAGGCCGGATAAACGATGCGTGGACTAAAGCGTCGATGAATGGTGAACGAACAATAATGCTTCAATTGAATGACTAACGCTTTTCACTTTTGTATTTTATTTCATTGAACAAAACGAATTCCGCTATTTAGTAACTCAGGTTTTATATAACACAACACATTTGATATTTGATTTGTTATCACTGTATTACTGCGCATTAAAAAAATCCTTGATAAAATCATGATGAACTGGCAAAAGAAGTTGCCGTATCTGTGCTGGTATTTCACACAGAGCACTTGTAAAGTACGGTTGCTTCCTTTGTATACAGGATTTGCGGCAGTGGAAATATACATTCTGTACATTAGAGCCTTTTCCTCCATCCTTAGTTGGGTATTCTCGGTTCATTTTCCCCACGACTACTAAATCATTGGGCGGTTGACCGATTTGTTGTCCTGGTTTCAACACTTGTGAGCAACCATAGCATTTAGACACTTTCTTTGGACAAAACGTCAACAGGTATAATTGAAATACACCTTCAGCAGGAGATGGAAATGGCGGCTTAGGGATGGACTGAGTCGTGCGCTGTTGTTGTTGTTGTTGTTGTTGTTGTTTTTGTTGTTGTTGTTGTTGTTGTTGTTGTTGTTGTTGTTGTTTGTTGTTGTTGTTGTTGTTGTTACTTGCTGTATCTGTTGCTGTTCCACCGATGTGAGAAACGTGTATGGCCAATGGTATTGTTGTTGTTGCATCTGATTTGAATAAACTGGTGCAGATCCTGTTGCGAAAGAGTTGCCATACAAACCATACATTTGATGCTCTTATTCCAATGTTGTATCGGTTGATGTTGCACTTCGAATTGTTACAGTTGCTGAGAATGATGAGTAACAGATGGCACATCATTGAAGACTTCGGAACTCCGTAAATGCTGTTGGCTATCAAGAGGTGATTCACTTCCAAGGGGAAAAGTGGGTGACTTAGATTGAATACCGGGGAACGATGTCACCATGGTAGGCTGTGGTTTGGCTGCGCGTTTACGTTTTCGTGTTGGTTGACCTCCTTTCCATCCAGTTCCATCACGTGTCGTAACTTTCGAAATCAGGTGCAAGTTCGGTATATCAGTGTTTTTTTAAGGATTTCTTTGTATTCTTTAAGAACACAATTTGCTTCGGCTGTAGCAACTGTATGGCAGCACAGTTTAAGGTATGCATATTGTGAACATCCAGAGTCACAAACAAAGTTATGACCAACAGCTTTTTTCTTTGCTGGTTTAAGCGTCACCACCAGCGGTCTTGTTGGTTGTTTTGCATTATAAACTTGCCTAGCAAATGGGCACTCACATCCAGCCACGGGGAGAATAAAACCAGGAGATCCTACAAGTTCCTTCGCATCTTTCCATATCTTCTTCAGTGTGAACTCAGATATATTTGGAATATTTTCGTATCCCAATGACAGAAGCGGCAGACTGATTGGCTGTGCCAAATTATCTTTGATGGTTCTGTCTTCCGTTAACTCGACACCCATGACGGTCTTCATATGCGCGTCTCTCTGCTCCGGCGTCATCTGGAACCAATCTGGCCTTTCGAAAGCGAAAACCGGAAGAAGTTCCCACTCGCCAGTTCGTGCAATTGCTTTACGTAACAGGGTATCGTGTCTTGTAACAATACCAGTTAGTTTATCCAAAAATTCTGGCAACTCGTTTTCTTGATAGTTCATCTGGTCTTTAATTACCTCGTTCATGCATTCACTATTGTTTTGGTAGTAAGGTGTAGAGCTAAGAGGCCCTTCTCGAAAGTAGCTACTTTCGAGAAGGGCCTCTTAGCTCTATTGTTTTTGGTAAAAGGAGAACCTAAACCGGCTTCTTTACGTAGAGATGCAAGCATGTGTTTTTCCATATCTTTTGCTTTCTTTTCCGAAAACCACTGGTGAAATGTTGGCTTTGGTTGGGAGTTATTTGTTTCTTTTACTTCCCCCTCTAGCTTGTTCCATTTCTCCTATAAAATAGAATAAAAAACAAACAAACATTGAGTGCAGATTATCACCAGCCTAAAGAGAATAAGAGATTCTCTACGAACTAAGGCCCTTCGTCAGGAGTTAGCAGGCAGATACAAGTAAACATCCGCTTTTGTAGCAAAGCTGGTATCAAGCTTCAACAAAAATCAGAACATTTTATGTGTATAAAGGCCTCTGTGTGGTGTGGTGTGGTGTGGTGTATCGTTGTCGTTGAACGCAGTAGTTACATCTACGCCTGAGTGTGGCTATATTCTCACTGGCTCATACAATGGTCATGCAAGAGAAAAATTCAATGACAGGCAGTAAAATTATTTCAGCTTTTGATATCACATTTATACTTCATAAATACTGTACCTCTAGTGACTTCAACTTTGCCTGAAAGACATCCCGATCATCGGAATCCACAAGGCCTTCGTGATGCGTGGCACCCACATTATATCCAAAAATATCGTGCATGAAATCTTTTTGACACTGCTTTGGAACACCGATTGATGAAAGCTTGTCCTTTATGTTACTTTTGAAATGACTAAAACACCTAATACAGGGATCGGATTACCGCGCAGTAATACAGTGATAACAAATCAAATATCAAATGTGTTGTGTTATATAAAACCTGAGTTACTAAATAGCGGAATTCGTTTTGTTCAATGAAATAAAATACAAAAGTGAAAAGCGTTAGTCATTCAATTGAAGCATTATTGTTCGTTCACCATTCATCGACGCTTTTCCACGCATCGTTTATCCGGCCTTAAGGCCCAGACACACCGGACGCGATTCGGCAACGCGACGCGATTTTTCAGTTTTTAAAAGTAAATAGAACCGTCTATGGAAGGAAATTTTAAAAGATATGCAGACCAAATAACTCAAGCTGTTATAGCGCTTCTGAATATTTGAAAAACATAAAACAGGATCAAAGTTATATGTCAGTGAAAATCGAAAAATCGCGCCGCTTTGTAGAATCGCGTTCAGTCTGTCTTGGCCTTAATTCTTAGCTTTTCTTTTCTCAAAAAGACCAAAACAGTTTCAAAAGACATAGATGTCGTAATTTTAGTCGAAAATGTCTAGACGAACGACGAGAAACAGTACTAAAACAGCAAACTCGTGCGTTCCGGGCAGGGTTCCGGGTGTTCCGGGCAGGGTTCCGGGTGTTCCGGGCAGGGTTCCGAGTGTTCCGGGGGGGTTCCGGGTGGGTTCCGGGTGTTCCGTGCAAGGTTCCGGGTGTTCCGGGGGGGTTCCGGGTGTTCCGGGCAGTGTTCCGGGTTTTACAGACACCCATTTCATCGCTTTAGTATGGACTATTCTGTCGCTGCTATAAATAGGTCTACTATCCTATATAGTCTATATTAATATATTGTTGCTTTCGTGTTTATACTAAGTTTGGACGCTTAAAAAACATTTTTTGTCGATTTAGTGCCCATTATTTTGCTCTTTTGGTGTTTTATATTCGCTTTTATAGTGCCCATTATTTTTAAAATTTACTATTTTGTCGCTGTATTAGTATCCACTATTTATAGTCTATTTTGTTTACCTTTTAGTTTTAATACTATAAAAGAAGCTAGGTCTAGGATTGTCTACTATTCTATCGACTATATATTCTATATTTAAAATACGGATTTATTTCAAATGAAAGATTAATTGTCACTTATACGTAAAATAATTTCAAATATAAACTGTTTTCACTGAGAAATCTTCCGTTGATAAGTAAAACTATTTTGCTTTGACAATAAAAAAATATGTTGAAAAAATATTTCACAAGCCGGTTAACTTATTGATTTAATAGTCTATTTTTCAATATCAGTTCTGTAAAAGAGAGAACCGCCCTTTGGCACTGTGTCTGGTTTAAAAATGAATTCTACAACTAGTGCTTCTCCGATAAATTTAACAACTCTCACTGAAAACGACGGCGTTCCCGGCTCATATTTTGAGCATGATCCATCAGATTATACTGTCGATCAACTCAAGCGGTGGTTAAAATGTAGAGGCTTGAAGCAAAGTGGTAAACGCCGAAGGCCCTTTACCACTTTGGCCCTTTATCCGTGGGCCCTTTCTCGCCTGGCCAATGAACTGCACAAATATATGTGTTCCTATTTATCATTGATACATCAAAGTTTTTCCGCGAACATGCTGAAACCCAGCGACGAGACTTTTCAAAAAAGTGCAGATAAAATAAAAAAATATGCCAATGATAGTTCGCTGCTAGTATATTAATTCTATAGTAAATAGTAGTTTGTTTGTCTGAGTCTCGTGGGGGGTCTTAGGAATCTATTTTTTTTGTGCCAGCTACAACGCTCACCAAAATTAAAATGCTGAAAATAGTAAATACTATGTACAGTGTAAACACCCTTTCCCCAGGAGAGGGGGGTTCTGGTTGTTTATTTCAGATAAGATTAGGAGGCGCTTATCCGAGGGGGCTTGCTGAAGAGAGGGCGCTTAGCCGAAACAAGGGAAGTTACATGCTTATTGATAAAAGCCGAAACACAGTAATGCACTAGTAATTGGAAAGCCACGCACCCCCCTACCCAGGGAACAGCGGACATTAGATAAAGGTTGTGTCCTAAATCATTCTAATCCCCCACCTATACATGGCCTTCTTACTAGTCTAAACATGACTAAAGTCCCCCGCTACCCGGGCACCAAAAATGAAGGCTACCATAATAATTGCTTTTAAAATTCAACAAATTATTCTAAAATTTCCCCAATTTTGATCATTGGAACATGCAATACAGAGTTTGTCAAAACTTTGCCAAAGTAGATAAATATTTTGCATTCTGTCTGTTAGCTGTATCTTGCAATTTACACAAAGTCAATACATTATCCTGTAAAAGCTATTTTTAGTAAAACAATGTCTATAGAGTATAGGGTAAATGTCGATGAACAAGGCTTAATAATACATCTCGAACAGACGAATTCCCGCTGATTCCCAGCCCATAATCTCTGGCCATCATGACACATATCTAACGTACGCTGTCTAATGTCCTGAGTACCCAGGCATAACAGATAGGCTAATCTGCAAATAAATCCCTGCTATTTCCCGGCATGTCCCGGATAGGGGGGTGAGAGGCTTTCCATGACTGGTGCATAAGTTACATACTATCAAGCTTATAGGTATATAATATGACATAGGAACCCTTATATTCAAACAGAAAAAAGCCAGGATGGCAAGAATCAGTCTGCTTTCAACATTATAATTAATATTCCAATATTGTGATATGAACTTCCAGAACAATTCATAAATTGTTTCGTTTTCCGTTATTGAAAATAGTGCGGGACCCATAAATTACAGGGTAGAGGGCTCATCAACTTTCGAAATTTTAAGTGACGGTAAACTGATTCCGACGGCCTTATATACAAGTGCTGAATTGCAGTGCCTGTAGTGCACAACATTTAATATTTTATATCAACAGTGTTCAAACTTACATAAATTGATAAACCACAGCATGATCCTGGTCAACTTTTATAGTCAGCATTGTCCGGTTCATATCGTCTTATATAAAGATCCATGATCGTTTTAATAACCGAGGTTTAACATTTTTAGCGTACGATTTTGGGTCGATAGCAAAACCTGGCATTTTCATGAATTCAGTTAAATACTTCATGTTAGCCACTGCGGGGAGGGAGCCTTCTCTCAGGCTATCCAGCGGAAATTTATTATTCAAGTCTTGGAAACTTTATATAAACTAAATTTTAACATTAGTGAATTTTTATAAATACTGCACTTTCACTGATCTAATAATAGACTGGATATAGCTTCTATACCTATGTAAAATGAAGCCAAAATCAATCGGCGCAAATCTACTTCCGGTTACCACTTTGCAGCAAAAACAATATGGAGTTGTATAGGGAAATAGATCAACTTTATTTAAACACATTGGCCTTTTCAGCAAAAGCTGATTTCCAAAAGGGATGTGTACTTACTAATTATTATTTATATACTAGCTCTAATATTACATACATAACAAATACAATTATATACCTATTTAGACAAAAAATTAACTACTACTTTAAGTCGAGATTAAGGTCGAGGAAGATAGCTTTTTACAGAACGAATTATACGATACCGAATTGCGTATCTCTTCAGGTATCTGATTCCATAGTTTAGCCCCACAATATTGGAAGCTTTTTTTTAAGGATTCCGTTTTTGGTCTTGGAATATAAAACCTTGTTGAAGAACCTCTCAGATTATGGTCATGAATGGTATTCAGATTTTGGAAAGCTTCGCATAGTCGTTGGGGGGCTAAACCATTAACTGTCTTGTACATGAGCCTGGCTTTCATTTGTGCCCTACGCTCTTCAAGTGTTACCCAGCCTAGAGATTTTCGTGCCAAAATAGACTGACCATGTTCATTTTTTAAGTTCATGATCAACCTAGCCGCTCTGTTTTGGAATTTCTGTAGACGTTCGCTTAGGCCTTTATTAAGTGTATCCCATACTTCACAGCAATAATCAAAATAAGGTTGGATTAAGGCATTATAAACTTTTATCAAAATGTATTGTTCGACATACTCCTCATTTTCTAATAGCCCCAATACCTGATGATATTTTACTGCTAATATGGTTAATGTGTTTTTCCCAACTCAAGTTTTCGTCTAATTCAACTCCAAGAGCTTTGGTATTTTTAACTTTTTAATCAATTGATTATTTATTTTAACTCCTTGATGGGTATCAATATTACTTATTTTTATGTAGTGTTCCAATTACAACATACTCGGTTTTCATTATATTTAGACTTAGTTTATTTGCACAAAGCCATTTCTGAACATTCCTCATGTCTACGCTCGCCCTCTCTTCCGCCTCACTAATTGTTCTGCCTACTGCCGTTAAGTTAGTATCATCAGCAAACATTCTTGGAGTTGTGCGTTCTAGGCAGCTTGGCAAATCATTTATATACATAATAAATAAGAGAGGGCCGAGTATACTTCCCTGAGGAATGCCACAAATGATTTCTTTCTCCACCGAGAGTATACTGGCCAATTGACAACTTTGAGTTCGGTGCGTCAAATAGCAACGTAAAGATTTAATGCTTTCCTTTGGAAACCATACATTTCAAACTTACTTAACAGTATTTCGTGGTCGACTGTATCGAATGCTTTTTAGGTCAAGAAAAATAACTAAGTTATACAGCCCACGGTCCATGTTGGTATACCATTCGTTCGTACAATCCAATAATGTAGTAGTTGTGGAATGATAAGGTCTGAAACCAAATTGGTGTTTTGAGAAAAGATTATTCTGGTTAAGATACTCATACATTTGATCATACATAATTCTTTCCATAAGTTTACTTACTACAGGAAGGATTGATATCGGTCTATAGTTGTCCAACATGGACCGCTGACCTTTCTTAAACAATGGAATAACCCTTGCAGCTTTCCAATCAGAAGGAAATTGATCCGAGTCAATTGACATATTAAAAATCTCAGTAAGAGAAGGTGCAATAACTGGAGCTGCTACTTGTAGAATTTTAGCTGAAATTTTATCCATTCCAGTCGCTTTGGTGGTAGACAAATTAACTAGAAGAGTGTAAACCAATGTTACACTCACTGGTCGAAATGAGAAACTGTTCTTTGTCTTAGATTTTTGTTGAGTAATAAAATCTCGAAAACTAACGTCATTGTCATTTGGAATAGACTCAGCAAGCTTTGGGCCAATATTACTAAAATGATCATTAAAAATGTCGACTAATTCGTCGGTCGATGTAACAGTTTTACCTGGAAGTTTAATTTCATTAATCGTAGTCTGTTTTCTGTTTCGACCTAATATATCGTTTATTGTTCTCCAAGCATATTTAGGATTCTGTTTATTATTTGTGAATTTGTTTGCATAATAATCTCTTTTAGCACTGCGCAAAGCAGTGTTAGCAACATTTCTAGATGACTTATATAGTCTCCAGTCTTCTTCTTTATTTGTCTTTATTGCTTTACGCTTAAGAGCATCTCTTTTAAATAATTTTCCTTTACTTCCCAGCTTACAAGGAATATTACCCCCTTTTCTTAGTCTTTTTACTCTCACAGGGGCATGTTTATCCAGCACATCTACAAAGAATGTTTTCCATAACCGCCACATTTCATCTACATTTCTTTTAAATCTTATTTCTTCCCAAGGTATATTTTGTAAGTCATATAGAAAGCCTGAAACATTGAAATTCTTAAAATTTCTATACTCGACAGAACCTTGTAAATCAGTTTTTATTCTTGTACTTATTTTCCGAATACTATAAATGGACTACACCTGAAAAAATTATTTTTTCAGGCATTGACGCAATTACTACATCCAATAATGATTGGCTAGACTGGGTAATACGCGTAGGGTTATTAATTAATTGTGTAAGCTGATATAATTCCAAAACGTCTTGAAGCCTTCTAGTGGTGGACAAAGTTGGTTCTAGCATATTACAATTTAAATCTCCCAAAATATAAAATTCTATATTTTCATCATCAATTGATTTGATTAGCCTCTCAATTTTTATAAACACTTCACTAGCGGAACATGGTGGTCTATAAATACTTGAAACTATAAAAGATTGACTATTAGCCTGCTTAATTTCCACACAGACAGCTTCAAGGCCTGTTGGAATTAGATCAGGGCGATTTTCATAATTTATATGGCGTCTTATATAAATACATACCCCTCCTCCATTTCTATTCCGATCAGCACGTAGCAAGTCATAACCTTCAATGCTAACAATCCCATCGGAAATAGTGGAGTCACAACGGGTTTCATTAACTGCTAAAACATCTAGATATTTATCATGAAGTAATAATCGGATTTCATCAAGGTGTTTCGGAAGGCTAGCTACATTAAGCATAGCCATCTTAAAACCCCTTGTTTTCGGAATATTTAAACAGGCATCATTAGCACTCCTCCTCGACCGTCCTCATTTCAATTATGCGAACTTAAGAAATATGAAAAGTTTGCCTGAAGCAAAGAGCTACCTTCTCGGTTTAAATGCAGTCCTCTACTATTTAAATGAGAGCGACTAATATTACTATTGTCTAAAAATGCAAGCTTTTTCTTCAAGCAGCTTGACTTTAGTATATTGTTGGTCTCATTTACCTTCGTTGTAAGTTCCTCTCTATCGCATCTAGTGACTAAAGAAGAGATGATGACTTCAGTATCATTGCAATCCTTTTTAAAATTATCTGCTAACTCGATAATTTTCTTTGCAATTTCTTTAGGACTTGAATAGCGTATGTCGTTTGTGCCTGCATGGATAATGAGCTTATCGGGTTGCTTTCGTGCAGTGGGCTTTAAGAAATCAGACATATCATTAACTGTTGCACCTGAGAAAGACTTAACTATTACGTTTCTGTCAGTGTTGGATACTTCCCAACCTTTTACATATTTTATAATCGAATCTCCAGCTATAACAACCGTTTCTTTAGTGCGTTGTCTTTCTGCTGTTATTTTCTCACTTGCCTTATGCGCTTCTCTTGTTTGCTCGTTTTCCTTTGCCTTTTGTTCGTTATTCTTCACCTTTTGTTTCTTATTCTTATTCTTCTTATGCTTTTGTTCCTGATTACTCTGCTGTGACGTCTGCTTGTTGACTTTCGATTGAGCAGCTTTGTCATCAGATTCGCTCATTTGATTCTTACCAAAGCTCTTTCGTTGAAGGCTTAATTTCTCTTTTGTTTTTGTCGTGTTAGGAATTTCTTGATCATCAGATTCTTCATCGCCTTCGTAAATTAGACCTTCAAATCTGTTGCTAATCTCGACATTTGGATTGATATCAGCATCTATACTAGATGCGGACATCTGTTTACAACTACCGTTTTTTATAACAGAACCTTTGACAGTTTGCCAATCAGCCCCTTTATATTTCTCATTTAGATCTGATTGTAACATTCCCAAAGCTGTAATCAGGGATTCTTTCTCATTTTCGAATCTTTTAGCTTTAGTGTTTAGATCTGATATAATATACGAAAGATTTTCAGAACGCTCCCTTAAATTTTCATTATCCTTTAATTTTACATTTTCCCGCACAATACTATCAACATATTCACGGGAGAGCTCCGTATTTAATCCTTCCTTTGCTTTCAAACTGTTTATTGATTTTGCGATATCCATAAAGTTATTATTCATTCGATCTTCGAGGAGTTCAACCTTGTCAGCTAGATCAGACCACTTACCGCATAAATCATTAGGCAGTAAGGTAGAATCACTGATGTTGACCAATTCGATAGCGTTAGTATTATCTCTGGCTTCGATATCTGCGGTTTCGTCGTTTGTAGCCTTGACATTTGTGGCTTCGACATTTGTAGCTTCGACCTTTGCGGCTTCAACATTGGTGGCTTCTACATTTGCGACTTCGACATTTGTCAAATCTGTATATTTGTTGCTTATAGCTTCGTGAATTCGTTCTTTAATTTCATCAGCCGCTTTACCGTCAAAAGAGATCGTTTTGCTTTTGCTGTGCCACGTTACTAACAGATCATCGCCTTCGCCTTTAAAGCACCATGTGCCTCCGCTCGGCGATCGCCATATCGCATTTTCAGCATCTCTTTGATTCACTTCATTCGCAACGAATGTCTTTAATTGAGAAAGATCTCCTTGCCATAATAATTTGGTTTTTTTTACATCAAACAGATCATAAGTTTGATTTGTTGAGTTTAAGGCCATATTTTGCGGAGCTCTGTCTATAACGAGAGTCACTGACGGCTATTACTATGTCGGCGAGGCTGGTTTTTCGCAATTTTGAGGCATTTCCAAGTGCTGGACTAAACCGTTCGTCTTGTAATGAAAATAACAGGATATTTTCTTACTTTTGGAGAGATACTTTTGTAGATTTCGGTAAAAAATCACCGCTAAAGACGTTTGACAAGTTGCATACGCGAAGTCCATTTTCGGCCAAAATTATCTGCCAAGTGGTCTTTCATGCTGGCATTTTCGCTAAACAAATACTCTGGCTGGATAGAAACTCAAGTCGAATGGATTAAACGAAAGGTAAGCAATGTATAATAAGCGTCTGTCTTTCTCAATCAAGCGAAAAAGTATAGAATATCGGTGTTGCTCTCGGGTTATGTTGTGCTATGCCTATATGAACATTTATAGCAACAATAGCTTTATATCTATAATGGCTAATTGCATTTTGTATCTCAGATTGGAGTTATGGTTTTTGTTCTTGACCGAAAAATACATTTATATAATGGCCAATAATATATGAATGGATTCGTTTCTAAAACAGCTCTGTATCATTCATATTATAAACTGCTTCAAGTGTTTTTATGCAGATATGATACTAAAATTGTAAAAAGGACATGGGACAAAGTTGTATGAGCTCAATCAAAATTTGATTTGCAAACTTTTAAATAGTTGTTGGTTCCTAAAGGAACCGGTTTTCTTCTTCTTTCACAAAGAGGAGACACAGTGAGCTTTCTACAGCAATCCAATACACTACTTCATTCCATTCCTATGTATTAAAGTGGATAGTTTCATCACTGCGATTCACTGGAGATTAAACAAGACAAGTTTATTCAATTTCTTCCATGGCTGTTTTCCCAAGTTGGTAGAAGCGGACTTTACTATAACACTCTGATATAATCTTTATCAACTTGAATATGTGGTTATCATCAACATATCAACTTGAATATGATGGTTATCATCAGCTAAAACAATGGAAAAAGTGCCCTTTTCTAATAGAAGAGGTGCCCTTAAGACAAAGTGCCCCCCCCAACTTGAAGTTGCTTCCTATGCCTATGATACTCTGTCTAACACCAGATAATTCTACTTGTCAAGGGAAGCATTATGCACCTTTAATGGGTTAATTAGTAGAACTCTGTGCATTTTTTATGAAACATGAAGTAGCATGTCAACCATCTTGGTGGTTTTGAAATGACCTCAAAGAAGCCAAATTGCCAAGCACCAATATTTAATGACCAGTATTTGTTTCCAACAAAGAAATGCACGAGAACAACCAACAGAACACACAAGACAACCAGTTGCAGTCTATGGTACTCTTATGTATGTGGGAGAGTGATATATTTCCACACTTAATTTGCATACATGTAATGTATACTTTATGAAAAGGTCAACATTTTGCCAACCCCACCCATGGCCTTCTCTCCCTTCTGCAAGAAACCCTGAAAATGTTAGACTATGGAATATTACAAGAGAGGAGAGCAACTCACCAGAATTTACTAGAGGTCTTACTGTCGTTCCAATTGAAGTGTTCCTAAAATATTGCATCAATTCATTACATAAGTTGATCAATACATTTGCTCATAAATTGCTCAACTTCCTGTTTACTAGCATACTTGTTCCCAATTGGTCAATCAGTCACTGAAATGAGACGCCATTGGTCGATTCACACACACAGGAAGTTGATCAATTTTTCAACGAATGTATTGATAAACTTAGGCAATGAATTGATGCAATATTTTAGGAACACTTCAATTGGAACGACAGTAATCTGGTGAGGGAAGACCATGGCCATGGTACAGTAAAAAGATAATTATCAGTTTATACTAAGTTAAAACAACTAATTTTTATACAGCATTATTAAAAATGTGAGTCACATAGCCATTCATGTTCATATGATTACAAAATGTTCATCTACTTTGGAAAAGGAACAGAGAATTTATTGTTCAATGATACAGTCACTTCAACAAGCCACTTTCTATAATACAGGACCTCTCTGCCATCACAGCGGTCAGCATCAGTGATCAGGATGACATGTCTTAATGTTTTCTAATTTCAATGTTTTAGTCTCTATATAATAAAAATTTCAAATGTGAGAATTGACAACTAGTCAAACTTGGCATACACCGTTTTAATATGGTGTATACTAGTGCTCCATACTACCCTCAGACTCTACTGGATAATTGCAAGTTTTCTGCATAAAAACACTTGAAGCAGTTTATAATATGAATGATACAGAGCTGTTTTAGAAACGAATCCATTCATATATTATTGTATTATATAAATGTATTTTCGGTCAAGAACAAAAACCAAAACTCAATCTGAGATACAAAATGCAATTAGCCAATATAGATACAAAGCTATTGTTGCTATAAATGTTCATATAGGCATAGCACAACATAACCCGAGAGCAACACCGATATTCTATACTTTTTCGCTTGATTGAGAAAGACAAACGCTTATTATACATTGCTTACCTTTCGTTTAATCCATTCGACTTGAGTTTCTATCCAGCCAGAGTATTTGTTTAGCGAAAATGCCAGCATGAAAGACCACTTGGCAGAGAGTTTTGGCCGAAGATGGACTTCGCATACGCGAACTTGTCAAACGTCTTTAGCGGTGATTTTTTACCGAAATCTACAAAAGTATCTCTCAAAAAGTAAGAAAATATCCTGTTCTTTTCATTACAAGACGAACGGTTTAGTCCAGCACTTGGAAATGCCTCGAAATTGTGAAAAACCAGCCTCGCCGACTCATTTCCCTATACAACTCCATATTGTTTTCGCTGCAAAGTGGTAACCGGAAGTAGATTTGTGCCGATTGATTTTGGCTTCATTTTTCATAGGTATAGAAGCTATATCCAGTCTATTATTAGATCAGTGTGCACTTTATATATCGAGGGGAATTGAAATAAATACCAATCAATGTTGAGTTTTAGTTATTAAATGAACACATGGAAATGAAATACTATATTTGCAACGTAAATTCAAGCTTATTTGGTAAGTTTAACACATATGTAAATTCGTTTGAATAACTACAATGTATTGCCACATTGGAACATGCATGGTCACAGTTTTAATATATTCTGTACCCTTGGAATTTCCAAGATATTGACAAGGCATTCATGCATTTGGAAATTCTCAAAATATAGGATAGCAACCCCATGGGATGCACTAAATCTTCTCGTTCCTATACATTCCAGCCACAACCCTGATTTTTTAGATTTCCAATTGATTGTGGTTCCAGGACTGAACTTAGTAATAGGTATTAGTATGCAATTCAATTTAAAAATACATGTTATTATATACTGGTTTATGTTCTTCATTGTATTAATTCCAGCAATTTGGTGGTATAACCTTAAAATTAGTAATACGGGCAAAATAACAAGCTAATTAATAATAAGTTTCAACTGGGTCTTGTTTACATGACAGTCTAACCAGACCCCCTGGGGGTGTGAGGGGGGAGTGGTGCTCTTTCAAAATACATTTACTATGCACTATTAATTATGTGTTATTACTGTATTTTGCTTAAAGTACTATACTTGCATATTTAATTACCATGTATTTTTTCTTAAATCGCCTTAAATCGCCCTAAAACGCCTTAAAACGCATTACCTAAAAATTGTGTTTTTTCTTAAATCGCCTAAACTCGCCTTAACTCGCATTATCTCGCGGCGAGTTAAGGCGAGTTAAGATCCCAGAGCAGGCCTTGGGACCATAACCAGACGGTGGTTGCATGACCGAGTTATTTTCGTCAATCGCACCAATATAGTTGGGGAACTTCCAACGGGTGTCAAATTCACACGCAATCCCTTTCCACTGCCTTTCGTCTATTGGTGTTGAAAGCTATTTATTTCCTAGCTAGATATGTTGAGACTTTAGCACAAAGCAAGCATATCATTAGTAGGAACCAGGTCTCTAAATAACATCACATTGCCGTCTGAACCCTATAGTCTAGTGGTAAAACAACCGAACCGGCAATCGGGAGACATGGGTTCGATTCCCGTTGGGAGTTCAGATGATTTTTCTGAATACTATATATATAATGTGATATATAAATCGAGAAGAGAAGTGGCGAGACATTGCACCGGAGCGATAATTGAGCAAAACATCGACTCTACAAATAACGAAGATAAACACACCGCACTACTTCAAAACCTGACGTTGGTTGGATTATCGTTTAGTCAACTATCATTATGTTCAAGTACAACTTGTGGATAATATTTGCGAGGCTCGGTGATAAAAAGCAAATAAAACGGCAAAATATGGCTGAAATCGTATTTTGGCGGGGGGTAAGTGAAATGAACGGTATTATATCTCAACAAAACAATATCAACCCTCATTAAATCTGTTAGTATTATATTGAAATAAGTATGTAGTTTTTATCCTATGACCAAAATATTTAGAAAATAAGAAAACATAGCCTTTCTAAGGTGTATGATGTTATGTGATGTATATAGCAGTTGACCTGGGATGGTGCATAGTCATTTTCTTGTAAAATATTGTACCTAGACACATTTCACTCTCCAATAACCATCCCTAAAAGCAACCATTCTAAACACTATAAGAACTTCAGAAAGTCTGTAGCTTTGATGATTTAGGAGATAGAGCTATGTCGGCAGTGCCGTTTCTGGGTGTGGTCATTTTCGGGCATTTCGCACCGGATTCAGATTTTGCCACAATAGGACATGTCATATGCCATGTTGTCCGTCATTGTTATTTTACCCTAAAGCAGTTGAGATTATCTGTCCTAAATGAAATGCATACAAACTCATATATACAGGTCCTAGACTATATTTATCTGAGACCATCGTACTACAAAAAATTCAACAATTCATAAACCATAGTACTTGTAATAGTTATTAATGTTACGGAAGATAGCGCCTGTTAAACCTATAATTGGGTTTGTTTTGTGCGGTGTGTTCAAGACTGTCCGTATTTTTTCCCATGCATGCACATTCCACATTTTTGTAAAATAGCCCGTTTGACTCAGTATTATTATTAGCTAGTATATAGTGGTTAAACATTTTCTCGACGTTTTGGGGTTATATGTACTGCAATCTAACGGAAATTGAATTGCAAGGGCTGAAAACAGTTAAAACGAACGTTTCCTTCTGTAAAACAGTTCTCGGGTTTTGCATTTTATATATAGCTGTAGTTGTTCTAGTTCCATTAAATTAGTTAGTGAGTTTAGCTAGTTAGTTAATTGGTTATTTAGTTAGTTAGTTAGTTAATTAATTAGCTTGTTAGGTAGTTGGTTATTAGTTAGTTTGTCAGTTAGCTAGCTAGCTAGCTAGTTAGTTACTTGGTGAGTTAGTAAGTTATTTAATTATAATATCATTTTAATTTTGCGTTTTAGGCAGACTTTCAATGCATAAATTCATTGTTCCTGCAACTATATGTGGTGAGTGCATTTAATAAAATTTGTATCAATTAAATAAGTAAATTAGCAGTAGTAACAATTGGTGTGTTTCACTAATAATAATAATAATAATAATAATAACGATTTATTATCAGAATTTCCACAAAAATGGCTCTTCATCTGATAAGTCCTATCGTGCAGAAGATGGCGGTCAACTGGCAGCTATCAGAGTGAAACAATAATGTTAATTCTTTTCATTATATATAATAGCTATGTCTTTGATGGCAAATATTAGAGTTGAGGATGTATAGTTTGATTTACTTGCTCCTATAAGTGTCTATCATCACCTGCTGCTTCGTATAACCCTCGCCAATAGAATGACCTGCTTATGATAAATCTTGTACTACGAGATCGTACTCGTACTCAGATCTAATGCTCTCGATCTAATATCTGACTCAAAGCCAACCATATACGTGAATGATAACAAATTGCGTGACCAGTTCTTCCGTTTTATGCCTATCAATATTTCCGTTTGTTTTTTGCCGGCACTAAGACCCTCGACCTTTTCTTTTTAAACAGTTTCTTTTATAACACGTTTCGGAACTTTTCCGCTACCAGAACCCTGTGTTCATTTCTATATTAACAACCTCAATCCTAACCCTTCGGGATAGATATATTGAGGGTCACCCAGAACTCTTCCACTGAAATATGAAATTGTCTGATGTTAAACAGAGTAAAATTAAATGTCACTAGGCCCGTAACAGTCTGACAAGGGTTTAAAACTATTTAGTAAAACTATTTAGTAGTCTAGTTTTCCTTCCTCACAAAAAGCTAACCCTTCCACCTTAGCTATGCTCTGGAATCAGACAAGGGTTGTATGGTGGCAGCCAGTGGCGCCCTAATACACCTTCGACTCGGTCACGTTTGAGCTACATTCTTCGCAATTGAGCACCCAGCCGCAAGAAAAGATGAGTAAGAAACCCCTATCCTTGTCTTAAAAGTATTTGAGAATAACCAACATGTATAAAACGACATTTTAATCAGTTAAAAATGGGAAACTCGATACACAAAAAGAAACACATTGTATAAAATTATATTTAAATTTTATTCCTAAGTATATCTTAATGTTTTAACAAGCTTAAAACACAACAGCATACTTTTGTACAATTGGACAATCAATTACAACAAATTGGTAGCCTCAATTTACACCAATAGCCGTGTGCTGTTTAAATAGCTACATTAACTAAGATATGTATTAACTAAAACGCTTCTAATTAGCCTAATTAAATACACGTGAATACATGGAATCAATTAGATAGGCCCGTTGTTAGAATATAATTATATTGCTATAGTTAAGTTATTATAAAGTATTATTAATTAACTATGTATTAATTAAACGACCATAATTAGGTTAAATAGTCGTAATTACATGAGATGTAAATACAATCTCATGCAGATTGACTGTTCGTGTTCTATCAATTACTTAAAAAACAAATTATACGTATTAAAAAATTAAATTCATTACCATTATATAATTCCTAACAATAAGCAAAGGATATTAAAGCAAAATTTTAGCTTACAAGAAACTTATGCTGAGCTTTCACTTTCCATTCATTCTGCCCACACACGCACTGTGCTTTTTTATTTTACTCATATCTCAAGGCCGCCTGATAGTTTTTCAGTTTGAAACAAGAAGGGGGTGGGGGGGGGGTTGTTGCTTATTATACTTATTCACACACATTTAATTATTTCTTTCATATCCTTTCTTTTCATGCAATAATTGGGGTCAAATAACCAAATCAAAGTCAATGTACTTTCCAAACGTTCTTGCCTTAACTTTGTTTACAATTCTTAGACGTCTGAGGAGAGATGAGGGGTTAGCTAAAATGCTTAGCAGCACCCACGCACTTTCCACCTTACATTTGCTTTTCCTTTCGTATTAATCCCGGAGAGAGGGCTGGCAGTCTTTCGTTGACATGAGGGGTGTGGAGGGTCCAAAAAGGGAGCTTAATACCTAACCTTTCTATAAGAAGAGAGGCACTATACACCCAAACACTCTTAATACATTTTTCATACTTTCTTTTCCTTACAAATTCCAGGGGCCTGGTGTGGTGAGGGTACCCTTTCGTACCCGTACCTCGGGGGCATATCCATTATCCCAAGGGCGTGGCGGTTTCAGTACCCATTTCTTTCTATTCAGTATCTTTCACTCTCTTTTATCTCTCACATGGGCCATACTCATTGCGCAGAGGCGCTATGGTTTCCCGAGGGCACTTGTTGAGAGAATTAGAATGTTTTCAGTGTTCTCATGCTTTAACCATTAACCATCTTAAACCATTTCAATGACTTTCTGCTGTCTATCAGCGCAATCAGAACAAGCGTTATCTTTCGTGTCCTTTCTACAATTCAGTAGAGTATAGAACAGCCCTTTTTTGCGATGACATAGATTGAAATCCACAATTAGTATCGAGACCAATATCACAGAGAGTATCAGAGCAGCCAGTGTGTGAAGCAATGTAAATCAACAGTCCGTTTTCTGTTACTGAAATTAAATTGAAAAATATTTTAGATGAATTGTTAAGATTTTTGTTGAGCATTGATGTTAGGTAATAATGCAACATATATACTAAACTAGACTAACTTATATACTGGATAGCTCTATCAGTTCTAAACTGTTCTTCTTGTTTGTCCAATGCACTGATCTGAAAACTAGAACTGGATAGAGAATCCTATCGAATTCAATAAGCCAATTTTGAAGCCAGAAAATTTTTAATGAGATCAGATTTATAAATCTGTCAAATTCTTGACTTATCAAATCGTTAGCTGTTTAAATTAGTTATATTATGAAGCAAATATCTTTTCCTGTGTGACTTGAGAAATATAGCTTCCAACATCTCTTCTAATGAGTTTTAGAACGTCTTATACACCACATAATTAGGCTTTTTGTGGCCATATTGGTGTGACCATTAGTTATTCACCATTAAATTTAGGAAGAAAGAGAGGCCGCTGATGATAAATTATTATCTAGACAATATTTGTCCTTTCCCACCAATAACTAGAAACATATAGAACCTCTTTAAACATATCCCCAACACCACAGTTTATTGTTGGTGGTTACACCAATATGGCCGCCATTGGCTTCATTTATGCATAGCAGATGCACTATCGAGTCCTTGTTTTCAGACCAGTGGTCCAATATTCCCACAGGAAGAAACTGGGGTACCGGATAAAACTTGTGGTGTTAGATACAGTCAAAGTGGAAGTACTCTTCTCACATGCGATATGTCCAATGTAACTACAATGGAGATTTTAATCTGCGAGATACCATAAGCTTGACTGGAGCCTATAATATTGAGCTGTAATAAGACATGGCTTTACCTGTAGCGTGTGTCTCTTCAGTCGATAATGATGATCGATTTGCCGTCTTTAACTGTTTGGCAACGTGATTTTTGGATTCACCGTTAAATTCCCTGCACGTGGTCGTTGGGTTGGCTGTATACCACACGGTTCGCACGTCATGTCGGTTTTGAAGTGTAAGTTGTATGTTCAACAATTCATTGTTGTTTTCATGAACTCATTATTTGTGGTAGCGTTACACCCAGGCAAGCATCGTTGGAAGAGTATAAGCCTCTGCTTAGGGCTGGCTTCCGTTCCCATAGGATGCATCATGAAGCGCGGTTGAAGCTTGCTACATAATGATTCTTTGCAGCCTCTCAAGTTCACTGGATTGTTGGGTAGTTTTGTCTCGAATTCAGTTTCATTGACTAAAAAAGAATATGTTTCAGAATAAGGATGTCGGCCAGGTTTAAGATATACTATACTTTAACTTTCCGCCTACAGATAGCTGCTTTCAAGAGGCCCTGTAAGCTATGGTCCTGCATTAGTTCAGTGTTACTACAGGAGGAAACCTAAACTAACTCAATTTATACTGTATAGTAGCTCTATCAGTTCTAAACTCTTCTCCCTTGAAGTCCAGTAAGGGTCATTGCTTTCATTGGTAGAGTCAAACTTGAAGCACTCGTCTCTCGCATGTAACTAAGGCAAAATGATCATAAACAACTGCATGTTGCAGGAATCGAACCCCGGTCACAGAAGAGGCACATGCTCACATGCATGACTGGCAACCCAACCAGCATCCTAAATTCATTAATTCTTTCATTCATTAGACAACTTACTTTCGTTAGAAGTAAGTTTCTTGTGCAGCTTTGGTTTTTTACCGAAACCACATTTACAGGACGTGTAATTAAACACGACATATTTATAAAACTTTTTTGCGCCGTTGTTCACATCTGGTACAACAATTTCTATCTCATTCTGTGTGGCTGGGAGGGGGCCAGCATGGGCTATCTGCCGGATAACCATGTACAATACAACGATGTACTTTAATAAAGTAGGGTTCTCTGGCTTCAATAGTCTCAAACTTATCGCCATAGATTGACACTAGCTCTTCAGCTGGTACTGAAAATATAAGATTCAGAATTTCGTTATTCAGTGATCATCGGTTTTATTATTGTACAATATTGAAAGTGTGTTTTCAGATGGGACAGTGGTTAGTGCCTTTCACCTCTGACGGGCTCGATTCCTGCAAGCTGTAGTTGTCTGATTATAATTCAGTTCATCTCAGTCGCATATCTGGCCAAAGTTTTTTTTCCGGTTTGGCACACTCTGCCAAACACCAGAGATTTATTCTACATTATAAATACCCAAACAATATATATTAATAAAAAACTTCGTACCTGGAGCCGCTTCGCGAAGTTGAGAGCAATTTCAATTTTGTTCAGTTTTTTTTTATACACCCTGTAGTGTTGCATTCATCGTAATTTAACAAAAAATCAATGCGATTGTCCTAAAACGGCGCCTGATTGGTTCACTGCCTTTTGAATTAGCATTCTTGTGTTTTGATACCGTGATCAAACACTCAAACTCGTTTTGAAATAGTACTTCCCACATCCGATTGAAACGATTGAAATTATACTCAGACAACTGCATATTGCAAGAATCACATGCCCTGCTGATTTTCTCATCAAACAAGCGTACACTGAAAATCTGGCAGTGTTGTGACAACACCATAAAAGTGTACACGTACACTGATTAGGTGTAAATTGAAATTCTACACCGTTTGAGTGTAACATTGCATTTTCGCAGTGTAGTTAGACACTACCGCAGTGTAAAGTAGGAAAATATCTTGCTGACACTTATTTTGGTGTAAATTTACATTAAAGGGTGTATTCGAGTTAACACATGTACACTGCGAGAGTGTATATACACACCTTTTTAGTGTAAAATATGGCAACACTCTTTAAGTGTAAAGTTACACTTCGCCTAGTGTATCATTACACCAACGATAAGTTAAAATACACCACTGTGGTGTAAAGTCCAAACTGCCATGAAAACACTAGTTATGGTGTACATTTACCTTGGAACACTGTAATTTTACCTAGTCTTTTAATTTTTACTAATTTACGCCTTAATATACTTGTTTGATGTAAAATATGTTAACACCCATTCAGTGCAAAGTTACACATAACCTAGTGTATCCTTACAGCTATATGGTGTTATTGTTTATCTTGTTGTAGTGTAGTTTTACCCAGTTATATGGTGTATTAGTGTAAACTTTGAATGTAAAAATTAAAAATAGCCTGCGTCGCAGACGCACTACAAGCATCTACCAAGAATGTTGGTAAATTAATACTTGTTTGGCTGATATTGTATCCATCGAGAGGCCTTCTCGAGAGTCTTAATTAGAATGTGCGAAAACCTGGTAACTAGGCGGTAATCAAGATGGCGGAACGCGTGGAGGAGGTTGTAATGTTTATACTTATTATGAACTCATTACGCATAATTCGCATGAATAATTAGGGGCTATGTATTTTGTATAAAAGTCGGTAAATCAAGTTAATAAAGGATTATTATTTTAGTCAATTTAAACTTAGAACGAGGAGTGAACATCACATTTTGGCGACGAGGATGGCTGCATTACAGACATTTCCAGCTTTTGATTTACAAGCAGGAGATCTAAGCCGAGAATGGAGAAAGTATGTGTCAAGATTTGAGAACATGCTTTTGGCCATGGATATAACAAACGCTGCTAGAAAGAAAGCAATGTTATTACATTACGTTGGGGAAGAAGTCAACGAAATATTCGAGACCTTAGAGGTACAAGCAGCTGATGAAAACGAAGATGTATTTAGGAAAGCAGAAAAGGCGTTAAATAACTATTTCACCCCGCAGAAGAACCTTGAATTTGAAGTCTACAAATTTCGACAAGCCAAGCAACTCCCGGGAGAAAACATTTCTGCATATATTACTAGATTAAAGCAATTGGCAAAGTACTGTGAATTTCACGACGAGAAAAGAGAAATAAAGACCCAGATAGTTCAGAATGGTATTTCGTCGAAGCTTCGAAGAAAAGCCTTGGCAGATCCTGAAATAACGTTGGAGAAGCTTATTAAGATCGCGAAGTCTATGGAGCTGTCCGAAGTTCAAGCAGATGGCATCGAAAGTGCAAATCAACTCACAAAGAAAACTGGCCGCCGTGAATTTAATCAACAGCGGAACGAAAGCGAATCGAAGTTGAAGTGCCGCTTTTGTGGTTATCAACATGTCCTAGGCAAAAATAATTGTCCTGCCTATGGAAAGCAATGTCGTGGGTGTCTGAAATGGAATCATTTCAAGTACTGTTGCAACGAGAAACGTGAAGCGTCGAAGCCAAACGAACAGTCAAAATTCGCGAAGCGAAACGAACAGTTAAAATTCGCGAAGCGAAACGAACAGTCGAAGCGAAGCGGGCATTTAAAGACCCCCTCGGGACGCAGTCGTCGAGTAAACAACTTAAATGGGGGCAATGTTGAATCTAGCTCAGAAGACGAGTACGTGTTTTCAACGTTGACAGTTAGTGCTATGTCGTATCAGAAGCTACCCAAATTTAAAGTCAAAATTAATGGGACTCCGATTAATGTTATGGCAGATACTGGCGCAAGTGTGAATATTTTAGATGAAGCTACCTTTGCTAAGCTGAGAACAAAGCCTAAATTAAGCGGAACAAAGGAGAAGATATTTCCATACGGCTCGGACAAACCGCTGCCACTCGTGGGCAAGTGCGATTGCGAAGTAGAGACAGAGAAAAAGTTTAGTGTGGTTGCTTGGTAAGCTGGAAGGGCTCACAAAGGCTTGGCCTGGTTCAAGTGGTCCAATCGGTCGAACAGCCCGAAGGAGATAAAGTAGAGTCATTGGTGGAAAGCTACAGTGATCTATTTGAAGGACTCGGAAAGTTGAAAGGATTCCAGGTCCGTTTGCATGTGGAAAAAATGTACAACCTGTTGCACAACCACCTCGAAGAGTTCCGTTCCATGTTCGGGAAAAGCTAGAGGAACAGTTATTGAATGACGAGAAACTAGGAGTTATTCAGAAGACAGAAGGTCCTACTCCATGGGTATCACCAGTGGTCGTGGTCCCAAAGAAAGAAGGAAAGATTCGAGTTTGTGTGGACATGCGTCAAGTTAACAAGTCCATAGAGAGAAAGGCACATCACACCGACGATCAACGAAGTTATCAATGATTTGAATGGAGCTAAAATCTTCAGCAAATTTGACTTAAATCAAGGGTATAACCAGCTGGAGCTAGCACCCGAATCGAGATATTTGACAACGTTTTCAACTCATCTTGGTCTTCGACGATTTCGAAGATTGAACTTTGGAATTAATTGTGCCGCTGAAATTTTTCAAAATGCGATTCGAGAAGCACTTAGTGGTCTAAAAGGAACCTTAAACATAAGCGATGATATTCTTGGAAGCTGCACTCGAAAGGCTATGAGAGCGTGGGCTCACGTTGAATAAAGGGAAATGCATATTTAAGAAGAAAAGTCTCATTTTCCAAGGATACGTTTTCTCAGAGCACGGAATTTCACCCGACCCAACAAAAGTGAGAACAATTAAAGAATTCGCAACACCGAAAGATGCCTCGGAAGTGAGAAGCCTGCTCGGTATGACGAACTTTTGTTGTCGTTTCATTAAGAGTTATGCAACATTGACCCAGCCACTACGAGAACTCACAAAGAAGGATGTACCATTTGTATGGACAGGGAAACAAGAGCGAGCATTGGAGAAACTACGTGATGCCCTTACGAATGCTTCAGAAAACGCATACTTCGATTCTACCAAGACGACCGAAGTCTTCACCGATGCGAGTCCCGTCGGTGTTGCTGCTGTGCTCACCCAGAAGAAACCTAACAGTGACGAAAGAAAGATAATCGCCTATGCCAGTCGAGCCCTGTCAATAACAGAACAGAATTACTCACAGTTGGAGAGAGAAGCCCTCGCCATCGTTTGGTCATGTGAGCATTTTCATTTATACCTGTACGGAGGAAGATTCATCGTTTTTACTGACCGTCAACCGTTGGTCACGATATTCTCAAACCCAGCATCGAAACCGTCAGCTCGTCTAGAAAGATGGTCCCTGCGTTTACAACCTTATGACGTCACAATACGCTATCAGCCTGGAACTGAAACTCCGACAGATTATCTGTCGAGACATCTGCTTCGTGATGTTACACCGAATAGCCGTCAAGAGAAGGTAGCTGAAGAATTCGTTAACGTCCTGGCAGAAACCTCTACGCCTAAAGCCATCAACCTGACCGATCTGAAGTCGGCAACGAGAAATGACGCTACCCTACAAGCCGTAATGAAAGCCGTTCAAACCGGGAAATGGCACGAAACCTCCAAAGATGCAAGAATCAACATTTCAGATTTTCAGGGTTTTGAGAAAGTAAGAAACGAACTGTGTACTCTACCCGATCTAGTCTTGAGAGAACATAGAATTGTAATTCCCGAAGCGTTACGAGAGAAAGTGATAGATATAGCTCACGAAGGTCACATGGGAGTGGTTAAAATCCAAGCATTGATACGCGAGAAAGTTTGGTTTCCAAAGATCAGTCGATTGGTTGAAGAGAAAGTGAAATCTTGCCTTGCTTGTCAAGTAACGACGCCGAGAAACAGGAGAGAGCCATTACAAATGTCTGAGCTACCGAAACAACGATGGACCGAGCTGAGTATAGACTTTGGCCTGGCGCCAACTGGTTCTAATGAGTACCTACTAGTCCTTATCGACGACTATTCATTATTTCCAATCGTTGAAGTGGTACGATCGACGTCTTCCAACGCTGTCATACCTTGTGTGGATAAGATATTTTCTGAATATAGAATACCTGAAGTACTGCGATCAGATAATGGTCCTCCATTTAACAGTCGCGAGTTTAACGAGTTTGCGAAGCATTTGGGTTTCAGTCACAGAAAAGTTACCCCTTATTGGCCCCGGGCTAACGGTGAAGTGGAGAGGTTCATGCGCACCGTGAAGAAGGTGATAAAGGCAGCTGTGATGGAAAACAAAGTTTGGAAGCAAGAAATGCACAAATTTTTACGAAACTACAGAGCTACTCCTCACACGTCAACCAAAATCCCACCAGCCACTGCACTGTTTGGCCGTCCAATGAAAACTCGTTTGCCGCAAATAGGAAAAGAGTCCAACTTACAGAATAACTTTATACGTAAAAACTATGGTCATGCCAAACTCAAGATGAAGTACTATGCCGACCTGAAATCCAACGTCAAACCTAGCCATCTAGAAGAAGGTGATACAGTACTTCTGAAGAACGACTACAAAAGTAAAAGATTTCCGCCGTATGATCCACGTCCATACAAAGTGGTGGAGAAGAAAGGATCAATGGTCACTGCAAGGAGAGACTACAGATCAGTAACCCGCAATTCGTCTTTCTTCAAGCCTGTGGTAAAGCCGGAAAAGGAAGAAACAGAATGCCCAGAACTTTGTGTTCCAGAAAGATCACAAGAAAATCCTGACATCTTTCAAGACGCTGAATGTGAAATACGAGGAAATCCTGACGTCTCTGAAAATCCTGAACGTGAAGCACCTCACACAGAAAACCCCTCCATAGAGACAGCAACGCCTAGATATCCAAGACGAGTAAGGAAAAAGCCAGACAGATATCAAAGTTGAGCATATGGACGACAATGGTATTATAAAATTTAGTATAAATTGAGATCATGAACATTTGATAGTTAGTAACTTAATTCAGCTTATGAAATTGATGGAACTCTAATTTGCATGGTACGTTTTAAAAAAATTATAAAAATAAAAAAATCTTGTATATATTTATGACAAACACTTTGACATTTAGACCTATAATATTTTATTTTGAACTTTAACTCCAAAGAAGGGAGAGATGTAATGTTTATACTTATTATGAACTCATTACGCATAATTGGCATGAATAATTAGGGGTTATGTATTTTGTATAAAAGTCGGTAAATCAAGTTAATAAAGGATTATTATTTTAGTCAATTTAAACATAGAACGAGGAGTGAACATCACAGAGGTGTGTACGAAATCAACTTGTGTATAATTACGGTCATTATCACAATTTTAATCATGCATTATTAATTATTTAAGCTTTTTTTTGGATTAAAAAAGAAAACGAATACCCTCGCGAAGCAAAATGTAAGTATATTTCGTCGCCGTTTCCGATTAACATCATTCATGACCATTCCTGTTATTATAAAATTGTGTATACATGCACTAACACTATACACACATGCTTGGGATCAATCCACCATAAACAGATAGCGGCATGTAGATCTCAAAAACAGTTTTTTGCGAATTTAAATCGGCTGCGATAACAGTTAAAAAAATATTTGACCTGTCAAATCAATTTGTTTAAGATTGGCTAATAAAATTTATTAATTTAAATTTATTATATTACTTCTAGTTCTGTTCTTGCAATTGTGAACAGATACAAAATCTAATGTAACTGGAAAGACAGTGACATGTCGATTTTGCCATACCCTTTCGCAAACAGAAAATTTCATATTTTTGACAGAAGGCATTGTTTTGCTGGACACAAAATTTCATCAAAAGGAAGCCAATACTGGCTAATTTGATATAGTTTGATATGGCATGCTAAATATTTTTAACTGTCATTGCAGCCGATTTAGAACTGTTCTTAAGATCGACATCGGATCCTCCCCGTACAATGTATAAAAACAGTTAATGAGTGTTTATTTGTATTAATTGTATTCATTTCTTAGCCTTGTCCCGGGGTAAAGAATTGTCAAGGTTTAATTAAAGTCTCGGGGGTAGGGAATTTACTTTGCAGTTGCAAAACATTTACAAGTCCCAGGGCTATTGGGCTATTGCTCTCCCCTGTCGAGGAACCTGGAAATCCCATTGGGGAGGGTAATTTTTCTAACCGGAATTTCCATGGAGTCACATTTTCTAACCCTGGAATTTCCAATCAGGGAGGCATTTTTAGACTTGTATTGTATATGTACTTAAAACAAATACTCCACAGTGAAACTAAAATATGTGTTTGTTGTAACACTAATTAGCGATTTGTATGGAAACAATTTGTTAACGCATGCAGTGAGAATTAAATGTCTATTGAAATTAATTTAATTTATGTTATCGAAATACAGTCTTAGTTCATAGAAAGATCAAATCCTCAAAAAAATCTTGACTGCGAGAATATTTTTTTAGAATTTTCGAACTCAACCCGGCACTGTGCTACGAACACCCTCAAAAAACTTGGCCATATTATTTCAAACTAGTCAATCTTGTTTCCGTATAATTATAGGAAGGCGAAACGGCATACAAAATAGAAATTACGTAAAATTTGCCTAATCTAAGTGGACAGACATGTACACAAGTAGTTTAGTTAGCTTGCTTCTATATATAAGTTGTTACATTTCTGACGTTGACCATCATTAGTCTCACCTATAACCTTACAGAAACCCACCAATATATATACTAGTACATGTGTATGAATTGTTAGCCTTGCTTTAATTAGTCTGCATGGTTTGCGTTCTAAAACCATGTCATTACTTTCCCAAAAGTATCTATAAACTTTTAGTCTCCATAACTTACCCATTTTCAATTTTTCTATTTTCGAACAGTTTCGTTGATTGAAAGCTATTTAAAAGATTCTTCAAGTATACAATGATGTTACAGATAAAACTGTTATCACTTATCTTGAAACTTTTTGTAACCTTAACTTTAAGCAAGCGCGTTCTATTCTGTATGCTTGCTAGCAATTGCGACGGGCTCTTATAAGGCCACTGGGCAAATAGAAGCAAATTTGAGGTCAGGAAGTTAACTTTGGTTACCCACGAGAAAGTCAACTTGTATATATTAACGTCCCAATAACATTCCAGAAGGCCTATAGAGCTTTCGAGCACATTCTTTAGCTTTACATGAGACTGCAGATAAATACACTCTTTGTGCGGAAATATGCTTGGGCTTATAATTGCAAATAAAACACTTCAACTTCAACCGAAGATTGTGTTGAAGAAATACTTTATTATAATTACAATTAATTGCTCTAACCTCATCTCGAATATTGTTAGCGGTTAGCATACTCTTGTTCAGGCCTGTGCACGTATTTTGGGTAAACATACCTTTGATGTATTGGTATTTTTAGACCACTTATATATTGGTACAAAGTTTCATATCAGGTTTCTCTCGACAAAATATTATAGCAAGAAAATGTGTAACTTATTTTATAAAGTAATATAATTATTATATTGGGCAAAATATATAACTGGGAATATTGGTGTATATTCCGGCCGCGGCCGGCGGAATAAATTATTTCATGAATTAGTTTAACTATTAGCAGGTATGTAAATAATTCATTTTCTTTGTAAATTTTATACTCAGAAAATCATCAAATCAGCAGGTTAGTCTATAGTGTCGGCGGTTGACTGTTGTGTAAAACTACAGACAAAGGGCCTTCGCTCGAAACGTCGAAGTTCTTATTGTATTTTTCACGTAGTTTTACATAACAGTCAACCGCCGAATCTTTGTTAAGGCCATTTTCCATTACGGTCGTTTTGCCCGCGCGGGCTGTAATGGAAAATTGCCTTTACACTCTACCCACACTGGCGCCGCACGTTCGAGCCATTTAGTCTACTGTATTTTCTGTAGCGTCTTTCATGAAATGGTCAGCCAACGTAATTCCTGGTTTTCCCGTATTTATCTATGATTATGATTTATAGTATAACAAAATAAACTTGTATATAGTATTCAATTACGTAACAGACAATTGTTTTTATAGGTAGGCCTATAGATAACACTCAATACATAATAGACATGTATGAAGTAAAATCTTGAATGCGTGGAGCGATAATCGATATGTTTGAGGGCTTGCAGGATCAAATTAAGTTGGGGTGTGCTAATCAATCTTAATAATATCAATAATAATATCCTCAATTTCTATAGCGCACATATCCTAAAGTTCAAGGCGCTTTACAAATAGTAAAAAGTAGCTAAAATAGTAAAAAAATACAATTATTTACAAATATTGAATTTAAAAAATGCTTAAATATTTAGATGCTTATAAACCTACCTATATCAATCAATCAAAAGAAAGATACAGGGAACTATTGTTTAATAAAAAGTTAAAAAAGATAAGTTTTAATTAAGATCCTTTTTAAAAGTCAATATACAGGATGCCTTCCGCAAACTGTGTGGAAGTCTGTTCCATAGTTTTGGAGCACATACAGCGAAGGATCTGTCACCATCTGAGCGGAGGATCTTTGCAACTGAGCGGAGGGATCGAGTAGATGGTCGATATTGCAAACAACTAGACAAGTAGGATGGGCAGGCTCCGTTCATTGACTTGTAAACCATTAGAAGAATTTTAAAAACGATTCGGTAATGAACAGAAAGCCAATGCAGTTGAATTAGGAGTGGTGTGATATGGTCATATTTCCGAGACAAAGTAACAATCCGAGCAGCCGAGTTTTGAACTGCTTGCAATTTCGAGAGAAGACGTTTAGGCAAGCCATACATGAGTGAATTACAGTAGTCCAATTTGGTTGTTATCAAGGCAAGGATTATGACCTCCACTGATTTTCTCGTCAAATATTTGCGGATTCTGGAAATATTCCTCAAATGAAAGAATGAGGACTTGCAAACTTCTTAACATGATCATCGTAGGAAAGTGTTTCGTCCATAATCACACCAAGATTAGTAGTCGAACCTGAAAATGGGATCAAGTCATTTCCAACTTTGATTTGATCGAGTGAAGGACGAGGCCGCGAAACTTCGAGTGCATAAGAACTGATATTGTTTTATCATCATGCATTGATCTTTAATCCATTGAAGAACATCCATCGGCGTATTTCAGCTATACAGTTTTCAATACGAGTCTTCACCAAGTCGACATCACTATCTGCCTCAAAAGACACATATAGCTGAGTATCATCAGCATATATATGATAATTAAGATCATACCTTTTAATGATATCGGCTATAGGGGCAGTGTAAAGCAAATAGAGAACAGGGCCTAGGAGAGAGCCTTGTGGAACTCCATATTTGAGATTGTGAGTGGAAGAGTAAGTGCCAATATTAATATTGACAAACTGACTACGAGATGACAAGTACGATTTAAACCAAACAATAACATTTCCATTGATTCCAAATCGTTCTGTCAATCTAGATAATAAAATATCATGCCCAATGGCATCGAAAGCAGCAGACAAATCAAGAAGAACAAAGATGACCGATTCAATTCCTTCTTGTCCAATGACTGCAAAATATCATTTGCACCCTTAATAGAGATGTTTCTGTACTATGAAAGACTTGTAGGCTGACTGAAAGACTTCGTGTAATTCATTTTCGACAAGGTATTCGTTAAGTTGAACAAACGCAGCCTTCTCGACAAGCATTGACAAACATTTAAGATTAGAAACTGGTCAGAGTCCGCATTAACCTTCTTCAATAATGGATCTAATATTGCAATCTTTAAGGGTTCTGGCATTACTGCACTTTGCAAAGAGAGGTTGATTATCGTGGTGTAAACGGGAAGTAACGATTCATTGCATTATTTCAGTACTAAAGTAGGAGCCGGGTCAATTAGGCAGGACTTCATCTTGGAATTACTAAGTAGCTTCGAACGTCACTATCTGTTACTTGTCTGAAAGTATCGAATACCGACGTAGAACTTTTCTCAATAATAATGGGTGCAACAAGAAGATTCTTTGCTAACACAATTTCGTCTTGAATTTTTTCAATTTTAGTAGTGAAATAATCAGCAAATGAATTGGCAAGGCTTTTGTCATCATGTTCTTTCGGATATTGTCGATCAGTATTCTTCTGTAGCAGCTTATTTACTATTTTAAATAGTAATTTAGAATTGGTAGAATTTTCTTCGATCAAGTCGTTGTAGTATACTTGCTTAGATTCGTAGATCAGGTTATAAACAGCTTTACACTGGTTTACAAAAGCTGTTCTACGCTCGATGATTTGGACGAGCGCCACTTCCTTTCCGGTTGACGACGAAGCCTTTTTGCTTCTGTGATATTGGCATTATACCATGGTGCCTTGGGACGAATGGTAATTGTACGTCGCTTCATAGGTGCATACTTGTCCAAGAGAGAGCCTGAGACGTGTTCATAATTCTTGACCAGAGAAAACAAGTCACTTGTGTCACTCATAAGATTTGATTCATTAATGTCAGAATTGAAAGAATTGAAATCTACGGCAACAATGTCCTTCTTTTGACGGGGTGGTTTGATCAAGTTCAGACAAAAATTGATTTCCGAATGATCAGATATTGCATGATCCACACACAACACACAAATCGTTAAGAAATTAATCTTCGAGATCATCACGCACTATAACCAGATCTAGTATATGTCCGTATACATGCGTTGCCTGAGTTACCAGTTGAATTGTTTACAGTTGAACGATTCAATTATGTCCATAAACTGTTTCGTATGAATGTCGGTCTTGTCATCAATGTGGAAATTAAAATCTCCGAGAAGTAAAAACTCAGAAGTGGAGATGACAACCTCTTCAAGCAGACTTGAGAATTCATCCAAGAACATTACTTGCAGCTGAGAACTGAGCTGAATTTAGAAGGACGCAAATCGACTTGATCGAGTCGAAGGCTTATTAAAGGCGCCTATGGGTGCCACCATATGACTCATGTCTGATCAGGGAGCACAGCTACGTTGGAAGGGTTAGTTTGGGGCTTATCCAAACCCACCCTGTCAACATTGCCTGTCGGAGGAAACCGGAGTATACGCGAAGAAAATCCACGAATTTCGGTAGAGCGGTGACTGACTCTTTTCAGCCTAGTCACTGATTTTCAATTCCTACAATATTTACAACGATGTCGATTAGTCAGAAATAGTATAATACAACAAACTAAATAATATAATATACTGAATCTACAAACCTATTTTACAATATATAAAAAGAAACATAACTGATTGCAGCAAATCATGCAAATTTTCTTAAACCACACAAGTCCACGCAAATGCCATGCAGCTACTCAAAGAAAATGGTTATTTATTAGTTTTTAAAATCCCGCAATAGAGAGAGACTCGTATCCACGGCTAACTATATCACAAGGCAAGTTGTTCCATGCAGACGCAGCCCTATACGAAAAGGACTTTTAAATTTCATGAAATAAGAGCCATTAGGTAGAACCGTAAAGGTAATAATGTAAATATATAATCTCACCCTCTTGACATAAAGTTTTATTATTATTATTAATTATGCACCAGATCACAGGTTCGACTCCTGCCAGAGGGCCTAAAGTTAGGTTAGTGCTTCTAGTTAGGTCTTTAAATATATATCAATTTTCGTTCGAATATTCATTTTGAAACACCTTCTATAATTACTATTGGATCTTCCCTCTATCTATGTATTTTTCTTGAACATGAATTCAGTAAGTTATTGTATTGTATCTACGAAAGTGAACTAAAATATCATTGTAGCTCATTCCATTGCCGTTTCAGCTTGGACCGCGTTTCCCCTCTCGTTTTGTTATGACTATGCAACATGACCTTGCATTTCTCGTTTGTCATGTACAGTTTCCTATTCCGCGTAATTGTTTTGTTACAAAATACATCACAAAAATATACTAAACGGAAGTGTAGATATGCAGAATTAGCTGAATATTTTGTCCATGTTTGTTTTGACACTCGGCAAAATTAACCAGCGCCTTTTTCGTTGTGGTCAGTTTGTGGTAAAGGTCAAACTTTTTCATTGGGTACAGGCTTTCAGGACCATTTTCAGCCGACGATTTTAGAAAATATAATATAAACATAATATACTCCGAACAAACGCTTCTTGTGCGCTCAAGATTTGAGTTCTCAGACAATATATATATGTTATTTACCGGTTGCGAGGTCCGGATGAGAAAAACTGTGCCCGAGGTCTTGGCCCGAGGCTCTTGCCCGAGGCTCTTGCCCGAGGCTCTTGCCCGAGGCTCTTGCCCGAAACTGTGCCCGAGGCTCTTTTCCCACTCATCGCAAGAGCCAACTCGTAAACTCGCTGCGTGTACTTTCATCCAATCACACCGCTCGACAGTCTATTTTAATCAGATGCAAGCACTCGCAGCGAGTTTGCGAGCTGGTTTTTGCGATGAGTGGAAAAGACCCTAGTGTTAAAATAAATAAATAGTGTTAATTATTTTCATTATATATGTAGTAGTCTTGTATTTGGAGGCTGTTAAATAAAATTGAGAGATTTAGTTTAATTTTCTTGCTCCTATCTATAAGTGTTGACAGTTCCGAATTAAGTTGACCATCATCTGCCAGACGCGAACTGAAACCCACCAAATTTGTTAATTAGGACAAAAATGTTTTCAAGAAAGATCCAAAACATGTTTTCGTTTCATTATATTGGCTCAATTAACACTTTTTCCGCATGTTTTCCAGGAAAAGATGTCTTTAAGCTATTTATATCTGAGAATGATTAATATAAATGGGAATTGAATGAATTTATACATTTTATCAGTACTTACCGAAATATCTTGTCCTAGACTAATGTTATTTGCAAATGAGTTAAATTATGTTGCGTTTATACTCCATGAAGGATGATAATAGCTTTGAAATAGAGTTGTATAACACAGGCAATCGCAACCACAATGTTTAAGTTAACTTAGGAAAGTAATATTACAATTGTTGTAAAATAGATAGTGTGCAGTAGGCTAAGTACGTAATATAGGTAAGCGAGATACTTGATGTAATCGGTCACTGAAAAGCCCCAATGGGGAGTGAACTGAATAATGTATGTATGTATGCACGATGGTCAACTTGTTGGAACTTACAAGAACACTAAGGAAATTAAACTACATCTCTCAATTCTATTTATTTGCTACCAAATAAAAGACTACTATATTCTCACTCTGATAACAGCTGATTGACGACCACCATCCGCTCCCTTTTTGTGGTGATAATAAAGTATTGAGGTTTACTTTAGGCCAAGCAATTCTATTTTTTCAGTAGGAAGTTTGATTAAGTGTAACAATTTTTTCCCATTTTGGTTCATAACAATATAAGGCTTGGTGGTTTCCTGAATCAGGAGGGTTCGTTGCGAAAGAATGTTTCCATTCTGACCGTGATTTTCGCTGTGTAAAATAGATAATCAAAGTTTGCTTGTTTGGCAAGCGTCGGAGAAAAAATAAAATAGATTATAAACCATTTATTGCACTAACGTTTTCGCTTGTTGCTCTTCAGGCGCAAAGTGTAAACTGAGTGGTTAGTCCGTGATTTATATTACATGTTGTTTACGTGCTACTGTTATTATTATGTTAATTATGCATATGAATACCAGGCTAGCCTTTAACTCGCATTAAATTTAAACTTTCGCCTTAACTCGCCTTAACTCGCGCCTTAAATCGCCTTAGTCGCCTTAAATCGCCTTAAATCGCCTTATTTTCGCATTTTGCTTAATAACTCGCAATTGCCAAATCGCAAACTTTAATTATCGCCTTTACATTATCTCGCGGCGAGTTAAGGCGAGTTACCGTCCCAGAGCAGGCCTATCTGATGCAGATGTATGTGGGGCTGAAACTGAAAATGTCGATAAAGATATTGATGAAATTCACATTTAAATTTCATTCATGCAATTGCATTGCAATGTTCATTGCAAAACATGTGTATATGATAAGATAATTGTGATTATAACGTTTTCATGATACATAATGCACCCTTAATTAATCGAGATGCAAAATAATGCTTAGCGTATTCGATTCGATTTTCGGTTTGACGTTTGGATTTCATTCTCCGGATATTTCTCTACAACTATTCTGATAACTTCAGTAAATTTTGATGTTTATATGATAGCAAATTTGAGTCATGCTGCATCGGCTACTCCGCCTGTCAGAAAATTGGATTTGACACGATTGACCTGCTATGAATAATAATATTATGCATGTGAATGATCAGCAATCAGATAATATCAATGCCACAACTTGAAAGGTCAAAACTCTTTTCACTTCAGACAATGTACTTTATATTTGCATTTAATTATTGACGTCAACAACAGCGCGAAGATTCAAACACAGAAACTTTCTGAAGAAGACTCGAAGCACCGAGTCGAAAGCTCAAATCAAATATAGTACAATCCAGAGAACACGATAATTTGTAAAAATTATAATTTAATATAAATATATATTTTTTTTTTTTTTTTCTGATGTCTTTATAGTCTCGTCGACCATTCATAAATTAAGTACAATACTTCACGATAGAGTGAATATAGGTGACTAATATGGTTCAATTTACACTTTTTACTCCCTTGTTTCTCTATACAGCAACAGCGCAATCTGGACAGTCTATTTCTGTTCTGTGTTTTTTACAACACAATAAATTATAAAGTAATCCCTTCTTGCGATGATAGAGGTTGCAATCTACAATTAATATCGAGAGTAATATCACAGAGAGGACAAAGGCGGCCAGGAGTAATTTTGTTGAACCAATATTGATTAACATTCCGTTTTGTGACACTAAAGAGAATAAATATATTGGATTAGATAAATAATAAAGTATTAGAGAGGTGTCCGTATTAGCGAGGTGTCTGTTTTTGAGAGGTGTCCGTATTAGAGAGGTTTCCGTATTAGATAGGTTTCCATATTAGAGAGGTGTACGTATGAGAGAGGTGTCCGTATTAGAGAGTTGAGTGGTGTTCGTATTAGAGAGTTGTCCGTAATTAGAGAGATTTCCATTTTAGAGAGCTGAGAGGTGTTCGTATTAGAGAGGTGTCCACATTAGAAAGATGTCCATATTAGACAGGTGTCCGTATTAGAGACGTGTCCGTATTAGCGAGGTGTCCGTATGGGAGAAGTGTCCGTATGCGAGAGGTGTCCGTATTAGAGAGGTTTCCGTATTAGGGATGTGTCCGTATTAGAGAGGTGTCCGTATGGAGAAGTGTCCGTATGAGAGAGGTGTCCGTATTAGAGAGGTTTCCGTATTAGGGATGTGTCCGTATTAGAGAGGTGTCCGTATTAGCGAGGTGTCCGTATGGGAGAAGTGTCCGTATGAGAGAGGTGTCCGTATTAGAGAGGTTTCCGTATTAGGGATGTGTCCGTATTAGAGAGGTGTCCGTATTAGAGAGGTGTCCGTATTAGAGAGTTGTCCGTATTAGAGAGTGTCCGTATTAGACAGGTGTCCGTATTAGAGAGGTTTCCATATTAGAGAGCTGAGAGGTGTCCGTATTAGACCATCACATTATTCATGATTTAAGGCAGTAACAATACGTACAAGTTATATAAAGGAAGAATCCTTACCTATAAAATCTGATGCTTCCAAGGAACCATGTTTCAATGCTCCACTTGATGTTGCCTTTTTCTGTTTATAAGATGAACACGCCGTGTCATTTGGCACGCGATGCGTTTTTGTGAAGCCGCTTCTCCTTATTAATTTTTTGTCAAAGTGCGTCTTAGTGCGTTTACAGCCAGGCAAGCATTGATGGTACAATATATATCTGTCGCACTGAACTTCATTGCGCAATGGATTGATCATGTAACGTGGTTGAGGCTCGCTACAGAATGATGCTTTACAGCTCCTTAGGTTGTCTGGATTGTTTGGTAGTTTCGTCTTAAATTCAACTTCACTAACTAGAATAAGAAGGATTTAAATATTCTGAATATTATTTCTTGTAGTAATTCTCCAATACATCCTCCCACCCCCCTGCAGAAAACATGCAATAAATATATTGGAAAGATGTAGCTTTTATGCCGCAATTTGTCTATTTAGCCTCCCGGGGGGCATATTTTTTCAGCTACATTTGAAGGGAGGGGGGGGCTTATTGGGAAAGGGCGAGAATTAATGGAGAGGGGGCTTTATTGATTTAGCCATAACATACGTGTACGATTTACGCGACTTGATAAATTCTTCCTTGATAATGATCCATGATTGCAAGGTGTGCGTAAGCAGAGCCAGCAATTCGACTTTACTTAAAATATATATTTAAACAATTGCTTAACACATACTTTCATGTGATATAAGGTTTTTGTGCTGCTTCACCAGAAATCCACTATTTCCAGTTCCACATTTACACGATGTGTCGTCGTACACAACGTGTTTATAGAACTTTGTTTCGTTGTTGATATCTGGAACAACTATTTCTATTTCTTTGCGTGATGCAGGAGAGGCAGGAACCGACCAACAGAAACTGCCATCTTTAGATAACGGAGTACCAATATTAATACAACGATGAATTTTAATGTAATACGGTTCTCTGGACTCCGGTGTGCCAAAATTATCGCCGTAAATTGACACCACTTCCTCTGCTCGCTCTGTTTCTAAAAGAGTAAAATTGAGCGTAAGATAAGAGCAATAAGGGATGACCATTTCTGGACCTCTGGGAAGAACTGTTTAGAACTGATAGAGCATACTTCGAATATTACCATTTTGTATACTACCTGTACCTCAGGATTCTGATAGAGCTATCTAGTTTTAATAAATTAATATATAGGTTAGGTTTCCTCGTGTAGTAACATTAGATGAATAAGGTGAGGCGCTTACTGGACCTCTCAGGAAGAACAGTTTAGAACTGATAGAGCTATCCAGTATCGATAATGGTACTTACTGTCAATCAGGGTTGCATCAGACTTGCATCTAGAACCTTGGGTACCTAATACCATCATGAGACACAGTCCAGCAATATACTTCAAGTTTACTATAATACTCGCATCTATAAAAACAAAAAGTGGAAGTCAATATAATGACATTGAAATATAGTGTTGAACTATGTTTTATTAAATATATCGTATTGAGATGCTAACCTTGAGCATGCCCATAGGATATAATAATACTGATCTGAAAATGATGATGCGCGTCTTAGACCTAACTGTTTGTCACCTGTTTCTGTGGTAATAACCTATGAAACCAGGGAATTTGAAGATGAAACACCAGTTCTATCTTTCGAAAACTTTGCGGTCCAGTGTATGTACTATATTCTTCAATGAACTGCGTGGTTTTGTACGATCATTATCGCTTACAATCAGGGGTTTTCCCAGATGATGGTTAATCACAATGATAATTGTATTCATGTATTCATGCATACTTAATAACCATTGTTTAATTTGTTTTACAGCATTTCCTTTTGTTGGCCGTAATAATTGCGTAATAATTGCGTCAGTATGGGGTTTTGAAACTATGGGTAGGGTTTTACTTTCGTGTCGACTGTGTTTTTATTCATCGATCCTTTGTCAGCCTGCGCTCGAAACTAGGATAGAGTTTCGAACTGGTCATTTGTTGGTTAGGAAGTGTTTGAAAGGAATTAACCAACTATTTATGCCGGCTCTATCAGTTCTGAATTGGTCTTCCTATAGACGTCCAGTGAAAGTCCCCGTTATTGATCCAGTGTTATCAACTGAGACACTGTATTTTATACCCTGTGGCTATGAGAAGTTTAACGCTTTTTTACAACCAAGATATTACGTTACTACGCTAAATTCATAAACAAACTTGATGTGCACAAAGACTGTATAATTATATGAAAAAGAAGCCTTTGTATTAGTACTTCAGACAGGAAACACGGAGAACAGGTGCTTTTTCTACACCGTTAAATCAGGCTGATTTCAAAATTTGCTTGAGACCATTTCATTTATATAAGGCCTACTCTGGACTCCAATGTTGCCGCGATTAATGGTGATATTGGGCGATATTAGAGAAAATTTCTAAAATTGTAGCCGATAGTGGCGATTTTAGCGATATTATGCGATATTGAGCGAATTTAGGCGACATTCTGCGATATTGGGCGATATTAGGCAATATTGGGGCCCAGAGTAGGCCTTATATAGTGAGATCGATTATCCTCCGCTAGCAAATTAAATTTATTCGTGTATAAATTAAACATGTACCAATTACGCATTTAGTCCTCTTCAGTCCGGGAAAGCAAGAATAATTTTCGTAAATTTCTCATCCAAATTTCATCTAAATTGAACCAAAATGCAATCTATTTGTCCTTGGCCTATGCACATTAGCTGCACACCTTTTCATGCTAAAATGTTTCATATATTTTTAGTTATCGTGCTGACAGACAAATACTCACACAAAGAAACCCCGCAGGTAAAAACACAACGTCTTGGACCAAGGTATTTACCAATGGTTGAAAGATCTAACTATGCCTGAATAAAATTACCAGACGAAGGGGTCTTCGTAATTTAATATTTTTCAGGTTGTGAAATCGATTAAATTGAGGCATATGTACTACCACTGTGCCACCAAACACCGGCGTGCATGCATGGTGCATTTTCTCTATGAAATGAAACAATTCTCCTTATCTCATGATCATGCACTTACCCATTTTTCCAGTTGCAATTAACTGCAATTTGAAAACAGAATTTCTTGGTCTTTTCCGAAGATATATTTGAAGTTCTTTTCTCCGACAACTGATCAATTGCAGATGAAATTCTAACTGCAGTAGCACAATTTTATAAGCCATCATTTAAAAATATTCACCACAAACTAACCACAGGATTCAACGACAACTTCGAAACTATGCGGTAAAGAAACGTATTGCACGAGTCCGCAACAAAAGTTTGTTACAGTTGCGGCATTTTTGTGGCCGGGATATTACCATTTAAATGAAATAGTGTTACACCACAAGACTGTTTGCTTCCAGCCACGAAACGAGTGGGCGATGGTTCCAACTGAGTTTATTGAGAGTTTGGAAGAGTCTGGATGCTACCTATAGTAACGAAATAGGTCATGTAAATGAAATTCCTTATTGAAAACATGTTCCGTTTTATAGATGTGTTTTCATGCATCTTATTAAGAATACATGTTCTTGAATGTGAGCTACCTTAAAGTAATCTGATGTTGTACAGAACTTACTATTTATGAAGGATGGTTATATGATGCAGAGGTAGTACATGTTCTTGAATGCAGGCTTTACTAAAGTGGTCTGATGTTGTACAGAACTCATGTTCTGATCGGCCTCCAGATCTGGGCCTGCCAACGATAGACCACAAAATTTCGTTCAATGAGAGGCATCAAAAACCAAAGGCATAGGCTGGTCGGTTAACGTGAAAATATTTCCCTTAAGTGCATGAGTACGGAAAATGAAAAGTACAAAGAGTTCATGCAAGTGAGCTACCATGCTTACGTAGATGCAAATACTTTTCGGTTAGATAAATAAGTTGCTTACGTGAACAATAAATGTTATTGATGGGAGCAGCGCATAGTTTAATTTCCTTTACTATTATATATTTATAGATTTAGCAATTTTGTCATGCTTTTGGTGATTTAATTCTACAAATATAGCCCTTCAAGTTTTAAAAGAGATAAAATTACAGACCTATCTCAGTCTTGCCATGTTTCATGAAAATACTAGAAAAGATAATGTATAAACGATTAATATCCTACGTAACAAAACATAGTATCCTTTATGACAACCAATAGGGATTTCGTCATAACCGATCAACAAGTGTTGCAGTGATTGATCTAGTTGACAAAATATCAACGGCAATAGATAATGATGAATTTACTATTGGTATCTTCTTAGACCTTTCTAAAGCATTCGACACAGTGAATCATAAAATCTTGCTTGCAAAACTACACCATTATGGAATTAGATGTATATGCCACGATTGGTTTTCAAACTATCTGACAAACAGAAAACAAATAGTGAAATATAACGAAATTCAATCAAATGAAAAAGTTATTAAATGTGGAGTTCCTCCGGGAACTGTTTTAGGTCCCCTGCTTTTTCTTTTGTATATCAATGACATACCTAATTGCTGAAGAAACATTTCATTTATATTGTTTGCGGACGACATCAACTTATTTCGCTCTGGAAAAGATCTCAAACAACTGGAATCGGAAACAAATAATGAACTTATACTTGTGCATAAATGGCTCAGTGATAATATAACTACATTATATTCAAATCAGCGAGGAAGAAAATCAAATTTATGATTCATAACGAACCCATACAAAATGTTAAAGAAACCAAATTCCTAGGTATCATCATTCATGATTACTTAACATGGAAAAATCACATTAACTATGTAACTAAAAAATTACTACGAGTATCAAATATTATTTCTAAAGTCCGTCATTACCTTGATAAAAGGCATCTTAACACACTGTATTATACCCTTGTTTATCCTTATCTATATTACGGTAATATACTTTGGGCTAACAATTATAAAACGAGACTAAAATCAGTATTTACAGTACAAAAAAGATTCTAAGACTAATAACTTTTTCGCCATACATTTCACCATCATTGCCACTATTTTCAAAACTAAAATGTTAAATATTAAGGAAATAAATGTTTTTCAGATTGGTTTGTTCACATTTGATCTATTAAACAATACATTACCACCTCAATTTCGTTCATTGTGTGTAAAAAATTATGTTATTCATAACTATAATACTAGAGGCTCTTCAGAAAGTTTGTCGATCCGTACGGTATAGATATCGGTGTTGTCGTGACTAAGCCAAGCAGAAAAAGTTTGTCGATCCGTATGCATCGTACGGTCCGTAGCTACGAACTGTAAAATGCTTTCACGAACCGTACGGTTCGTGAAATCCTTCACGGATCGTTAACAAACTTAGTCGATCTGTAATGTATAGATATAGGTGTTGTTGTGACTAAGTCAAGAAAGAAAAGTTTGTCGATCCGAACGGATCGTACGTCCGTACGAACTGTAAAATGATTTCACGGTCCGCATACGGTTCATGAAATCCTTCACGGATCGTGATGAACCAACTTAGTCAACCCGTTAGGTGTAGATATCGGTGTTGTTGCATTGTGGCCAAGTCAAGTAAGAAAAGTTTGTCGATCTGTACGGATCGTGCGGTTCGTACGAACTGTAAAATGGTCTCACGGTCCGTACGGTTCGTGAACATGCTTCACGGATCGTGAACCAACTTGGTCGATCCGTAATGTCGGTGTTGTTGTGACTAAGTCAAACAAGAAGAGAGATATGATAATAGCACTATGACAATAGTATTGCGTCACTGACACTGTGTTAGGTGTTCATATGTTGAAAATATTTACAAATGATAACATAACATCTTGCTCCGGTATTCGTTTATCATGAAATAGAGCAGTGATCAGTGATGAAACCATGACTTGACAACCATATGTAGACACTTCACCACCGCCACCAAAAAGACGTAAAAATTCAACTGTGTCTGAGTGAGAAATAATTGCGTGTTTTTGTGTTTCTGCATATGGTTGCTATGATAGATTAGAGCAGTTGTTTAGCCTTTAAATTATATTCATGCAATAATATAATCAAAATATATTCGTGCGCAAAGTTGAGGAGATTTGACTGAATGCCAATGGTTTGCAACTCAGGAGTGTAGTGATGCCGAAACAAGTATTCAAGTGGAGTCATTGATATTTAAGGTTTAAAGCACTCTGTGAGTGCATTATCGGGATTTACAAGCACGAGACGCAGTCGAGTGCAGTACTAAACTTCGAGTTCCTTGTTCGTGAACGAGTGCTTGTAAATCACGATAATGCACGAACAAAGAGTGCTTTAAACGTTTTAATATTCAATTTGAGTAAACGCTATGGCGGTATTTTTTTATTTATGAATTATAAGCAAAAACATTCTATAAACTTTGTTGAACTAACTGTTTACTAGTTCCTTGTTTAGTTTTGATAATATTCAAAAGTGTTTTTAGAATATTTTAAAAGACAAATAGCTTTTATATAAGAAACAACCTTGTTGTTGTTGTTTTGAATCTGTCTGTCGAATTACGAATATATTTTCAACCGGCTTCGCCTCTTCGCCGCTTCTCCGGCCACTCATTCACAACTTATATTCCGTAAATTCGTAGAATAAACTAAATAAACAACACATGTTTACGTTTAAATACGGAATTATGCATTCTGCAAATTCTGCAACGCTTATTGATAATATTCTTATAAATGAAATGAATGATGTGGTTATTAGTGGAAATGTGGTTTCTGATATAAGTGATCACTTCTCCCAGTTTTGTATAGTAACGTCCTACCGACAAAGAATTGAAAGGTTAAAACATCACAAGATCCGTGATTTTTCATGCTTTTCAGAAAATGCATTTAATAATGATCTCCAAGAGGTCTCTAGCGAGCTATTAAGTATGAATGAATCTCATAATGTGGATTTTCAACGTTTTACAATAAAGTTGATCGATAAAGTGATAAATAAACATGCGCCATTAAAGAAAGTGTCAAATCGTAAAGCTAAACAATTGCTGAAACCCTGGATAACTAAGGGATTGCTTAAATCGATAAAAATAAAGAATGATCTATTTTATTCAGGACAGACTGATAGATATAAATTATACAGAAATAGCATTTCTAAACTCACAAGAGTGAGCAAAAAGCTTTATTATCATAACTATTTTACTATGAATCTACCTAATATGAAAAAAACATGGGAAGGGATAAATAATTTAATAAATAGGAAAAGTAAAAATAGACGTGTCATCAGTGCAGTTAAAAGACCAAACAACAATGGTATCTCAAAGACTCCTGCAGAGATTTCAAATATATTCAATCAACGACACTTTGCTTCAGTTGGACAAAAGTTGGCGTCAAGCCTTCCCCAATCTAGTCGAGCTTTTCGCGACTATCTAACTACACCGACATATATATTCTGGTTCATTTTATTTCGACCCAGTTACTCCTGCTCAGGTGGAGACTGAGATCAATTTAATTCCTAATAATAAAGCAAGCGGACTGTACTCTTTTCCACTAAGAAATATGAAATGTGCTAAAAGTATTATCTCAGGACCATTAGCTAAATTAATGAATTGGTCGATAGAAACGGGTATATATCCGTCTAAACTAAAATATGCAAAAATTATACCTGTCTATAAGAGTGGAGAGGAAGATAATCCAACAAATTACAGACCGATATCTTTGCTTTCAAATATCAATAGGATCTTTGAGAAATTAATGTATAATAGACTTAAAACGTTTATTGAAAAACATAATATCTTAATACCTTCACAGTACGGTTTCCGGGAAAAGCATTCTGTCGAACATGCACTGTTAGATATTATCAACAAAATTCAATCTAATATGGACAAAAAACTATTTTCATGCGGAATCTTTATTGATCTGCAAAAGCCTTTGACACCGTAAACCATGCAATATTACTACCAAAATTAAACCATTACGGAATAAGAGGTATTGTAAACAATTGGTTTTCTTCTTACCTATATTAGATAGATCTCAGACTACCAAGATTGGTTCTAAAATTTCAGAAAAGTGAGGATCTATATTTGGACCTCTATTGTTTCTAATATACATTAATGACATACACAATTCTTCTAGTAAATTTAATTTTATTTTATTTGCTGATGACACTAATCTGCTTTATGCAGACAAAAACCTAAGGACCCTTGAAAATATAGTAAATAAGGAACTAGAAAATGTAAGCGATTGGTTATTCGCAAATAAACTAAGCTTAAATATTGCAAAGTCAAACTTCGTTATTTTTCATACTTATAAGAAAAAGGTAAATTATATTCCTAATCTAAAAGTTTTTGATCATAATACTCATCAACATATATCTCTAGAACATAAGAATTATGTCAAATACTTAGGCATATTAATAGATAGTAATCTAACATGGAGATATCATATAGATTATATTACCTTAAAGATAAGTAAGACCATTGGCATCATTTCAAGGATCAGACATTTTGTTCCATTTTGTACACTTATAAACATATACCGCTCCCTGATACATCCTTATATTTCTTTTGGTTTAACAGTATGGGGTCAAACAAATAAGACAAACCTTAATAAGATTCTCTTACTCCAGAAACGTGCCATTAGATTGATGTATTTCATCCCTTATAGAGAACATGCAATACCACATTTTGTTAAATCAAATATATTACCGGTCTGCATGCTTTACTATGAAAAAATAGCATCAATAATGCATGATATTATAAACAAAATAGCCCCTTCCAATATTATAGACCTTTTTACGCCGATCAAAGCAATTCACTCATACAACACTAGGTCTGCAGCTGCTAATAAACTTTATTTTAAACGCACAAGACTTAAACAAACAAATGATTCATTTAGTGTGATGGGATTAAAAGTATGGAACGAGATACCTGAAGACTTCAGGGATCTGGGTAGAAATATACTTAAATCGAAACTGAGGAAAAAGCTTTTTCAGGTTTTGGAGCTAGAGGACATCTACCTTGATCTATCAACACTAATAAAAACAATTAATTTACAAAAATAATTTTTCTATTAATTTAAAAAATACAGTAGCTTTAGTTTTAACACCGATTATTCAAAGTGAACTCTATAGATTATAGGCTTACAGTAAAACTGGGATTGATGTAAATATCATATTTTCTAGTTTAAATCTTTGCAGATATTCAGTATCGAGTTAATATTTTACTCTTGGTGTCTTGATAACATGCATGCAGTTATTATTTGACATTAAGATAATTATATATTTAATAATTGTTGTGAAAATCATACACTACCCGCCTAGAATAGCTTCGTGTAATCAAATTGTATTATTTAACTAAACTTTTTGATTAAAAATTTGATTAAAAATTTGATTTCCCGGGTATGTTAAAACATTGTGGAATGCAAAGTCGTCCGCCATTTTTTTTTGTCATGGACAGGACTGGACTGGACAGGACCTTTTCGTAAGTTATGCGCATGCGCAAATTCAAGCCGAGAGAAGACTTCCATTTTGCAAACTTTTTTCAAAATAAGTTTTGCACTCATTTTATAAGTAAGTCTCTATGTCTCCAAAACAAGATAAATGAAAATTATTTAGAGGACAAATTAACAAGAGGAGAAAAAGTCGAAAGACCGAAAAAGGAGCGTTTTAAACAGGCAAGTGTCTATTTTGCATGCTTGCTTTGCCGATTTTTTAACATAGCATGCAGTATAGTTTGTGAATTTGAAAATGTGTAGATCATTCTGTGTGGTCAATACAACATTGATTGATCTTTAAGAGTATTTTAGTATTGATTCAAATATGTTGTAGAAAAATAAAAAAACATTAAATCTCAGAAACTTCATTGCAAAAGCAAGTGGAAGTATAAAATACTCCTCGAGAAGCAGTTGAAGTTTTTTTGAAAATTTCGACACGTTTTGTGAACGTCTAAGGTTGAATGTTACAGTAAATCAAAGCTAAAAGAGTACACAATAGCATACCCACTTTATATAGTTGGACAATTGATAATTTTATAGTTAAAAACAAAATAAGATTTTGTGCAAATTAAAATATACAAAATATACAATGTTGCGTGTTACCATGGTTACATTCGTCGACTCAGTACTTCATGTTACAATAACTTTTGGGGAGTAAATTGTTTGGTTCAAACTTAACTATAGTTGAAATGGGCGAGGGGTTACTGCATGCATGTATTTCTAGTTATTATCTGTGATATTGCGCTATTTATAAAAGGGGAATAGATTGTATTCCTCGTTGTATTCGTCCAAGAGAATAGATTGTATTCCTCGCTGTTTAAAGAACGAGGAATACAATCTATTCCATCAGTGATATTGTGGTAGTCATACTGGGCCGGTTTAAAGAACGAGATACACGATAGGTGTTTTGTGAATGGTCTAACGAGCTTGATACGGATCGTGAGCTTCTGTTTATAGTCTGTACGAATTTAACCGCTCGGATATTTACACCCGTGTATGTGAAAACATTGTGGAATGCAAAGTCGTCCACATTTCTTTTGTCATGGACGGTTTTTTGCGTTATTCGCATGCGCGAGTGAAAGCCGAGACAAAGCTGGTAACTAGCCACATCATGATTGGCTAAGACAACGATTTTGTTTTTATATGCGTACGTCAGAAAAATAACTGTCATTTTGGCATTTTATTTTTGGCATTTATAATGCATTTATATGAAAACTTTTTTCAAAATTGTACTCTGGAGTAGGGACATAGAAATATTAAGTCTCCAAAACAAGAGAAGTGAAATTTTTTTAGAGGACATTCATTTACTAAAGTCAATAAGAAAAGAAAGCAGTCGAAAAGCTGAGAAAGGACAGAATTCTCGAGTTTTAAGGCGTTTTAAACGTGTAAGTGTTTATTTTGCATACTTGCTTTTGCAGTTTTGCCGTCAATTGGCATGCACTATAGTTTGTGGTTTTGAAATTGCGTAGTTCATCCTGTGTGGTCAATACAACAATGTTTTAGTATTAATTCAAATGCGTTATATGAAAAAGAAACAACATATTTTACATATTTTATCTGTTCAAAGAACAGTAGAAGTTTTCGAAACGTTTTGTGAGACGTCTAAGATTGAATTTTACAGTAAATCAAAGCCAAAAAAGAACAAAATAACATACCTACTTTATATAGTTGGGCAATTGGTAATTTGTTTGTTAAAAATAAAAATATTTTCACAGTTTGTACAGAAAAGAAAAGAAATATCGAGTATTAAAATACAGTGTTCGCTTGCGTGTTACAATGGTTACAGTAAACGATTTAGTACTTCATGTTACAATAACTTTTGGGTTGTTCGGGAGAATAATTAATTGGTTCTAATGGCGAGGGGTTACTGCATGAATGTATTTCTAGTATGTATATAGTATAGTCTTGTATTTGGAGGCTGTTAAATAAAATTGAGAGATTTAGTTTAATTTTCTTGCTCCTATCTAAGTGTTGACAGTTCCGAATTAAGTTAATTAGGACAAAAATGTTTGGACAAGAAAGATCCAAAACATGTTTTCGTTTCATTATATTGGGTCAATTAACACTTTTTCCGCATGTTTTCCAGGAAAAGATGTCTTTAAGCTATTTATATCTGAGAACGATTAATATATAAATGGGAATTGGATGAATTTATACATTTTATCAGTAGTTACCGAAATATACTCCATGAAGGCATGATAATAGTTTTGAAATAGAGTTGTATAACACAGGCCATCGCAACAACAATATTTAAGTTAACAACTCGCAATAATATCTCTCCACTTAAACAGTGAATTTGAACAGTTTTTCGATGCTCTTCCGAGTTTTTCTATATTTACTATTTCGCCCAAAATATTACAATTAAAAGTAGAAGAAAACTATAGGAGCCTACTAGAAACCATATGGCCCATGGCTTTATAACAAACATTCTTGCAGGTAGCGTAAAAGCGGCTTTCCCATTGGCTCCGAAGATGTGCGTTCAATCCTGAGCTCACATGGTGACGTATGTTTAGGATGGGGGTTCGGGATCGATGTATTTTCAAGATGGCCGCCGAAATTTGTTCGGCAGGTTCATAAACCTTGGCAATGTTTTCGCAGAATGTGTGCATAATTTTTCTCTTTCCAAGAATAAGGGAGTATTGTAGATAATTTTTTAGCTTCAATTTAAGCCTATATAAGTTTGTTAGTTTGCGTAGTATACTGGCGGCTAAAATGTTCGTTATCCAAACAAGAAATCATGCCAAAGTTTGTTAGTTTGCGTAGTATGTTGGCCGCTAAAATGTTCGTTATCCAAACTAGAAATTATATACTAAAATGCTTAACTTCTTCAGTACTTTTTCCCGAAATTGCATCAGATAATTATTTTAGACCCCCGATAGATTATAGATTTAAACTGATTAGCGAGAGTGTGTTTTGTATAATTGGTTCTATTGCAATTTTTGTGTAGCAACAACGAATTCCTTGTGTTATGATTATGAATTTCCTTATTGGTCAAAAAATAATTTGTGAATAATTATGGAAGATTTGACTTTATAGCCGGTTTTCTGAATATATACAGGTCCAAACCCGCTTCAATATTATGTTGACAATTAGTGGTTTTCAGTATAAAGCGTTACACTTACAGCTTACAGGACAGCAGATGCCTTTAAGCTGTTTATATCGGAGCTTCGGTGGCGCAGTCGTCAGAGCAAGTGCCTTTCACCTCTGAGTCTTGAGTTCGTTTCTCGCTGGGAACTTTACTCATCACACTCGTGTGAAAAGAGTAAGTCAACGCTCTGCCGAAAGTCGTGGGTTTTCTTCGAACTGATTTCCTCCACAGGGAAAGTTGACTGGGTGGGTTAGGATATACAGATTAGATAAGTAATATTACAATTGTTGTAAAATAGATAGTGTGCAGTAGGCTAAGTACGTAATATAGGTAAGCGAGATACTTGATGTAATCGGTCACTGAAAAGCCCCAATGGGGAGTGAACTGAATAATGTATGTCTGTATACACGATGGTCAACTTTAGAAATGTTGGAACTTACAAGAACACTAAGGAAATTAAACTACATCTCTCAATTCTATTTATTTGCCACCAAATAAAAGACTACTATATTCTCACTCTGATAACAGCTGATTGACGACCACCATCCGCTCCCTTTTTGTAGAGATAATAAAGTATTGAGGTTTACTTTAGGCCAAGCAATTCTATTTTTTCAGTAGGAAGTTTGATTAAGTGTAACAATTTTTTCCCATTTTGGTTCATAACAATATAAGGCTTGGTGGTTTCCTGAATCAGGAGAGTTCGTTGCGAAAGAATGTTTCCATTCTGACCGTGATTTCCGCTGTGTAAAATAGATAATCAAAGTTTGCTTGTTTGGCAAGTGTCGGAGAAAAAATAAAATAGATTATAAACCATTTATTGAACTAACGTTTTCGCTTGTTGCTCTTCAGATGCAAAGTGTAAACTGAGTGGTTAGTCCGTGATTTATATTACATGTTGTTTACGTGCTACGGCATTCTATTATTATGTCAATTATGCATATGAATACCAGAGCTATGAGTCATCTATTGAGTATATACTATATTTACATTTAATTATTGACGTCAACAAGAGCGCGAAGATTCAAACACAGAAACTTTCCGAAGAAGACTCGAAGCACCGAGTCGAAAGCTCAAATCAAATATAATACAATCCAGAGAACACGATAATTTGTAAAAATTGTAATTTAATATATATATATATTTCCTGATGTCTTTATAGTCTCGTCGACCATTCATAAATTAAGTACAATATTTCATGATAGAGTGAATATACGTTACTTTAATATGCTTCAATTTACACTTTTTACTCTCTTGTTTCTTCCAAACAACGCTCGACGGAGCACAAATTTATAGGTGTATTAGTACCCATATACTCTATACAGCAACAAGGCAATCTGGACAGTCTATTTCTGTTCTGTCTTTTTTACAACACAATAAATTATAAAGTAATCCCTTCTTGCGATGACAGAGGTTGCAATCTACGATTAATATCGAGAGTAATATCACAGAGAGGACAAACGCGGCCAGGAGTAATTTTGTTGAACCAATTTTTATTAACATTCCGTTTTGTGACACTAAACAGAATAAATATATTGGATTAGATAAATAATAAAGTATTAGAGAGGTGTCCGTATTAGAAAGGTGTCCATATTAGAGAGGTGTCCATATTAGAGAGGTGTCCATATTAGAGAGGTGTCCGTATTAGAGAGGTGTCCATATTAGAAAGGTGTCCATATTAGAGAGGTGTCCATATTAGAGAGGTGTCCATATTAGAGAGGTGTCCGTATTAGAGAGGTGTCCATATTAGAAAGGTGTCCATATTAGAGAGGTGTCCGTATTAGAGAGGTGTCCGTATTAGAGAGGTGTCCGTATTAGAGAGGTGTCCATATTAGAAAGGTGTCCATATTAGAGAGGTGTCCGTATTAGAGAGGTGTCCGTATTAGAGAGGTGTCCGTATTAGAGAGGTGTCCATATTAGAAAGGTGTCCATATTAGAGAGTTGTCCATATTAGAGACGTATCCGTATTAGAGAGGTGTCCGTGTTAGAGAGTTGTCCATATTAGAGAGGTGTCCGTATTAGAGAGGTGTCCTTATTAGAGACGTGTCCGTATTAGAGAGGTGTCCATATTAGAAAGGTGTCAATACTAGAGAGGTGTCCGTATTAGAGAGGTGTCCGCATTAGAGAGGTGTCCGTATTAGAGAGGTGTCCGTATTAGAGAGGTGTCCGTATTAGAGACGTGTCCGTATTAGAGAGGTGTCCATATTAGAAAGGTGTCAATACTAGAGAGGTTTCCGTATTAGAGAGGTGTCCGCATTAGAGAGGTGTCCGTATTAGAGAGGTGTTCATATTAGGAAGGTGTCCATATTAGAGAGGTGTCCATATTAGAGAGGTGTCCGTATGAGAGAGGTGTCCGTATTGGAAAAGTGTTCGTATTAGAGAGGTGTCCATATTAGAAAGGTGTCCATATTAGAGAGGTGTCCGTATTAGAGACGTGTCCGTATTAGAGAGGTGTCCGTATGAGAGAGGTGTCCGTATGAGAGAGGTGTCCGTATGTCCGTATGAGAGAGGTGTCCGTATTGGAGAGGTTTCCGTATTAGGGAGGTGTCCGTATTAGAGAGGTGTATGTATTAGAGAGTTGTCCGCATTAGAGAGGTGTCCGTATTAGAGAGGTGTCCGTATTAGAGAGGTTTCCATATTAGAGAGCTGAGAGGTGTCCGTATTAGACCATCAAATTATTCATGATTTAAGACAGTAACAATACGTACAAGTTATATAAAGGAAGAATCTTTACCTATAAAATCTGATGCTTCCAAGGAACCATGTTTCAATGCTCCACTTGCTGTTGCCTTTTTCTGTTTATAAGATGAACACGCCGTGTCATTTCGCACGCGATGCGTTTTTGTGAAGCCGCTTCTCCTTATTAATTTTTTGTCAAAGTGCGTCTTAGTGCGTTTACAGCCAGGCAAGCATTGATGGTACAATATATATCTGTCGAACTGAACTTCATTGCGCAATGGATTGATCATGTAACGTGGTTGAGGCTCGCTACAGAATGATGCTTTACAGCTCCTTAGGTTGTCTGGATTGTTTGATAGTTTCGTCTTAAATTCAACTTCACTAACTAGAATAAGAAGGATTTAAATATTCTGAATATTAATTCTTTTAGTAATTCTCCAATACTTCCTCCCACCCCTCTGCAGAAAACATGCAATAAATATATTGGAAAGATGTAGCTTTTATGCCGCAATTTGTCTATTAAGCCTCTTGGGGGCATATTTTTTCAGCTACGTTTGAAGGGATGGAGGGGGGGGGGCTTATTGGGATAGGGCGAGAGTTAATGGAGAGGGTGCTTTATTGACTTAGCCATAACATACATGTACGATTTACGCGACTGGATAAATTCTTCCTTGATAATGAACCATGATAGCAAGGTGTGCGTAAGCAGAGCCAGCAGTTCGACTTTACTCAAAATATATATTTAAACAATTGCTTAATACATACTTTCATGTGATATAAGGTTTTTGTGCTGCTTCACCAGAAATCCACTATTTCCAGTTCCACATTTACACGATGTGTCGTCGTACACAACGTGTTTATATAACTTTGTTTCATTGTTGATATCTGGAACAACTATTTCTATTTCTTTGCGTGATGCAGGAGAGGCAGGAACCGCCCAACAGAAACTATCATCTTTAGATAACGGAGTACCAATATTAATACAACGATGAATTTTAATGTAATACGGTTCTCTGGACTCCGGTGTGCCAAAATTATCGCCGTAAATTGACACCACTTCCTCTGCTAGCTCTGTTTCTAAAAGAGTAAAATTGAGCGTAACATAAGAGCAATAAGGGATGACCATTTCTGGACCTCTGGGAAGAACTGTTTAGTGCTGATAGAGCATACTTCGAATATTACCATTTTGTATACTACTATCTGATAGAGCTATCTAGTTTTAATAAATTAATATAGGTTAGGTTTCCTCCTGTAGTAACATTAGGAAGAACAGTTTAGAACTGATAGAGCTATCCAATATAGATAATGGTACTTACTGTCAATCAGGGTTGACTTCCATCTAGAACCTTGTGTACATAACACCATCATGAGACACAGTCCAGCAATATACTTCAAGTTTACTATAATACTCGCAACTACAAAAACAAAAAGTATATAGAAGTCAATATAATGACATTGAAATATAGTGTTGAACTATGTTTTATATATCGTATTGATATGCTAAGCTTGAGCATGCACATAAGATGTAATAATACTGATCTGAAAATGATGATGCGCGTCTTAGACCTAACTGTTTGTTACCTGTTTCTGTGGTAATAACCTATGAAACCAGGAAATTGAGGATGAAACACCAGTTCTATGTTTGTTACCTGTTTCTGTGGTAATAACCTATGAAACCAGGGAATTGAGGATGAAACACCAGTTCTATCTTTCGAAAACTTTGCGGTCCAGTGCATGTACTATATTCTTCAATGAACTGCGTGGTTTTGTACGATCCATTATCGCTTACAATCAGGGGTTTTCCCAGATGATGGTTAATCACAATGATAATTGTATTCATGTATTCATGCATACTTATTAACCATTGTTAATTTGTTTTACATCATTTCCTTTTGTTGGCCGTAATAATTGCGTAATAATTGCGTCAGTATGGGGTTTTGAAACTATGGGTAGGGTTTTACTTTCGTGTCAACTGTGTTTTTATTCATCGATCCTTTGTCAGCCTGCGCTCGAAACTAGGATAGAGTTTCGAACTGGTCATTTGTTGGTTAGGAAGTGTTTGAAAGGAATTAACCAACTATTTATGCCGGCTCTATCGGTTCTGAACTGGTCTCCCTATAGACATCCAGTGAAAGTCCCCGTTATTGATCCAGTGTTATCTTCTGAGACACTATATTTTATACCCTGTGGCTGTGAGAAAGTCTAGTAGTTGAATGCTTTTTTACAGCCAAAATATTACGTTACTACGCTAAATTCATAAACAAACTTGATGTGCACAAAGACTGTATAATTATATGAAAAAGAAGCCTTTGTATTAGTACTTCAAACAGGAAACACGGAGAACAGGTGCTTTTTCTACACATTAAATCAGGCTGATTTCAGAATTTGCTTGAGACCACTTCATTTATATAAGACCTACTCTGGGCTCCAATGTTGCCGCGATTAATGGTGATATTAGGCGATATTAGAGAAAATTTCTAAAATTGTAGCCGATAGTGGCGATTTTAGCGATATTATGCGATATTGAGCGAATTTAGGCGACGTTCTGCGATATTGGGCTATATTAGGCAATATTGGGCAACATTGGGGCCCAGAGTAGGCCTTATATAGTGAGATCGATTATCTTTATTCGTGTATAAATTAAACATGTACCAATTACGCATTTAGTCCTCTTCAGTCCGGGAAAGCAAGGCTAATTTTCGTAAATTTCTCATCCAAATTTCATATAAATTGAACCAAAATGCAATATATTTGTCCCTGGCCTATGCACATTAGCTGCGCACTTTTTCATGTTAAAATGTTTGATATATTTTTAGTTATCGTGCTGACAGACAAACACTCACACAAAGAAACCCCGCAGGTAAAAACACAACGTCTTGGGCCGAGGTATTTACCAATGGTTGAAAGATCTAACCATGCCTGAATAAAATGACCAGACGAAGGGGTCTTCGTAATTTAATATTTTTCAGGTTGTGAAATCGATTAAGTTGAGGCATATGTACTACCACTGTGCCACCAAACACCAGCGTGCATGCATGGTGCATTTTCTCTATGAAATGAAACAATTCTCCTTAACTCATGATCATGCACTTACCCATTTTTCCAGTTGCAATTAACTGCAATTTGAAAACACAATTTCTTGGTCTTTTCCGAAGATATATTTGAAGTTCTCTTCTCCGACAGCTGATCAATTGCATATGAAATTCTAACTGCAGTAGCACAATTTTATAAGCCATCATTTAAAAATATTCACCACAAACTAACCACAGGATTCAACAACAACTTCGAAACTAGGCGGTAAAGAAACGTATTGCACGAGTCCGCAACAAAAGTTTGTTACAGTTGCGGCATTTTTGTGGCCGGGATATTACCATTTAAATGAAATAGTGTTACACCACAAGACTGTTTGCTTCCAGCCACGAAACGAGTGGGCGATGGTTCCAACTGAGTTTATTGAGAGTTTGGAAGAGTCTGGATGCTACCTATAGTAACGAAATAGGTCATGTAAATGAAATTCCTTATTGAAAACATGTTCCGTTTTATAGATGTGTTTTCATGCATCTTATTAAGAATTCATGTTCTTGAATGTGAGCTACCTTAAAGTGATCTGATGTTGTACAGAACTTACTATTTATGAAGGATGATTATATGATGCAGAGGTAGTACATGTTCTTGAATGCAGGCTTTACTAAAGTGGTCTAATGTTGTACAGAACTCATGTTCTGATCGGCCTCCAGATCTGGGCCTGCCAACGATAGACCGCAAAAAGTCCTAGGCTGGTCGGTTAAACGTGAAAATATTTCCCTTAAATGAGTACGGAAAATGAAAAGTACAAAGAGTTCATACAAGTGAGCTACCACGCTTATGTAGATGCAAATACTTTTCGGTTAGATAAATAAGTTGCTTACGTGAACAATAAATTTTATTGATGGGAGCAGCGCATAGTTTAATTTCCTTTACTATTGTATATTTATAGATTTAGCAATTTTCTCATGCTTTTGCTGATTTAATTCTAAAAATATAACCTCTCAAATTTTAAAGAAGTTTTTTTCCAAATATTTCGGGAAATTTGCTCGAACAATATCAATAATCTGTTGTAAACATTGACCAAATATTAGTCAATAGCTAAATAATTGCCCCTTTACTTTACTTTACTTAATAATTACACTAATAAACGCTAATGGTTTCTTTTCAGTCCTTAGAAAACAATGCGTGTGAATTTGTTTTGACGAAATAGCATACGACAAATTGTCCCTGCAGCAAAATGACTTTTTGGCAAAAAGTCCGTTCGTTAAATTGTTCATTCGGCAAAATGTCCGTCGGCGAATTGTCCATTCGGCAAAATGTCTTTCGTCAAAGTGTCTTTCGGTAAAATGTCCGGCCACCTATACAAATACCCCTAACTATAAATTCCCTATAAAATCATGTCGTTCTTCTTACGCCCCAACTCTCTCAACGCAATGTTGAGCTTGTATCACGGAAAATTTCCAACAGTTGTTTCGGAGATTTTCACAACATTAAACTGAGGGATGGGGGATTGACGAAATTTGTTTTGTCAATGAACATTAACTTTGAAATATTATGCGGAATGGTCTCAAGCGTCATGTGCAAGATTGTAGCTCGGACATCATTGACTTTAGCTTCATCCATCTTTACAATGATCATTAATAATTTTCAGTTCTCGAGTGAAGGTTAGTCTATAGTGTAGCCGGTTAACTGTTGTGTAAAACTACAGACGAAGGGCCTTCGCTCGATACGTCGAAATTCAGATAGCCGTTTTACACAACAGTCAACCGCCGAATCTTTATTCCACTTTACCCACACTGGCACGTACCGGACGTTCGAGATATTTAGTCTATAGTGTCTTTCATAAAATGGTCAGCCCACGTAATTCCTGGTTTTCCCCTCCTCCATCGCTTAATAGTTTACTTAATAGACATTTAGTAGGACGGGGTATATAACTTTCATATGCGTCTGCCATGCCAATTGCAAAACAGATAAACATGGAAACGAGGCCATTGGGTCAAAAGTGAATAAACAGTAAGGTCTATATGGTGTCAGTTCGAGTGTTTTACTAAGAGAAAAGAAAAAATAATAGTAAATAGTATAGATATGATATGATACGATATGATAAACTATATTTACTACACAATTTCTGAGATTGCATGAGTATTTCTATATTTACAGGAATATGTTTTTCTATTAATCTATACATGTGAGAAGTAGCGACTCTTCATTGAATTATTGTTTTGAAGGAATCATAAGACCTAGGTTCTTTATATTGTGCGGGAAGAGCATTCCACATTTCTATACCTTTATTAGCGAGAGTGTGTTTTGTATAATTGGTTCTATTACAGTTTTTGTGTAGCAACGACGAATTTCTTGTGTTATGATTATGAATTTCCTTATTGGTAAAAAAATAATTTGTGAATAATTCTGGAAGATTTGACTTGATAGCTAAATTGGTAGAGCGTCAGTCCGGTTTTCTGAATATATAAAAGTCCAAACCCCGCTTCAATATTATGTTGACAATTAGTGGTTTTCAGTATAAAGCGCTACACTTACACCTTACAGGACAGCAGAACACTTGCAAGAACACTAAGGAAATTAATCTCTCAATTCTATTTATTTGCCACGAAATACAAGACTACTGTATTCTCACTCTGATAACAGCTGATTGACGACCACCATCTGCTCCATTTTTATCAGTTGATCATGAAGTATTGAGTTTTACTAATTTAGGCCAAGCAATTCTATTTTTTCAGTAGGAAGTTTGATTTAGTTTGATTAGTTATGCTGTATGGTGCTACAGTTTGGACTAACTGTTCCATGAAAAATCTAAAAAAATTATTCGATTACAAAAACCCTCGACTTTCGGCAGAGCGTTGACTTACTCTTTTCACATGAGTGTGATGAGTATAGTCCTCAAATAATTGTTTTAGTATAATTTCAGTAGTAAAATATGCATAAAGTTAAATACAACAACATGCGCTTCCGTTATGAATATAATTTACTTCGTTTTCAAATACGTATATAATGTCCTAACTAAAATAATCGGTAAATTCGTTAAAACAACAAGTCTCAATGGCCGAATGGCGCTGAAGATGCTTAAAATTTACAAGAAAGATCATGCAGGATATAAATCAATCAATTTAAAACGTTTAAGACAAGTTAATTGTTGTCATGTTCGTGTTAAATGTGAATGAACGTCCTTGGAAGACTTGGAAAGTGCAATTTGTCGCTCTTTGCTTGTCACTCGTAAGTTTTAAATTTGTCAAAATAATAATTAATAAATTAATTGCAAAAAGCTACTTACCTTTAAATTACCATTTTGTTGCTTATTTTGTGTTTTGTAGAATTGCATTGTCTTTTATTTCTTTAATTTCATGGGGAGAACTCACTACAAAACGACTTTGGGAAGCCATTGTGAAAAAAATCATTATTTACTACTTCAGCTAGTAAATACAGTAATACCTCAGATTTACTGCTCAGCCAACCAATTAAAACACTTGAAAGCCATTATTTACAACTGAAATTATACTAATCTCCCTTATCTCATGATTTCTGTCTGGATAATAATAACGACGATCCAATAACTGTCATCGAAGAAACGGTTGTCAAACAGTTGGTCTTGACGACCTACCCAAGTGGGTTCTGAAAGAATTTGCTGAAATTCTGGCTCCATTAATCACTGACATCCTTAATACTTATTTCCACGAACAAAAAGTTCCTATTGTATGGATGGTTGTCCAATATACTGTCGAACTTATACGAATCGTAAAAGGAGAAAAATCTTGAGTATACCATCCATCGTGAAATGGCCAACAGATCGTACTGTAAACTTATGGTTTCACGGACCGTACGTGAAAAATATCGTGTTGTTGTGATTAAGTCAAGCAAGAAAGTTTGTCGATCCGTTCGGATCGTACGAACTGTAAAATGTTTCACGGATCGTGGACCAACTTAGTCGATCCGTACGGTATAGATATCGGTGTTGTTGTGACTAAGCCAAGCAGAAAATTTTGTCGATCCGTATGGATCGTACGGTCCGTATAGCTACGAACTGTAAAATGCTTTCACGAACCGTACCTTTCGTGAAATCCTTCACGGATCGTTAACAAACTTAGTCGATCTGTAATGTATAGATATAGGTGTTGTTGTGACTAAGTCAAGAAAGAAAAGTTTGTCGATCCGAACGGATCGTACGTCCGTACGAACTGTAAAATGATTTCACGGTCCGCATACGGTTCATGAAATCCTTCACGGATCGTGATGAACCAACTTAGTCAACCCGTTAGGTGTAGATATCGGTGTTGTTGCATTGTGGCTAAGTCAAGTATTCGTTTATCATGAAATAGAGCAGTGATCAGTGATGAAACCATGACTTGACAACCATATGTAGACACTTCACGACCGCCACCAAAAAGACGTAAAAATTCAACTGTGTCTGAGTGAGAAATAATTGCGTGTTCTTGGTTGCTATGATAGATTAGAGCAGTTGTTTAGCCTTTAAATTATATTCATGCAATAATATAATCAAAATATATTCGTGCGCAAAGTTGAGGAGATTTGACTGAATGCCAATGGTTTGCAACTCAGGAGTGTAGTGATGCCGAAACAAGTATTCAAGTGGAGTCATTGATATTTAAGGATTAAAGCACTCTGTGAGTGCATTATCGGGATTGCAAGCACGAGACACAGTCGAGTGCAGTACTAAACTTCGAGTTCCTTGTTCGTGAACGAGTGCTTGTAAATCACGATAATGCACGAACAAAGAGTGCTTTAAACGTTTTAATATTCAATTTGAGTAAACGCTATGGCGGTATTTTTTTATTTATGAATTATGAGCAAAAACATTCTATAAACTTTGTTGAACTAACTGTTTACTAGTTCCTTGTTTAGTTTTGATAATATTCAAAAGTGTTTTTAGAATATTTTAAAACGACAAATAGCTTTAATCCCCGAGCCGGCGCGAAGCGCCGTGCGAGGGTACTAATTCTGCTCGGATATTTACACCCGGGTATGTGAGAACATAGCGGACTTCCAAAGTTGTCCGCCATTATGTCATGGACGAACATGGTTTTCTACTTTATGCGCATGCGCGAGTTTAGGCCGAGAGAAAACGTTTTTCAAATATATTTTTGTACATTGTTTTGCACTCAAGAGTCGGGAAATAATACAGACAAATAAAGTCTTCAAAACAAGATAAATTAATATTTTGTAGAGGAGAAGAAATCAGTCAAAAGACCGAGAAAGGACAAGGTTTTTGAGTTTTAAACCGTGTTAAATGCTAAGTGTCTATTTTGCGTACTTGCTTTTTCAGTTTTACCGTCAATTGGCATGCACTATAGTTTGTGGTTTTCAAAATGCGTAGTTCATCCTGTGTGCTCAATACAACATTGATTAATCTTAAAAAGTGTTTTAATATTAATTCAAATGCGTTATAGAATAAGAAACAACATATTTAATCTCAAAAACTTCATAGTATAAAAATACTGTTCAAAAAAAGTAGAAGTTTCATGACAATTTTGAAACGTTTTGTGAGACGTCTCAGATAAAATTTTAGAGTAAGTCAAAGATAAAAGAGTACGTAATAACATAGCTACTTTATATAGTTGGGCAATTGATAATTTTACAGTTAAAAGTACAAACCTTATCACTATTTTGCCATTTTGTGCGAAAAATAAAAGAAATATACGGCATTACGGCCGGTTGCGTGTTACCATGGTTACAGTGATCAACTGAGTACTTCATGTTACAATAACTTTTGGGGAGTTTAATTGCTTGGTTCTAATGGCGAGGGGGTTCTGCATGAATGTATTTCTAGTTTATATAAGAAACAACCTTGTTGTTGTTGTTGTTGTTGTTGTTTTGAATCTGTCTGCCGAATTACGAATATATTTTCAACCGGCTTCGCCTCTTTTCCGGCCACTCATTCACAACTTATATTCCGTAAATTCGTAGAATAAACTAAATAAACAACACATGTTTACGTTTAAATACGGAATTATTTTAGAAATTTGGCCACTTCGTGGTTTTGGGATTGTCTTCGGTTTAAAATAAACTTTTCCATTCATAAATTTGGGCGCCATCTTGCCGTGCTGATATAAACTATAACGGCACGGCCGTGCGTTGTTGCTATATAAAATGCACGCACGTGGTACAAATTGACCAATAAGACCACAATATGTCATATCACAGATGCTCTAGTTATAAAAGAGGGTAGTTTAAATAACGAGGAAAACAATGTATTCATTCTGTAAAGTGGTAGTTTAAGGAACGAAGAATACAATGTATTCGATCTTGATTATGAATAGAAAATTTCCAACGTGTAAATACTACCCACTATTATTATTATTATTATCTGTGATATTGCGCTGTTTATAAAAGGGGAATAGATTGTATTCCTCGTTGTATTCGTCCAAGAGAATAGATTGTATTCCTCGCGCGCTGTTTAAAGAACGAGGAATACAATCTATTCCATCAGTGATATTGTGGTAGTCATACTGAGTTTAAGGTGGCTCCCTAGGGTTTTTTCTCCGGGGGTTACGTTCTTCCTGTATATCGCGGGAGCTTTAAATATCGCGTGGAAATTGCGGGACTGGCTCAAAACAAACAAAGATGGCGTTTTTCCCCCGAAAAATATTTTCAAACAAATGCGTGAACTTTGCTCTATCTGGAAGGATAAATAAAATTTTTAAATTTGCTACGGTGCTTGGACATGACGTCCACGAAAAAGATAATACAAAATCATTTTTTTCAAGCGATATTGTCGACGTTTTCGACCGCCATACGAGAGGGTCACATCGCGATACAATGTTTCCGCACATATTTGCAGTGTTGCCTGCTATATATTGCACCACTTCTGACCATAAAGACGATTCAAATGACAAAGAAAACGCTTCCAATATACATGAAACTCCATCAAACCGCCATAAAAACCGTAGTGTGTACGGACGCTTTGCAAAAACATCAGGCGACGGTAGAGTCATCGAGCCGATGGCGGATGGTTTAGCTGCAAGAAGAAGGCTTGACTTTGATACCTCTGATGAGAATGAGCCTCCTACAAAGCGTCAAACAAGGAATAACACGGTACAGTATATTTGCAACTTTTGTTTACTTCCTGAATATGTTATTACAAACTAAATACTGAAACATTTATTGTCATTATTGAATATTATGTACTTATTTTATAGGTAACTCTTCTCGAACAACAACAAGTTTTCAAGGAAATCGTATTGTGGATGTTGGATTTCTTCAAAAAGTTTGGAAAATGCACCAATTGTTGTTTCGGTAAAACTTATAAGTAATTCATAATGTCGCTAATTGCTGATACAGTATATAATCAGTGGCGTAGCCAGGGTCTGAAATTTGGGGGGCAATTATATATGAAATTATATTTTCAATGTACCATAGGCAAGCAGTCTAGGGGGGTCCGGCACGCTCCCTCTGGAAAATTCTGATTTTTAGTTTCTCTGAAACTTGTTTTCCTGCATTCTGATACGAGTTTTTACAGTAATTTATTGTGAAATTTTATCACTAATCGGAGCATATTAGAATTTCTCCCCGGATTTTGACTTTTCACGAGAACAGTTTTGGGGCCATTGGGGGTGGGCGTGGGAGGCATCCTCACTCCCCTGGCTATGCCACTGTATATAATAGTACACTATTATTACATACACAACAAAATTTACATGTAGATTTTAACCAGCTAATAGAGAAGGGCACATGAAATACAAGCTGTTAATTGGCTAACTAAAAAGTTGTTAAAATGGTCTATTTCAGAAAGCATCCACACTTCCCACAGAGGAAATAAAAAGCTTGAACTCGCCTTTTGGATATTCATCAGAAAGTAAATTTTAACTTGCCACCCCTTTACATGTCACAAATTTCTTCTGTGGGGTATGTGTGGACCTTTTTGGAACAACCTACCATAATAAAGTTTTTATACTATATATTCCCAACATTTAGGTCCATTGTCCTTTCATAATGCAGCAGGTGAATCGAGACATGGTTTAGCCAGTACATTCCTTGTACGCTGTTCTTCATGTGGTCATTTGAATAAAATTAAAACATCACAGGAACACAGATCGGGCAAACGAGGTCCAATGGCATTTGATGTCAACACAAGGGCAGCTCTTGGTTGTCTTCATGCAGGTATTGGACAGAGCCATATTAACAGTCTAGTGTCCACCATGAACATACCAACACTAAGTTCAACAACTTTCAAACAGAGAGAAAGGGAAGTTGGAAAAGCTGTAGAAGGTATTGCAAGAAATAGCTGTGAAGAGTCTGTTAAAATGTCACGAGAAGAAGCAATAAGTAATGGTTTGGAATGTGACGAGGACAATCTAGTACCAGTGTCCTGTTCATTTGATATGGGTTGGCAGAAGCGGGGCAGGGGTCACAATTCCCTGACTGGACAGGCTGCTGTCATGAGCTTAACTACAGGAAAAATCTTAGACTACAGAACTAAAGTTAAGACCTGTAGGTTTTGTGACTATGCAAAAACACACAACAAAATAGTTAAAAAGCATGACTGCCGGAGAAATCATTCAGGATCCTCAAAATCAATGGAACCAGCTGCTGCAGTACATATGTTTAGCAATGCCCTAAGCAACATATCAAGTACACTGTTTATACTGGCGATGACGATTCAACAACAGAGGCCCATATCCGACAAAAAGTTAGCTACAAGGTTGAAAAATTGAGCGATATCATACACATGAAAAGAGCATTAACATCACGTTTGTATAATTTAAAACAAAATGGCAAATTTCCAAACAGTTCTACCTTGTCACAAAAGGTTATCAATTATTTGGTCAAATGCTTCTCTTATGCCATCGCCCAAAACAAAGGGAATCCACAAGAAATCCAAAGCGCAATTAAGTGTATTGTCCCCCATGCATTTGGCAACCATGCAGATTGTAAAAGCACTTGGTGTCGATACCAAGATGATCCTCTTACTTACCAACACAAAATTCTCCCACATGGAAAAGATCTGTTTGGCGAGAAACTAAAATCTACACTTACAGCCGTATTTGATGACTATTCAACGGAGACAGTAGCTGGAAAATTAGCTCCATTTACAAACTCGCAAAGAAATGAAGCCCTAAATAGCGTAGTTGGGTCAAAAAACCCGAAAATAAGGTTCTATGGGGAAGTGAGAGTAATGACTTCCGTGTTGCCTGTAGTGTTGCTCAAACAAATCTGAGGTATACATACAGTGATAGGACCTGGGAGGCACTCAATATTGAGCCTGGATTTTTTTGCACCAAATACAACGAATTAATGACCTCAAAAGTAAACAAAGATAAAACTAGAAAATCTACTATAAATTTCAAGAAACATCGAGCTCTAAAACATCTAACCAACTGTGTTCAAACCGCGAGAAAAGAGTCAACAGAAGGGGCAACATATGCAACTGGGATTGGCCTAAATCTAAATGTTGACACAATAGCATCTGCAGGAAATGTTTCTACACAGGATACAATGTCTGAAATCCAAGGGACAGTACTAGCAATTCCACCAAGCAAATTTAAAGAAATTGAAAATACAGTGTCTCCTTTTACCGCTCGACCGCTAGCAAAACAAATCAAGTTTGAAGACAATAAGTCCTACAATTTTTTGGTGTTTGATACAGAGACAGATTCGGCCAGTACAAAATCTGCAGAAATATGCCAACTGTCAGCAATTGACAACTCTGGTTTGTACACTTTTTCAGAGTATATACTACCAACACATGATATTGAAGTTCATGCTTCAGCAGTGAATAAACTTACCATAAATAATATTAACGGCGCACGAAAGCTGTTGAAAGATGGAGTGGTTGTACCAGCAATACCTTGCAATGAAGCAATTACAAAATTCGAGAGATATATATCCGAGTCTATTGACAGAGCAAAAGCCATCACCAACAAAGATATTGTTACTGTTCTGATTGGCCATAACATCGCCACGTTTGACACTCCAATCCTTTTGCGCAATGCTGGGAAAAGGTTTGCTGATAAATTGCAATCGATGGATGTGTGGTTTGCCGATTCCCTAACTCTTTTCAAAGCACTCGTAAAATGCAAAGTTCCCTCGTTAATGAATTCCAATGGTACATTCCCACAAGTTAACCAATCCTCACTTTATGAAACTCTGTTTCAACAATCTTTCGATGCACATGATGCCCTTGAAGATGTTACTGCTCTCCGAAAGATCCTGTTTTCATCGAAGCTCGAGTTGTCGGCAACAACCATAGTTGATAATTCGCAGCTTGTGAATACAAACCACGCTGTCAAAAATATGGAATACCTTGACCGTCGCCACATAAATATGCAGAGTTTTACCGGTAACATGCATGAACCAAGGACTAACACGGGCTGTTTAAAAAAGAACATGATCGAGAAAATTTCTGGCAGTGGCTTGACATATGAAGACCTTCAAAACGTTCATAATCAACACGGAGAAGTTGGATTAGTAGCAATCCTTTCAAAACCGCCATCGTATTCCTCATCAAAGAAGCCGAGAGTCAGTCGCACGCGAAGAATTTTGACAGCAATCGTTAAATATTTCCAAGATAATATCAATAAACCATAAGCAGTAAATATCCAAAATTGTTTTCTTTCATTTTCTCTGGGTTTACACGTAACAATCCACATTATAATCCACATTTATTTGCCATATTAAAACTGATAAAATATATGAGAATATCGAAAAAGCATGCTTTGAAAGAATCGCGTACTCGCGTGTTTTCAATACGATCATGCGTGGCCCCACGAGAGAAACGAGATTTTCGACTATTGTATGACGTCAGAGCTTCAAAATATCGTAAAGTTTAGCGTAAATTTCTTCAGTCTCCTTCGGTAAATTTTTTCAAAACTTTCTACATTTAATAATAATGTCTAAATACGTCTAATATCAACTTTTTATAAAATCCTAACGAAGGCATTTTTATTTATTTTGATTTTCTTGTTTTTTTAAATTACAAAAAAAACGTATCGATAGAATTTTCTAAAAATGAATATATAAAACCAGTAAACCAATATTTCTCTATGTGCAAAGTCTTAAAAACATTCACCGAAGGGAATTTAAAAAATGACCGAAAGAAGACAAAAAGTAAGCTTTATTCCAAGTAAGCTGTTACCATGGTAACGAACTTTCAACACCAGTATATTGATTCAACATCTTCATGAAAGCATTGTCACAGTTTCCTGCAAGTTTCACCTGCATAGCATGCAAGATAAAGAAACAGGAGGCTTTTGTGTGCTTAAGTGCCCTGCAATTCAAAAACCCTAGGGAGCCACCTTAAAGAACGAGATACACGATAGGTATTTTGTGTATGGTCTAACGAGCTTGATACGGATTGTGAGCTTCTGTTTATAGTCTGTACGAATTTAACCGCTCGGATATTTACACCCGGGTATGTGAAAACATTGTGGAATGCAAAGTCGTCCACCATTTTTTTTTGTCATGGACGGTTTTTTACGTTATGCGCATGCGCGAGTGAAAGCCGAGAGAAAGCTGGTAACTAGCCGCATCATGATCGGCTAAGACAACGATTTTGTTTTCATATGCATACGTCAGAAAAATAACTGTCATTTTGGCATTTTATTTTTGGCATTTATAATGCATTTATATGAAAACTTTTTTTCAAAATTGTACTCTGGAGTCGGGACATAGAAATATTAAGTCTCCAAAACAAGAGAAGTGAAATTTTTTTAGAGGACTTTCATTTACTAAAGTCAATAAGAAAAGAAAGTAGTCGAAAAGCCGAGAAAGGACAGAATTCTCTAGTTTTAAAGCGTTTTTAACCGTAAGTGTTTATTTTGCATACTTGCTTTTGCAGTTTTGCCGTCAATTGGCATGCACTATTGTTTTGGTTTTGAAATTGCGTAGTTCATCCTGTGTGGTCAATACAACAATGTTTTAGTATTTAATTCAAATGCGCTATATAAAAAAGAAACAACATATTTTACATATTTTATTTGTTCAAAGAACAATGAAGTTTTCGAAACGTTTTGTGAGATGTCTAAGATTGAATTTTACAGTAAATCAAAGCCAAAAAAGAACAAAATAACATACCTACTTGATATAGTTGGGCAAGTGGTAATTTTATTGTTAAAAATAAAAATATTTCCACAGTTTGTATAGAAAAGAAAAGAAATATAGAGTATTTAAAATACGGTGTTCGCTTGCGTGTTACCATGGTTACAGTAAACGATATAGTACTTCATGTTACAATCACTTTTGGGTTGTTCGGGAGAATAATTAATTGGTTCTAATGGCGAGGGGTTACTGCATGAATGTATTTCTAGTATGTATATAGTAGTCTTGTATTTGGAGGCTGTTAAATAAACTTGAGAGATTTAGTTTAATTTTCTTGCTCCTATCTAAGTGCTGACAGTTCCGAATTAAGTTAATTAGGACAAAAATGTTTTCAAGAAAGATCCAAAACATGTTTTCGTTTCATTATATTGGCTCAATTAACACTTTTTCCGCACGTTTTCCAGGAAAAGATGTCTTTAAGCTATTTATATCTGAGAACGATTAATATATAAATGGGAATTGAATGAATTTATACTTTTTATCAGTAGTTACCGAAATATCTTGTCCTAGACTAATGTTATTTGCAAATGAGTTAAATTATGTTGTGTTTATACTCCATGAAGGCATGATAATAGCTTTGAAACAGAGTTGTATAACCCAGGCCATCGCAACAACAATGTTTAAGTTAATAACTCGCGATAATATCTCTGCACTTAAATATTAATTTGAACAGTTTGCCGATGCTCTTCCGAGTTTTTTTATATTTACTAATTCGTCCAAAATATTACAATTACAAATAGAAGAAAACTATAGGAGCCTACTAGAAACCATATGGCCCATGGCTTTATAACAAACATTCTTGCAGGTAGCGTAAAAGCGGCTTTCCCATTGGCTCCGAAGATGTACGTTCAATCCCGAGCCCACCTGGTGACGTATGTTTAGGATGTGGGTTCGGTTCGATGTATTTTCAAGATGGCCGCCGAAATTTGTTCGGCAGGTTCATAAACCTGGGCAATGTTTTCGCAGAATGTGTGCATCATTTTTCTCTTTTCAAGAATAAGGGAGTATTGTAGATAATTTTTAGCTTCAATTTAATCCTAAATTTGTTAGTTTGCGTAGTATGTTGGCGGCTAAAATGTTCGTTATCCAAACTAGAAATTATATACTAAAATGCGTAACTTCTTCAGTGCTTTTTCCCGAAATGGCATGAGATAATTATTTTAGACCCCTATAGATTATAGATTTAAACTGATTAGCGAGAGTGTGTTTTGTATAATTGGTTCTATTGCAATTTTTGTCCAGCAATGACGAATTTCTTGTGTTATGACTATGAATTTCCTTATTGGTCAAAAAATAATTTGTGAATAATTATGGAAGATTTGACTTCATAGCCGGTTTTCTGAATATACACAGGTCCAAACCCGCTTCAATATTATGCTGACAATTAGTGGTTTTCAGTATAAAGCGTTACACTTACAGCTTACAGGACAGCAGATGCTTTAAGCTGTTTATATCGGGGCTTCGGTGGCGCAGTCGTCAGAGCAAGTGCCTTTCACCTCTGAGTCTTGAATTCGTTTCTCGCTGGGAACTTTACTCATCACCCTCGTGTGAAAAGAGTAAGTCAACGCTCTGCCGAAACTCGCGGGTTTTCTCCGGGAACTCCGGTTTCCTCCACAGGGAAAGTTGACTGGGTGGGTTAGGATATACAGATTAGGAAAGTAATTTTACAATTGTTGTAAAATAGATAGTGTACAGTAGGCTAAGTACGTAATATAGGTAAGCGAGATACTTGATGTAATCGGTCACTGAAAAGCCCCAATGGGGAGTGAACTGAATAATGTATGTATGTATGCACGATGGTCAACTTGTTGGAACTTACAAGAACACTAAGGAAATTAAACTACATCTCTCAATTCTATTTATTTGCCACCAAATAAAAGACTACTATATTCTCACTCTGATAACAGGTGATTGACGACCACCATCCGCTCCCTTTTTGTAGTGATAATAAAGTATTGAGGTTTACTTTAGGCCAAGCAATTCTATTTTTTCAGTAGGAAGTTTGATTAAGTGTAACAATTTTTTCCCATTTTGGTTCATAACAATATAAGGCTTGGTGGTTTCTTGAATCAGGAGTGTTCGTTGCGAAAGAATGTTCCATTCTGACCGTGATTTCCGCTGTGTAAAATAGATAATCAAAGTTTGCTTGTTTGGCAAGTGTCGGAGAAAAAATAAAATAGATTATAAACCATTTATTGCACTAACGTTTTCGCTTGTTGCTCTTCAGGTGCAAAGTGTAAACTGAGTGGTTAGTCCGTGTTTATATTACATGTTGTTTACGTGCTACTGCATGCAATTATTATGTCAATTATGCATGTGAATACCAGAGCTATGAGTCATCTATTGAGTATATACTATATTTACATTTAATTATTGACGTCAACAAGAGCGCGAAGATTCAAACACAGAAACTTTCCGAAGAAGACTCGAAGCACCGAGTCGAAAGCTCAAATCAAATATAATACTATCCAGAGAACACGATAATTTGTAAAAATTGTAATTTAATATATATATATATTTCCTGATGTCTTTATAGTCTCGTCGACCATTCATAAATTAAGTACAATACTTCATGATAGAGTGAATATACGTAACTTTAATATGCTTCAATTTACACTTTTTACTCTCTTGTTTCTTCCAAACAACGCTCGACGGAGCACAAATTTATAGGTGTATTAGTACCCATATACTCTATACAGCAACAAGGCAATCTGGACAGTCTATTTCTGTTCTGTCTTTTTTACAACACAATAAATTATAAAGTAATCCCTTCTTGCGATGACAGAGGTTGCAATCTACGATTAATATCGAGAGTAATATCACAGAGAGGACAAACGCGGCCAGGAGTAATTTTGTTGAACCAATTTTTATTAACATTCCGTTTTGTGACACTAAACAGAATAAATATATTGGATTAGATAAATAATAAAGTATTAGAGAGGTGTCCGTATTAGAGAGGTGTCTCTTTTGGAGAGGTGTCCGTATTAGAAAGGTTTCCGTATTAGATAGGTTTCCATATTAGAGAGGTGTACGTATGAGAGAGGTGTCCGTATTAGAGAGCTGAGAGGTGTCCGTAATTAGAGAAGTGTCGGTAATTAGAGAGGTTTCCATTTTCGAGAGCTGAGAGGCGTTCGTATTAGAGAGGTGTCCATATTAGAAAGGTGTCCATATTAGAGAGGTGTCCGTATTAGAGAGGTGTCCGTATTAGAGAGGTGTCCGCATTAGAGAGGTGTTCGTATTAGAGAGGTGTCCGTATTAGAGAGGTGTCCATATTAGAAAGGTGTCCATACTAGAGAGGTGTCCGTATTAGAGAGGTGTCCGCATTAGAGAGGTGTCCGTATTAGAGAGGTGTCCATATTAGAAAGGTGTCCATATTAGAGAGGTGTCCGTACTAGAGGTGTCTATATTAGAAAGGTGTCCATATTAGAGAGGTGTCCGTATGAGAGAGGTGTCCGTATTGGAAAGGTGTTCGTATTAGAGAGGAGTCCATATTAGAAAGGTGTCCATATTAGAGAGGTGTCCGTATTAAAGACGTGTCCATATTAGAGAGGTGTCCGTATGAGAGAGGTGTCCGTATGAGAGAGGAGTCCGTATGTCCGTATGAGAGAGGTGTCCGTATTGGAGAGGTTTCCGTATTAGGGAGGTGTCCGTATTAGAGAGGTGTATGTATTAGAGAGGTGTCCGCATTAGAGAGGTGTCCGTATTAGAGAGGTGTCCGTATTAGACCATCAAATTATTCATGATTTAAGACAGTAACAATACGTACAAGTTATATAAAAGAAGAATCTTTACCTATAAAATTTGATGCTTCCAAGGAACCATGTTTCAATGCTCCACTTGTTCCTGCTGTTGCCTTTTTCTGTTTATAAGTCGAACACGCCGTGTCATTTGGCACGCGATGCGTTTTTGTGAAGCCGTCTCTCTTTTTTAATTTTTTGTCAAAGTGCGTCATAGTGCGTTTACAGCCAGGCAAGCATTGATGGTACAATATATATCTGTCGAACTCAGCTTTAATGCGCAATGGATTGATCATGTAACGTGGTTGAGGCTCGCTACAGAATGATGCTTTACAGCTCCTTAGGTTGTCTGGATTGTTTGGTAGTTTCGTCTTAAATTCAACTTCACTAACTAGAATAAGAAGGATTTAAATATTCTGAATATTATTTCTTGTAGTAATTCTGCAATACTTCCTCCCACCCCTCTGCAGAAAACATGCAATAAATATATTGGAAAGATGTAGCTTTTATGCCGCAATTTGTCTATTAAGCCTCCTGGGGGGCATATTATTTCAGCTACGTTTGAAGGGATGGGGGGGGGGCTTATTGGGAAAGGACGAGAATTAATGGAGAGGGGGCTTTATTGATTTAGCCATAACATAGGTGTACGATTTACGCGACTGGATAAATTCTTCCTTGATAATGATCCATGATAGCAAGGTGTGCGTAAGCACAGCCAGAGCAGAGCCATATATATTTAAGCAATTGTTTAATACATACTTTCATGTGATATAAGGTTTTTGTGCTGCTTCACCAGAAATCCACTATTTCCAGTTCCACATTTACACGATATATAGTCGTACACAACGTGTTTATAGAACTTTGCTTCATTGTTGATATCTGGAACAACTATTTCTATTTCTTTGCGTGATGCAGGAGAGGCAGGAACCGACCAACAGAAACTACCATCTTTAGATAACGGAGTACCAATATTAATACAACGATGAATTTTAATGTAATACGGTTCTCTGGACCCCGGTGTGCCAAAATTATCGCCGTAAATTGACACCACTTCCTCTGCTAGCTCTGTTTCTAAAAGATTAAAATTGAGCGTAGGATAAGTGCAATAAGGGATGACCATTTCTGGACCTCTGGGAAGAACTGTATACTTCGAATATTACCATTTTTTATACTACTCTCTGATAGAGCTATCTAGTTTTAATAAATTAATATAGGTTAGGATTCCTCCTGTAGTAACTTTAGGAAGAACAGTTAGAGCTATCCTGTATAGATAATGGTACTTACTTTCAATCAGGGTTGACTTCCATCTAGAACCTTGTGTACCTAACACCATGAGACACAGTGCAGCAATATACTTCAAGTTTACTGTAATACTCGCATCTATTAAAAACAAAAAGTAGAAGTCAATATAATGACATTGAAATATAGTGTTCAACTATGTTTTATTAAATATATCGTATTGATATGCTAAGCTTGAGCATGCACATAAGATGTAATAATACTGATCTGAAAATGATGATGCGCGTCTTAGACCTAACTGTTTGTTACCTGTTTCTGTGGTAATAACCTATGAAACCAGGGAATTTGGGGATGAAACACCAGTTCTATCTTTCGAAAACTTTGCCGTCCAGTGTATGTACTATATTCTTCAATGAACTGCGTGGTTTTGTACGATCATTATCGCTTACAATCAGGGGTTTTCCCAGATGATGGTTAATCAGAATGATAATTGTATTCATGTATTCATGCATACTTAATAACCATTGTTAATTTGTTTTACATCATTTCCTTTTGTTGGCCGTAATAATTGCGTAATAATTGCGTCAGTATGGGGTTTTGAAACTATGGGTATAGGGTTTTACTTTCGTGTCAACTGTGTTTTTATTCATCGATCCTTTGTCAGCCTGTGCTCGAAACTAGGATAGAGTTTCGAACTGGTCATTTGTTGGTTAGGAAGTGTTTGAAAGGAATTAACCAACTATTTATGCCGACTCTATCAGTTCTGAACTGGTCTCCCTATAGACGTCCAGTGAAAGTCCCTGTTATTGATCCAGTGTTATCATCTGAGACACTGTATTTTATACCCTGTGGCTATGAGAAAGTCTAGTACTTTAATGATTTTTTACCACCAAAATATTACGTTACTACGCTAAATTCATAAACAAACTTGATGTGCACAAAGACTGTATAATTATATGAAAAAGAAGCCTTTGTATTACGTACTACTTCAAACAGGAAACACGGAGAACAGGTGCTTTTTCTACACAGTTAAATCAGGCTGATTTCAAAATTTGCTTGAGACTATTTCATTTATATAATTTAAGGCCTACTCTGGGCTCTTTAATATTTTTCAGGTTGTGAAATCGATTAAGTTGAGGCATATGTACTACCACTGTGCCACCAAACACCGGCGTGCATGCATGGTACATTTTCTCTATGAAATGAAACAATTCTCCTTAACTCATGATCATGCACTTACCCATTTTTCCAGTTGCAATTAACTGCAATTTGAAAACACAATTTCTTGGTCTTTTCCGAAGATATATTTGAAGTTCTCCGACAGCTGATCAATTGCAGATGAAATTCTAGCTGCAGTAGCACAATTTTATAAGCCATAATTTAAAAATATTCACCACAAACTAACCACAGGATTCAACAACAACTTCGAAACTATGCGGTAAAGAAACGTATTGCACGAGTCCGCAACACAAGTTTGTTACAGTTGCGGCATTTTTGTGGCCGGGATATTACCATTTAAATGAAATAGTGTTACACCACAAGACTGTTTACTTCCAGGCACGAAACGAGTGGGCGATGGTTCCAACTACTGAGTGCATTGAGAGTTTGGAAGAGTCTGGTACCTATGGTAAGGAAATAGAATATGTGAATGAAATTCTTTATCGAAAACCTGTTTCCGTTTTATAGATGTGTTTTCATGCATCTTATTAAGAATACATGTTCTTGAATGTGAGCTACCTTAAAGTGATCTGATGTTGTACAGAACTTACTATTTATGAAGGATGGTTATATGATGCAGAGGTAGTACATGTTCTTGAATGCAGCTTTACTAAAGTGGTCTAATGTTGTACAGAACTCATGTTCTGATCGGCCTCCAGATCTGGGCCTGCCAACGATAGACCGCAAAAAGTCCTAGGCTGGTCGATTAAACGTGAAAATATTTCCCTTAAATGAGTACGGAAAATTAAAAGTACAAAGAGTTCATACAAGTGAGCTACCACGCTTACGTAGATGCAAATACTTTTCGGTTAGATAAATAAGTTGCTTACGTGAACAATAAATTTTATTGATGGGAGCAGCGCATAGTTTAATTTCCTTTACTATTGTATATTTATAGATTTAGCAATTTTCTCCTGCTTTTGCTGATTTAATTCTAAAAATATAGCCTCTCAAGTTTTAAAGAAGTTTTTTTCCAAATATTTCGGGAAATTTTCTCGAACAATATCAATAATCTGTTGTAAACATTGACCAAATATTAGTCAATAGCTAAATAATTACCCCTTTACTTTACTTTACTTAATAATGACCCTAATAAACGCTAATGGTTTCTTTTCAGTCCTTAGAAATGAGTCACCGTCTCAAACAATTTGCAAAACAATGCGGGTGAATTTATTTTGACGAAATAGCATGCGACAAATTGTCCCTGCAGGAAAATGTCTTTTTGGCAAAAAGTGCGTTCGTTAAATTGTTCATTCGGCAAAATGTCTTTCGGCAAAGTGTCTTTCGGCAAAATGTGCGGCCACCTATACAAATACCCCTAACTATAAATTCCCTATAAAATCATGTCGTTCTTCTTAGGCCCCAACTCTCCCAACGCAATGTTGAGCTTGTATCACGGAAAATTTCCAACAGTTGTTTCGGAGATTTTCACAACATTAAACTGAGGGATGGGGTATTGACGAAATTTGTTTTGTCAATGAACATTAACTTTGAAATATTATGCGGAATGATCTCAAGCGTCATGTGCAAGATTGTAGCTCGGACATCATTGACTTTAGCTTCATCCATCTTTACAATGATCATTAATAATTTTCAGTTCTCGAGTGCAGGTTAGTCTATAGTGTCGGCGGTTAACTGTTGTGTAAAACTACAGACGAAGGGCCTTCGCTCGATACGTCGAAATTCTTATTGTATTTTTCAGGTAGCCGTTTTACACAACAGTCAACCGCCGAATCTTTGTTCCACTTTATCGACACTGGCACGTACCGGACATTCGAGATATTTAGTCTATAGTGTCTTTCATAAAATGGTCAGCCCACGTAATTCCTGGTTTTCCCCTCCTCCATCGCTTAATAGTTTACTTAATAGACATTTAGTAGGACGGGGTATATAACTTTCATATGCGTCTGCCATGTCAATTGCCAAAACAGGTAAACATGGAAACGAGGCCATTGGGTCAAAAGTGAATAAACAGTAAGGTCTATATGGTGTCAGTTCGAGTGTTTTTACTAAGAGAAAGGAAAAATAATAGTAAATAGTATAGATATGATATGATATGATAAACTATATTTACTACACAATTTCTGAGATTGCATGAGTATTTCTATATTTACAGGAATATGTTATTCTATTAATCTATACATGTGAGAAGTAGCTACTCTTCATTGAATTATTGTTTTGAAGGAATCATAAGACCTAGGTTCTTTATATTGTGCGCGAAGATCATTCCACATTTCTATACCTTTATTAGCGCGCGAGAGTGTGTTTTGTATAATTGGTTCTATTACAATTTTTGTGTAGCGACGACGAATTTCTTGTGTTATGATTATGAATTTCCTTATTGGTCAAAAAATAATTTGTGAATAATTCTGGAAGATTTGACTTGATAGCTAAATTGGTATAGCGTCAGTCCGGTTTTCTGAACATATACAGGTCCAACCCCCGCTTCAATACTATGTTGACAATTAGTAGTTTTCAGTATAAAGCGCTACACTTACAGCTTACAGTACAGCAGATGCACCATGGTCAACTTTAGAAATGTTGACACTCACAAGAACACTAAGGAAATTAAACTACATCTCTCAATTCTATTTATTTTCCACGAAATACAAGACTACTGTATTCTCACTCTGATAACAGCTGATTGACGACCACCATCTGCTCCATTTTTATCAGTTGATAATGAAGTATTGAGTTTTACTAATTTAGGCCAAGCAGTCTTATTTTTTCATTAGTAAGTTTGATTTAGTTTGATTAGTTATGCTGTATGGTGCTACAGTTTGGGCTAACTGTTCCATGAAAAATCTAAAAAAATTCTTCGATTACAAAAACCATCGACTTTCGGCAGAGCGTTAACTTACTCTTTTCACATGAGTGTGATGAGTATAGTCCTCAAATAATTGTTTTAGTATAATTTCAGTAGTAAAATATGCATGAAGTTAAATACAACAACATGCGCTTCCGTTATGAATATAATTTACTTCATTCTTAAATACGTATATAATGTCCTAACTAAAATAATCGGTAAATTCGTTAAAACAACAAGTCTCAATGGCCGAATGGCGCTGAAGATGCTTAAAATTTACAAGAAAGATCATGCAGGATATAAATCAATCAATTTAAAACGTTTAAGACAAGTTAATTTTTGTCATGTTCGTGTTAATTTAAGCCTTTTGTCTCACTGCCGACACTAAAAATGCTATATAATGCCATCGTGCAGCCTTACTTTGATTATTGCAGCCCGCTATGGGATAACTGCGGAATTGGCCTCACAGACAGGCTGCAAAAATATCAAAATCGTGCTGCAAGAATAATTACTGGGGCAAACTACGATGTTCGATCTGCTGATGTACTTGAAAATTTAAGCTGGAAACAGGGCCGAATCCAGGCGTAGTCAAACCGATCACGCGACTAACGTAAAATTTGCAATTGCGCAATTAATTAAACCAGCAGTCCAGTTATCATATTTCATGCAGTGGCTTATATTCAAAGTTCGTAGTCAAGTTATCCAGTTTCATATAGCGGCCAGGCCTTCGATACATAACGCGCAGAACAGCGGTCTAGCGCGTGAGTTTTGCTCGCTCTGCAGGCATATTCCAGCTATATGATTGGCCAATTTGCTTTTTGCGCGATCTGTGGGGAGTTCAGCGATCAGGGGATAGTATACAAGGTATCCGATTGGCTAAATTAAAAAAAAATCTAAATTCCCATCGGCTAGATTTTTGATCGATCAGATGCATCAGGCTTCAGTTTATACGGCATGGTTTTATGACCTTTCTGATCGCAGCTTTGACCGCAAAGGTTCAATCGAAGTAGTTCGGAAAATACAATACGAATATACTGCAATGTCTCGTAGTATTTACGAGGCCGTTCAGGCCATGTTTGAGAACAACGATGAGCAATGTCTGGTGGAAAATCAAGCTGATCTGAGGAAACGAAAATCGACGCTTCGCCGAAGACTTCTGCCCAAGAGCTGTTGAGCGCTATCAACAACACAAGCTTCTGCTTGGGCAGAAATTTTGGTGCCGAATCGAAGATTCCGGAGTATGTTCGGGATAGGAACAAGTCTAGTACGGCTACGGCCCTAAGGTAAATATATTCTAATTTAACTACATTTATTGTGGTGATTTTCGACTTGTATTTACAGAGCAATCTGTGCGCGTGAGGCGATGACCCGCTGGCTATGTTGATAAAATTTGCAATTTTTGCATATTACTGCGGTCGAAACCCAGCCGATTAGGCGAACTGTATATAATATAGGCATTAAGGCATTTTGTTTATGCTTTTGTTGCTTGATATTAATCGCCTAAGGTTTGGATATATATTATCGACTTCGACCGAACCAAAATATTCTTATATAAATATGATGTATTTTTGACTTGATGTGTTGGACCGCATGGCTTCGCAGGGGCTTCGGTGCAGGGGCTTCGGTAGCGCAGTCGTCAGAGCAAGCGCCTTTCACCTCTGAGTTGTGGGTTCGATTCTCGCTGGGGACTCTACTCATGTGAAAAGAGTAAGTGAGCGCTCTACCGAAAGTCGTGGGTTTTCTCCGGGCACTCCGTTTTCCTCCCACAGGGAAAGCTGACTGGGTGGGTTAGGATATATAGATTAGGAAAGTAATATCACAATTGTTGTAAAAATATATAGTGTAGTCTAAGTACGTAATATAGGTAAGCGAAATACTTGATGTAATCGGTCGCTGAAAAGCCCCGACGGGGAGTGAGCTGAATAATATATGTATGGCATGGTGATGGTGTAATACGATCTCAGATGTGATGTAAAATTGTGTCTGTTAAAAATAGAATATAGGCAGCAAATTGATCCTATTCTGAAATAGCCTTTGGCTAATTGGCTTCCCAGGACCAAAACATTTTATCCTTTACTCTTAAACACGTTCTAATACTGATAGCATGTACAGTAGTTTGTGTTATTGTGTAAACTATAAATATTTGAAATGGAGATTAATATTTAACTCCATGTCTGGTTTGTTTATTAGATCTGCTGCTACTGGGAACTGCTTGTACAGCTCTGTGTCCTTGGTACTGGTAGGTGATAACAGTCTAGTCCAAACGTTGAGAGGCTTGACATCAATTGAGCTTTTTATCAATGCCCTTTTCTATTCTCAACACCCTTGCTTTTCATCTGCTGTGGATGAGCATGCTGAGTACTTCAGCAAAAGTATTAACAATATTTTGCCAATGGCTGTTTCTGAGCAGAGCTTAGACAGAGGTGCTACAAAGGATGCCTTGGTTAGGCAGGAGGCCGTAGTAAATTGTTGTGATAAGAAATGGTCATCATTTCTCTGTATTTTAGGTCTCTCTTCAGTTTTAAATAGAAATAATTTTACTTATTATCCTGATTGTGAGGAGCATAGGTATAAATTGTTACTTAACCGCATGATTCACATGCTTGCTATGTGTTATTATGTGTTTTCTAGGCAGCTGATGAGCCCTGATATTGGGCGAAATAGTCATTTTTGTACATCACGTTTTATTTACAGAAATAATCCAAAAAAACATATAGTGGCAGCCTTTCAGCAGAATAACTAATAACCACCACCCCTCAAAAAAATCGGTACGCGACCTCCCAGGAAAAAGTATCCCCCCCCCGGTTGTGTACCAACGAAATTTTTTACTAACTTACGAAAAATCCTGGATCCATCCCTGGCTGGAAACCCCTAAAAGTAAGACGCAACTACTTAAAAGCTATTTTTATGTATATAATTCTTAATGGCCACACCGCACCCAATCTAAAAGAAGCCTTTCGATCTAATAATGAAACAAGTAATACTTATAATCTCAGAAATGGAGAGACCGATTTAGCACTTCCTATGCCAAAGAAATAATTCGGCAAGAAAGATTCAGCAAAGAAAGAAAGACTCCAGTTCTTTTCCGAACTCTTGCACGGATCCTCAGAGGTTTGACAGCCCTGAAAGTAACGGCAACAGTCCGTTTTCATCGACTTTGAATGAAAGAATTGGCAATGTTTTGTCTCGACAACCTCTCGCTGAGTTAGAGACGGGAGAAAACATCCTTCACGCAGACGTAAAAGGATTATTAAAGGATGGACGAAATCATTGTCAAAACTGCCTCCATTCAACCACGAAAAGTTGGAGAATAAGTTGGTGAAGAACAGCCGTACAATGCCCGATAAAATGGCTCCAAAAGCTCATAGAAATACGAAGAAAGGCTATGGCTTGTGGAAGGAAGGGTACGTAAGAAACACTGTTGTCAAGCCTAACGTCCAAGCCTCAAACTTGTTATTCTTGGTAAAATCGCGTGTTAATGCATCTATGAAAATGCCAGTTATCAAGTTTATGTACATCTGAACCAAGTAAACGGTGAAGTAGAGTATGCCAAGTGTTGCTGTAAAGCTGGCCAGGGAGGTTGTTGTAAACATGTAGCTGCTGTTTTATATACCATCTTGGATTTTACCAACCTGAACTTGCAAAACATTCCAGTGGAACTTACATGTACGCAACTTCCCCAAAAGTGGAAGGTTCCTGCTGGGAGCTCTAAGACTTTGGATAGGGCTGTAAAGTTTGGAGAGCTATCATTTGAAAAGATTGATGCAAAAAAAAGGTATGCAGTAAAGGGAAATAGAGACAATTATTGTGCCACCCCACCATTTGCTCAAACTCTCACAGGGGAAGAGATTAAAGCTATGGCTGATTCTTTCAAGAAAGCCGAACGGGCATCACTGTTCTGCCAGAGTGAACTTTTTGAGACTTCCTGTAGTCAGCAAAAAAATAAACATCAACAGGATGAACCTCCCAGCCAAATCCACCAAGCGCCAGAAAGCCTGTTAATCGAAGATATCCGAAGCTGTGCAGAACAAACAATTTTATCTAAAACAAACTGAGAATGGTTGGAGACTGAAAGAGAATCATGGCTACTATTATCAGTGCCAAGGAGTAATGAACATCCTAAATTTAAACTGAGGTTTACACTAATGTTGATATGCATGTGTGCCAGTATCTGTTGTTAATTTATTTGTAAAATGATATCATAATTTTGTTTATAAAATAAAAACAACATGGTCTGTTTTTAACTCTTATTAATGTGCTTGCTTAATTAGGAAATCCGAAAATTACATCTATGATTTATAAACTTAAAAGGTACTATCATGTTAGTTCAGTTTAATATCTTTACCACTCTGACGTGGATAGAAAGCCTTTACAACCCAAATGAGTCAATTGACAAACGTTTCCGAGGGTTAGTTATTAATGCATCGAGGCCAAAACGGTATGTGGTTTCCCGACCCTACCTAGCTGGTGGTCACAAAAATTCTCGACCCTAAACTTTATATTAAAGGAAATTTTTTTAGCAATCTGGAAGGAAATTTCTTTCACAAGAGGAAACACACAACCGAAAACTTAAAGAAAAAAATTAAGAAGAGACTGGTAACCTACATATGATCTACTGAGAACAATGAACCAAATTCTACTTTACTTGAGCTTATAAGCACACAACAGAAGTTACTCGACCGAAATAAATTGATAAAATCCCATGTTCTCGACCTGCAGTAACATGGATCCTAAGTGAGGCAATTCTTCGGGTTTCTGTTTCCACTTCGATTGTAAGATGCTCTTTATTGCGAAGAAAAGGTGGAATGTTCAAAGAGACTCCATTTGGCAAGCCATCTTCGATCTCAAATCATTTATATGCCATAACTGAGTCGCCATTCTCAAGCAAATTCAAAATTCCACAATCACGGGTTATTTGTTGATCACTTGATCTCAAACTCATTAATAATTCATGAGCAAATTAGCGAATGAACTCACCCTAATTCGTCACATGATTGAGGTTGGATACCGCAAGGAAACACGCTAAAAATCATATACCATCACCGTTGTTAGATGAAAAACGGTTTTCATCTAATAACTGAGATCCTAATTACAAATTCAAGTCAAAACACAACAATCAATATTTTAATTACACACACCATACAATATGTTAATTACACACTAATTCAATCCTTCTTCACCCAAAAACTAATATTACAATCGTTAAATACAGAATTCTGAAAATTAACCTGAGTTTGAACACTGCCATCTAATTCTTTCAAATCACACTTAGAAATTTCCTTGCTTTCGCTAACATCCTTACAAGGAACAGGGCCTAAAATACTCGAAACCGATTCATTTTGCTCAGAACTACTCTTCTCATATCTAAGTAAAGCATTAGACCTATGGCCCGTTCTGTCCCTGATAAGCTTCTCTTCGACACCTTTTCAAATAAAGCGGTCGCACACGTAACTCTTAAACTATGCGATGTTTTAACTTTCACACCAACAGCTTTACACATATTAGGCAAAATCTTCGCAAGCGTATTTACACCTACTGCACTTTTAAAGAAACCTAACTGCTTATTGTCAGGCCTATAGTAAAAAGCATTACCATTCTTATTGTAAACTTCGGCTAAACTAATATAAAGCCTGTACATCTTTACTAAACATCGCGTTGTGTGCTCCTTGCCCTCTTCATGGCAAATATGCCGGACTACTCGTGGTTCGTATTTTAAATCAAGCAACCCTCCATGGAAGGTCTTCGAAACATTTTCCTCAAACTTTATAAAGTTGTCACCGATTACAAAGCTATTTAAAGTTATATGCCTGTGTTCAGCACTTCGTAGACCAAACAGTTTCCCATTGTAGAAATACACAGAATTCAACAAAGCTTGCGATGACGAACTTCCGAGTAGACATTTTTGCCAAAACATATCTTCTTCCTGGTCAGTAATACGCTCTTTCTCAGGTTTCTTTGAAGCGACATCAACGCCTTCTCGTGTGCTCGCTTTCATCTCACAATCAAGTAGCTTCCTAAACCGATGAAACCTATATCAATATAAAAAAAGTATCTTGTCTTAAGTCAATGTTTCAGCTGTCGCTTCGCTATATCACTAAGTAATAAACTCCTCTACTTTCCAGCCGCCAAGCTGCAACTCATACTGTAATATTGTTTACACACGCTTTGTACTGAATGGCACTTACCGATCGTCCAATTTATCCAACGGATTCAACAAAACATTTTCTCTGCAAGAAATCGCTTGATCCCAGTAATCAAACCGTATAACGTACGACCTGGGTACCTTTGTCCGTCTTTATTAACTACCTCTTGGACAAATTTTCCCAACCAATACGCCAAGCTTTCGGCATCGAAATTTTCCACTGGCGTACTAATATCCTGTAAGCTATCACCTTCATTACTTGCCTCTCCGCTCGCAGTTTGCCACTCGCGAAACTCTTGTAGTGCCCACTTCGTCTTATAACGAGTAGATGGGGAATCGCATTTGTATTGCTTCGTCTTCGTCGTTTACACTTTTCGCCAAGCGAAATCGCCTCCCTCCCTCTTCGCTCATGTTCAAATCATCAAGGTCTGTAATAAATTCTACACGCCCTACACATTTCTGTCTTACAATGGACTATAGAAATTAACTTACAAAAGCAGGAAGCAGAATACTTATCTCCATTGTTCACAAACACAAAAACAAATTACTTTCATAGGTCCCCCGTTAGAGCTTAATAAATTGAACAGCCAATGAAATGTTTTCGTTTGAGATGTTGTGTAAACAACTCGTTTCTCGTGTTTCATCAGGGGACCAAACACTCGAAAACAATAAAACACTCGCGCTTCGCGCTCGTGTTTCATACCGTTTTCTCGTGTTTGGATCCCCTGATGAAACACTCAAACTCGTTGTTTACATATAACATCTTCCACAGTACAAATCAGACAAAAAAGTAACAGCTCCTGATGGGCTAATGCCAACCAAACCTTTGGCAGTGTTGTGATGTTTGTAGCTAGAGTAAGTAGCACTTTGGCTTCTGAAAGAGCTGGGTGTCTCTATGAATAACTCTGAGCAATCGATAATCACTCGTGTTGAGGGGTACAACTCTTTAAACTGTGTTGGCATTGTCATGTCAGCAAATTCTCTGGTTGGCCAAATTGGGTAACCTCGCAGTCTAGAGTGCAGGAAATCAACCCATGTGATGAAAATTCTTGAGATCTGTGCCTGAGATACACCAGCCCTTGTAGCAAGGTCTACTTCCATTAAAACCCAACCGCAGGCGAACCAACACAAGAAAGAGTTCTTGCTCTGGTGACAGACCCCTTTTAGGGCCACGTTTCACCACATCATCAGAAATTAGTCTTTCTGCACATGTTATACTACCATAATACACAAAGTTCTTGGCTGCTGGCATAAATGAATCAAAAAGTAATTTAAATTAAATGTCTGATAATCTTGAAGCCCTGTGTAAAATTTGAAAAGACTGTCATTATTCTTGATGTATTCCAATGATAAATATTTTTGTTTAGTCTGTTCTTGTAACTGTTCAGTCAAAACATTGATTTCATTATTTTGGAGTTCATTTTCTGCTTTTACCTTTTCATTCTCAGATTTGAGTTTCCCATTGGCAGATAACAGTTCGGCGACTCTTTCTTGTAAACAGTTAACATCATCATCAACATTCTCACTTACATCTTGATTTTCATCATCAAGTTCAAAAATTAATGTCCGTCTGCCACCAGTCTGGTCAACATTCAGTTTTTCATTGTCAGGAAATAGTTCGACTGTTTCGACGGTGTCCTGTCAAAACGGCCCCGTCTCCGCCAGTCAAAACGGCCCCTGCCAACTTTGTTAGTCAAAACGCATATGTTTATAAAATCAGTTCATGATGAAACACACATGATTTATATTTATTACTATGAGATTGTATCATAAGATTATTAGGTTGTTGTAAATGCCAAAAATTTCCAAATTATGAACCATTGCCACTAAGCGCCTGAAGCATCGAGTAAGCGGATCACACGCTTGAATCGATAACTTTTTCACATGGAACAGTTAGTTTGCGTAATTTATTTTTGTCTAAATTCTCCATTGAATTGAAATACTGGCGAGACATACGGCCAAGAGCTAAAAAATGGAAGGAAAGCGCACTTTTCGCGTTTAGTTTCAGTGACCAGCATTGTAGAGGACAACATTAATGCATCATGACTGTATCACTTTAACTTTAGCTAAGGCCGACACGAAACGATTTTTAGAGTAATACTTAAAATGAAACGATTATTGCTAATACTTAAAATGCATTCTAATAATCTATAGAGTATACAGGGTGTATCAAAAAAACTGCAAATACCATAATTTGTATGCACGAGATCATACATTAGAATTTCAATGGCTGTGCAAATAATTACGCTTCTGGGATTTGAAAATACGTTTCCACGTGCAGTACTATCAAAATAAGCACACAAAGTGAATTAAAATTAGTTCGATTACGAATGGCTCAGCTAACAACAGAGCAAAGAGTATTTCTTGTTTTAAAGTACACCCAAACTCAAAACACGACAGCAGTCATTCGTAAACTGAGCCATTCGTAATCGAACTCATAAGTTTAATTCACTTTGTGTGCTTGTTTTGATACCCCTGGGAAACGTATTTTCAAATCCCAGAAGCGTAATTATTTGCACAGCCATTGAAATTCTAATGTATGATCTCGTGCATACAAATTATGGTATTTGCAGTTTTTTTGATACACCCTGTACATATTACTGACCTTTTTGATATATCATATGTGAGTCATCCAAACCTTTGTGTCTGCGGAATGTTTTTGTGAGTCATCCAATCCTTTGTGTCTGCGGAATGTTTTTGTGAGTCATCCAAACCCTTGTGTCTGCGGAATGTTTTTGTGAGTCATCCAATCCTTTGTGTCTGCGGAATGTTTTTGTGAGTCATCCAAAACCTTGTGTCTGCGGAATGTTTTTGTGTTTGCGGAATGTTTTTATGAGCCATCTGGAGAACTTCGACACAACTGAATTATGCAAACTAACTAGAAATACTGACAAAAACTTTTAGGAACTTGGTTTAGAAGAATTTCTAAAAATTTCGCTTGATTTCGAGCGTATGGCGTACATGATAAGATAATTAGATAAAGTAAACTTGCTATAGGGAGTTGAATGATAAAACCTTTGAAGTTCCACGGCAAATAACGGAATCATCCATCGAAGACGACATTCCAAGGCAGTATGATGGTGAAAACGTACCAGCCGTCACAACGTACGAGATAATTAAAGACGAATCTCAGAAAGGAAGGAAAAACTGGCTGACAGCGAAGGTTACACCTACATTTTCAAGACACGTAGAGCGAATGGGAATCGAGTTTGGAGATGCAGTGTTAGAAATAAATCGGTGTGGTGCAAGGCAACTGTGCTGCAGAAAGCTGATGTGTTCACACGCGGATCACAACCTCATAAACATCCGGCCCAACTTGGAGCAGCAAAAGCAACAAGAATTACGTCTGCTGTGAAGAAGATAGCAGCTACTGAAATTTTTACATCAGCGGCCGAAATTGTTGACAAGGTACGTATATTATAATTATACCGTATATAGCAAGCTTTAGAGGCATGTTGATTACTATATAGTTTCGTACCATATTTTTAATGTAGAATACTTTTCACCATAGTTTCGTTTGATGAACAGTCCCAGCCGATAGAAACATTGTCTATTAATTCTCACGTCAAACTTACATGTTTAGCAAGAGCATTTGACAGGTTATATGCCAATGTGAGCTTTTGATAATATTTAGTGTAAACAGTAGTGCCCATCCAGTCACGATCCAGTGATCGGAAAAAATCCCACTGTTCTCCATGTCATTCAGTCACTCATCATTTGCGACGTAATTGTAAAGGGAGATTAGAGTGAGACTATGGAGAACAGTGGGATTCCAAACAATGAAAAAACAATGGGACATTCTGATCACTGGATTGTGACTGGATGGCACTATTGTTATGTTAAGTGTTAGGCAAAGAGCCCATTGTGGCTATATGCAAAACACGAATGATAATTAATATTAGTTAAACTTCTCATCTACATGTGATGATCAACTGCAATGATATCTCGACATCGAACACGTTATTTGGATGCGATCCGCAGTCAAACCCCAAACTGGCTTATTTAGGATGAGTTAGGATTAGACATAAGAAATGGTTGGGTAACTGTACCAGACTACTACACTGTTCCGACGTTGCAAGAAATGGCCTCTTATCACACAGTTCTAAACTGTATGGGCGAAAGTACCACGCGAAACACAAATACCTTACACCATGAAAAATTATCTTCTGCTTGTACTTACCTCGCATGCCCCGTCGCAGTGCATGGTCGACATGGTGAACCAAGCTTTGATGTGGCTGTTTATTACAATACTAGCAAACTGTCTTTCGCCGTATACCCGGGAATTAGCTTACATTGTGTTGATGGATTGAGCTCATGGATTGCCGTTTATGCATGGTGAGTACAAAATATTTATACCTTGACATACCACCGATGGCATAATGGCATATATTTATATCTGTTTGTAGTCATAGGGCCTGATACTCAGCCTAGTCTGTTTGGCATTTTCTCGACTATATATGAAAAACTTAAATGTCCAGCCACATGTAATATATAATAATTATTAGTACCCAAAGGCTGCGGAAGCATCTTAAAAGTATGGGGCACCGCCGCGTTTACACGGGACAGCCCTAGCCGGACAAGTTTTTTACCACCTATCCGTGCAAGATTTTGTCCTCCTGCGAAAGCGAATTAGTTTCAAATTGTGCCGGACAAATATTTGTCCGGTATCGTGTAAACGCTAAACCGGACAAATATTTGTACGGATTCGTTCCAGTTTTCTGTTTACTATACGTTTACATGCCGTGTCACAGCGTACATTTCATATTGACATTATATTGTAGAACACAAGTTTAGCCAAAAACTTTCAAAGAGAAATGAAACCTTGAAATAGAAAGGTTTTTTTATTTCGAACTTTTGTTAAGTAGCTATTTCAGCTCTGAAGATGCTTAATGTGGCCTAAATCTTCCTAAAAACCAATTTCTATCGAAATAGAAACGAAAATTTGATGCTATAGTTCAGGATACTTCACTACCTTATATAAATGTTGCAAGAGAAGTATATATCAATGCCTTAGCCATGTCCGGTCATCTTCGAAATTCTGCCGAAAAAACACCGAATATAATTATAGGCATGTTAAGGAATTGATCCGGTACCGTGTAAACGGGAAGCCAATGTGGACAAAATTTGTCCGGTACCGTGTAAACGCAACAATTAGTACAAATTTTTATCCAGACAAAAATTTATCTGGTGCCGTGTAAACGGGGCTTCGTGAATGAAGTCTCTTAATTAAGGTATGTTTTATGCTTTATTTTCTGAAGTTGGGTATGATTTGTGCTTTTCGTACAGAGCTAGAAGTAACGACTTCCTGAAAGAAATTTTTGATGACCAACTGACCCAATATTTACTTGTTTATATATTCGCCTAACTCTTGACTTCCCGCGTGCCAATGCAACATTCACTTTCAGTCGTATTCTTAACGAAGGGTGCATGTACCATATAAACTCTACGCCGGAGATACGCCAACGTACATTTACGATGCTTCACGCCAAATATTATATACATCGTAGTTTCTTAATATTGGGAAAAAAATCCATGAAAAAATAGCAAATCTTGTGTGTTTTAAATACTGTTAACCAATTCTTGAAGTTATACTGTGAATATACTTATGACACTAAACTAAGGCACAAACGTACTTAGTTCAGTGAGCTCCATATATATCTGGAGTAAGAACTTCTAATGTTCGGCCAATAGACCAAGTGAAGCCAAGATGGCGGCAATTGACGTCCAAACTCATGAAGTACAAAAACAGTTTTCATACCATTTTTTCCAGCTAATTTTCTAACAGATCGTATCGCTAATCAAGTTATTAGTTCATAAAATCATAATGTTATTGTTTAAATCGAAGTAAAAACACGAAATTTTGGCACACTCCTTGCCGGCTTGTACAAACCGCGCGGACGAAAACAATAGAAAGGGATTGGCACTGGAGGTCGATTTCCGCCATCTTTGACTTCACTTTTTGGACGTAAGTTCTCACTCCAGAATATATGGAGCTCACTGACTTAGTTACACTTGCCACTTCCGTAGCTCATGCCAATACGCCAACAATTTTTTAACCTCACGCCATATGATTATATGTAATAAACAACTAATATAGTCTACTTAAGACAAATAGATAGCATTTTGCCGTTGTTTGTTAAGTTATAAATACACAGTATGACGTCATACAACCTGGCGAGAACACTGAGAAAAAATAGAAAGTATTCCACAATCCGCATGGGATTGTCTGAGTAGGTCATTGACCGTATGGTGTCAGCCATTGTATCCAATATTGTAGTTTCAACACATTTCAAGGAGCTGCTAACTTTCGGTGAGTGCTACTTTCGTGGTGTGTATACTGGTAATTTGCCAACTGAATATACTTCATATTTACTCTACGGCACCATTGTATTTAAACTAGTTGAACCAGCTAGCTGCTGTTGTATTCCAGTGGTGACTTGGTCTTCTGTTTATGGTACATTATCTCAGTTTAGGTTTAACATGCTGGTAAGTTGATGTATTTTCAGGAATTGATCGGAAATGAGTAAGACATGCATAGCGACTGCGTGGTGTTTCTACAATTGTCAATAAATACATGAGACCGAAAACTCGTCTTATATTTACACTATACGTTCACGTGAGACACGAATTCAGAACCGTACGAAATTATATCCATCCAGTCCACTTGTTAACATGGGAATTCGTACGGTTAGTTGTGCCTCGAATTCGTTTGGTTTCATGCATTATGTGAACCAGAAGGGAACAATATCATGTAAATTTGTACTGTTGATTACAGTTCCGAATTCGTCAGGTCCCTCTAATGAGAAATGGTGTATAAGCGTATTGCAGTATTCGGTCTAGTTTTAAACATTCATGTTTTCGCTTCGCTACTCTGGTTTAAGTAAATGAATGCAAAGCGTGATCGAATTGCATTCACGACCCATTTTCTCCCTCTATTATAGGTTACCAGAAAGATGATTATCCGAATCAGCGTTATTTTTGCCTGTTTACTTGGAGTAGCCATTTCACTCACCCAAGCCGAAGGTATGCTACAAAATAGTTTGATCGAAACTACCTGAATGGACAGAATATTTGGGGGTTTTGGAGATATTCCAGCCTATACTACATAGGGGCCTTCTATTTTTATTTCAGCGCTTTAATGCTAATGACATTTTATGTAGGTATAATTAGGATTACATTAAATAATGTCAGTGCGGATTTTAGTGGTGCTATTTTTTGAGAAAAGTTTCTGCAACGGCCAGACATTTATTGGGGGGAGGGTAACTGGAAGAATTGAACATGCATATAAATATCAAGTGCTTTAACATAAATTCATTATCTTTATGTATCAAATACACTTTAGCCATATAATATTAAAAATTAAAAGTGAAAGTAAGGCCACATGTTAAGACCAGTGGTCAAATATGTTTTACTAAATACATAGGATCAAAATATGACAAATGTCTGGCCATTGCTGAAACTTTTCTCAAAGAAATAGCACCACTAAAATCCGCACTCCATTAATCATTATTTAATGTAAAACATTTAGTACAATATCCTAATTATACTTACATAAAATCAACCATTAATATAATCTTTCACATCGAGAAGGAGTCACATGCAAGATTTTTTCACGAAATTAAGCTAGAGACCGAGTTGCTTCCGCTGTCAACTACTTCGGCTAGCAAATTTACTTCAGCCGCCCGCCAAATTTCGACAAAAATTTCCCACGATGATTTGATAAAATTTCTCCTGTTCTGACAAAAATTTGCCGTGATGTTTTGACAAAAATTTATCGTGATGTTTTGACAAAAATTTGCTGTGATATTTTGATAAAAATTTGCCGCAATGTTTCCATAAACATTTGCTGCAGTGAGTTCCCATAATTAATAATAATGTTGTGAACTAAAGCCCCCGCACAGACGAGCAAGTTTTCTTTGGCAAGTTTCCCTTGACAAGGAGTCTTGTTTAAAAGAAAGTCATACCAGCTTTAGAAAAATTGATCGGAAAAAGTTGTTTGCAGTACACATGCATGAACACATAAACTTGTCAAGGGACTTGTCAAGGAAATTTGCTTGTTTGTACGGGGCTTAAATCCTGCCGAGTAAACGCCTAGATTTAGGCTGGAGTTTTTCGTTTCTTTACAATCTCGTAGCTCAAGAATTTAAATGAATCGTGATTCGAATGAATCTTTTATATTAATATTAATATAATTTCTCATTTTATATTTTACTCTATCAGTTACATATATACAAACTCCTCCACCTGTTTTATTTGATCTATTTACACCTATGTATTTATAACCGTCTAAGCCGAAATTATTCATGTTGTCATCAATCAACCAGGTTTCTGTTAGTCCCATTACTTGAAATTTGATATTGAGTGTGTTAATTAATTGTTTGAAACTGTCAAGTTTATTTGCAATTCTCCGTATATTTGAATGAAAAATCATTTGTCTCTGAAATTACTTGGTGTGTAATAGTTGCAATTTATAGTATTAAAATTATTGGCCATATCCTAACTTTCATTGTTTTCACTTAATGCTATATCATTATTTGAAACTATAAATGGGTTAATTTTTCGTTGGTTTAGTCTATCCATATCAGAATGAGTGAGAATAATTTATTCTGTATTAAATTCATTATTTGTCGTTTTACGTAATCACGTGATAATTAGTGCAATTTATTCCGGTGTGATTTTCTCCGCGAGTACTTGACCTTTGACCGCACATAATACATCGTTTGAAAGCTTATGACTTCGGCTATCGATTGATGACGGTTGGTTCCGTTTGAAATGTGACACGTGACCACAAAGTGCATAAATTTGCATAAATTATGTAAAAAATGCAGCAATTTATTTAAATTTAGCTTATTTGCGACCTAACGATGCAACTTTTCCAAATTTTCCACAGCATTATAATTATGAAAAGTTAGCTTACATTATATGGTATATGTGTGCCAAGTTTCATAATAATTGACTAACAGGAAATATTTATTTTTATTTTTTGAAGTTCACTCTTTAAAAATGGCCAAATCTTGCCTTAGATTTCATTGACATGTCTCTAATTCAATAATAATGCCACAGCCATATATATATATATTTTACATAGTGGTAGTAGTGGGCTTTTAGAATTTAACTTCCCCCCCCCCCATTTTGTCCAGTGAAATCCTCCCTATAATTTGACGAAGTAAAGGTTCTAAGCAACTCGGCAAGCCGATATGGGAAATTCAACCCCCCATGGAAAACAAAAAATGTGTACAACAACATAATTTCTAAAGTAGCTTACACCTTTTTGTTCTGTCAGTTCAAGGGAAAAATTTCCCCTTGATTGAGTAAAAGAAACAGTTTGTACCCAAAGGTGCCGATGTGAGATTGAACGAATCTGCTTGAAATGCTACATCGCGTGATATTATGAATTCATCCACAACACACTTCTTTTTTCAATTTTTAATAATAAAATAAAGAATTACATTAAATATACATGAATGTAACACAAATGGTAAAGAAATTTTATTAAAAAATGAAATGTATGTCAAACATTGAACTGTAATCATAATGGAAATATGATACAAATTTTCATTGGACATGTTCCAGTCCACCTAAACTACCAAAAGCAGACATATGCATTTACCTCCTACCAGCAAAATCACGACTATGCCATACCCGAAAACAATCAAACCCACCACCAACATGCATAAACTTATTGTTGCACTGCGGAGCACTGCAATAAGTACTAACCCTCTTCTGCCCTCGACCTGCCGCATAACACACAGCACACTGCCTCCTCACACCACCCTCAGCCATCTCAGGTATATGGACAGTACAAAACTGATCATGAGTAGGAACAGCCTGAACTGTCTCATTTACCGGAGGTCTATCATATTCTGCCAACCCACAAATCTGCCTAACTATCTCCTCCCTAAAATCTACTATACTATAAGTGTTAATACGATGCAAATCCAGGTTGTCTGGATTACTTACGCGATGCTCCTGAAAGAGAAGAAAACCGTTAACTACTGCAATATCAATAAGGTGGAAGAACAAAGTCTTCCACCACCTTTTACATTTACGGGAAACATTGTGACATGCAAGTAACTGGTCTGACCTATCTACTGCATTCATGTACTGATTGTATCTATGTATTGCATAGGGCTGGTTCACTTGTAGCTCCTAAAACACATCATTAGTCTTCGTCCTTCTTTTTGCAACCACTTTCTCATTCGCGGAATCAATTGATGTAACCAATGAAACAGGCTTGTTATCAACCCATTGCACGGTTAGCACATTTGATTCCCGTTCCCACCGCATGCTACCTTGTGGCTCCTCCTTCGCCCACACTTTCAGATCTTTCAAGGCTACGGGGAAACCCACCCTGTTGGTTTTACATGTGCCTGATGATGGGGTATCCTTCAAAAGGAGATCTTGGACTAACTTAGGGGACGTAAAATAATTATCAAAAAATACATGATATCCCTGCCCCAAGTATGCGTCCACCAACTTCATCACCACATCATAACCGAGGCCATTAAGCGATGGTGCATCATGCTGCGACTTACCTATATAAACATTAAACTCAACAGTATAATCATTAGAGCTATCTGCCAATACCCAGAGCTTTATCCCAAACTTTGTAGGCTTATTTTTCATGTACTGCCTAATACCTGACCTATGTTTGGACTTCACCATGCATTCATCGACAGCAACATTCTGACGCGGTTGGTATAATAGATGGCATCGCTCTTTGAACGACGCTATAAATTCCTCAACCTTACGCAGTTTGTTGCCAGGAGTCTCGTCGGCAGGATCTACAACATGCAAGAACCCCATGAGAGATTTAAACCTGATACAGGAAAGTATCTTCCTCGCCCAAAGACCGTGGTAAAGAGTCTTTATGCTCCAATACATTTCTACTGCTGAGTCCACATGTACCAGACCAAAATAAATCAAAAGAGCAATCAAATGATTTATTTCCACAACAGTAGCTTCCTGCCATGCCCCTTCCCCAGTGGTATATGAACCATGCCCCCCAGCTGCGACTTTCATGTATGCGTAGCTGTTGGTGTGGGTAACAACTGATTTAATCATCTCAGAGGTGAAGAAGAGATGAAAAAACTCTAAAGCAGTCGTCATACCCCCCGCAAGAGATGCTTATCAAAATGAATTCCCGGCGGACGGTTTGGTTGAAAGAGAGGGAGCGTATTCTTAGTGTCCGGGATATCATATGACTTATAATGGGGAGCCCCATCACCCCGGGCGCTGCCCCTTCCACCCCTGGCGCTGCCCCTTCCACCCCTGGCGCTGCCCCTTCCACCCCTGGCGCTGCCCCTTCCACCCCTGTCGCTGCCCCTTCCACCCCTGTCGCTGCCCCTTCCACCCCTGGCCCTACCCATGGCCCTACCCATGGCCCTACCCATGGCCCTACCCATGGCCCTACCCCTGGCCCTACCCCTTCCACCTGTGGCCCTGGCGCTGCCCCTTCCACCCCTGGCCCTACCGCCCCTTCCCCTAGTGCCAGAAGTACTGCTAAGTGGGGATCGGGTCCTCCCACCCCTATCTTCCTCCTGCCAATCCGGATCCAAGTCATCTACTTCAACATCATCTACTTGAACATCATCATCTACTTCGACATCATCTACTTCGACATCATCTACTTCGACATCATCTTCTTCGTCAACAGCATATTCTTCATCACTATAAGAACAAGAAATATGTATAGACATACTGTTACATGGTATTATTTTACTTTATATAAAACAAAAACGCACGAATTAATTTTTAAATGCCCGAATTAATTTTTAAATGCCCACGTACATGCCACATGCGAAACGTCTTGTTCACACATTTTGAGATCGGTTCAAACCTTTGATTTCTGCGGCAATATATGATAGAACTCTCAAATAAATGCCATATTAGATAGGTTATGTATATATTTGTTATATTTCAAACTAGATATTTTATTATAGACCAAATTCTCATGGCCAGTGTTAGTCAAACTTCACGCTTGCGTCGATGAAAATTTGAGTCGATCGACCATGACATGACAACATCTGTTCACTGAAAAACATATAAATACTTGCCTTCGGTCGCTATCAGACGTCTCCAACTGTTTGTCCAAGTCATCTTCTTCATCTGTTGATATTCCACCGTCGCTATAGTTCAAACTCTCGTTTTCTAACGCTTTTAAAACGTCGTCAACTGAGAGAGCCATTTCGCAAATGTTTCAACTTGTAAAATGGCAACTGACCGTTGGTGCGCACGTCACTTATAATACAAAAAATGCCATATAAGGCACGGATCTTGCCGTAAACCAATGAAATTCACGATACTACACGATTACAAATAACGGAATCGATTGCCGAGGGTTTTAAGTCCCTACGGTGAAAGGATCCCGGAGATTTTTGAGCCAGAAGATTTCCGGCGGATTACGACGCGTCACGACGCACGCGGAAATTCCGAAAATGCCCATAAAAGTCGTTGTTTATTTCGTAATCTTCCGAAATTTAGGATATAACGCGATTTCGATACGAGGATTCCAATGGTGGCTTTGCTGTCTCCATAGCTTTCAATCGAGCGAAGATATAGCCCAACAAAATTCAAGACATGTTTGTTGTGATCAACATCCGGTACGTTTTTATGAAAATACATATTTTAACGTTTTCAAAGACGATAAATCGCTAGAATTGTATCGTAAACAGACAAAATTAAGTCTGATAGGAGATGTTGAAAAAGCGGATCTAACGGTGGTATTTTCATCTACATAGCATGCGCTGAACCGAAGATATGAACCTGCAGAATCGTAGGTCACCAGTGACCTAAGAACATTAGGACACAACGAAAAAGAGGTTGGAAATAGTAAATATTCGGCGGTTGACTGATGTGTAAAACTACCTGAAAATACAATAAGAACTTCACGCAGTTAAGTAGTAACTTCGGTTAGGTAGTTTTACATAACAGTCAACCGCCGTATATTTGCTACACTCTACCCACACTGGCACCGCACGTTGGAAATAGTAAAGAGTTTAACTGATATTTTTGACAAATTCCGTGTTTTTTTTCACGTTTCTTTCCTGTGTAGCTAGATATAGCGGCACAGCTACATGATACAAACTATGACATGTAACGCATCTAGGCTCTTTCTCGATATATGAGCAACCGAAATAGGCATTAGGGATTATTAGGGTTAGGTTGGGGGTTAGGGTTAGTTGCTCATGTATTGAGAAAGCGCCCGCATCTAGTGAAATGTTCATGTTTCATAATTGTTTTAAGGTGGATCGATACAGTTTTCAAAAATTCAGGTGTCGAACACTTTGAAATTATTAAATTCCGTATTTTTAGGTTTTATTCACCAGGTATCGGGGTTTTCATATATTTTAATCTTTCTACTTCAAATTATGTTAGTTTTAGTACACATAGTTCGTTGCTATGGCAACATACGCGTACGAAATTCACTCCAAAATAGCGTATCGCCTCGTGTAGTTTTTCTTGCGTTATTTTACTTGGAAGACGGACTAGCAATAAGCAAAATATAAAACAAATTTGTAATGCCAATTTTTTAACATTACAGATTATTTTATTTTTCGTATAATGAAATATTTTTGCGATGCAATATATACAGCATGCAAAATTTGAACATAGGGCACCGGACAAAATAATGAGATATAATAGCGCATTGTTTTTCAAAAATGGAATTTTTTAATGACGTCAGAAATTGACATGAAAACGTATATAACACGCGCAATGACGCGGATGGCGCGAGCAACTGCTCACGTCAGGTCAATTTGGAAGTTTTTTCGTTAATATTTCCGCGCGCACAAATGATCAAGCGGGTTTGTTCATATAGTATGAGGTTTTGTTTTCGCGATTCTTGCCAAGCTTTTTGTGATTACTATATCGAGCCACCTTAAGGCAAGAAGAACATTGAGTAGACATTGTATCTAATTATTAACATTTAAGATATTAATAGTATAATGGTATATGAGAATGGGGCATTCATGGTGTTATTAGTTTATGCATATGTGATATGTAGATCGAGATGTAGATAATAATGTAACTTGATTACATTTTTGTGAAGTTTAAACTGTCGGTTGAAAACCATGCCATCAATGAAAAGTTTTTCTCTCACCATTTTGACCTTTTTGCTCACTGCCTTTGCTCTTTTAAGTTCAGGGTATAGAGTCTTTCTTTTTCCTTCAATCTCCGATGGAAACTGTTCCGATATTCCAACTCCTGATCCTTTAAACATTTTTGCGCGTTTAATATGATGTATTCCCGATCTTGATGGTAACTGAATTTTGCAATGATCGGTCTTGGTTTGTGGCTAGCTTTCTTCTCGCTTCTTTCCTAGGCGATGTGACCTGTCTATTTTTATCACTGTCTCCGCGTTTTCAATCCCCATCTTTGTTCAAGAAGATCATGAATAACCTTTGTTGTGTTTTCATGTTCATCTTCTTTAATATTACAGATCAATGACGACATTGTCGCCATTGTGTATATATAGCTTCGTATTCTCGGTTTTCAATTTTTCGATACCTTCCATTGCTTCTTTCTCTACTTCGACTTTTCGTTCACTTTCTTTCTTTAAATCACCAATTTCTTCATGTGCGTATTGCTTTACTGCGTTTTCATCTCATGGATTTGGTCTTCTAGGTGGTCGAGTTTGTTTAGCTTCTCGTTCATGTCTAGTATTAAGGCATAAATATCTTTAAGATTAATATTTTTTCCCATTATTTTTGTCTGTCTTCATTGGTGAGTCACTTATCTTTTATATTTTGCATTTTTTTCTTTCATAGGCGTATTTTGTTGTAAATCGTTTGAATTTTGTGAAGAACGCTTGGAAGCGTGTACACTAAACGCCGTGACACTTGACGCCATGACACATGATGGGAATAATCATGGTTTTAAATAAGTTTAACACATCAATATAGCCTCGTGGTAATACATATGAAATGGCTACTGAGATACTATATTTGTGTTCCCACGAGGCTACTGAGATACTATATTTGTGATTCCCGCGGGGCTACTGATGTGTTAAACTTATTAAATACTATGATTATTCCCATCATTCTTTTAGCCCTCATATTGTACATTTGACCATTGTCTATGACAACCTTAATTCAAATAGCTGTATTCATTACAGACCACAATAGATGGATTTTTACCTATAGCGCTGCAGGGCATCATAGTTTTTCGGCAGGGCAATTCTACCCGATACCCTCTCTATATCGAAAACGGGATAGTTTTGCCCTGTTTGGATGTCACCCTTGCATTATTCTTTTGTCATGCTTTTGACAATTTCCCACATGTATATCATTTTTTCTTTTATGCGAAATTCTTTTTCAACAAACCATGGTCTTGTTTGCAGGTGTTGAATGGCCAAGTGGTGGATATGGTCTTCCTAAGCCAAGGTCAGGATGTCCAAGTAGTAAGACGAGTGTATGGCGTGAGGGTTGGAGGATTCAGGATATGGAAGATACATCCAAAAGTAACAGGACAAGAATGTCCAGTAGGTCGCATATGGACGGCAAAATTTTTGGAATTAAAAGAAATGTAATCAGGACTTTCTGCATGAAACAAAACAGTAGAATACAAACAAGGTCTTGGCCTAAAGGTAAGGTTTCTATAACATACACTGATTACATCTGACACAGCCATACATATGTTACATTAGAAAACCCAAGAGATCCTGAAATAGGCCGCTTGCATTAAATTTAAAATAGTTTTAATTATTTTAGATACTATTTTATAAAGTCAAAACAGTGGGCGAGGGGATGGTACGGCCGCTCGGTATACTGTTAATTCCAATATCGGTATATGGGCACAAGTTTTTCAGTCATACCGACATACTGAAATTTTCAATATACCAGAACTTTTCGATATGCCGTAATAATCGCTTTGTGTTGTATCACAATACAAAGATGTAGAAGTTTCTTGTTTTGAAAAACAATTTCTGTCAACGTTCGCGTAAAAACTCTTTCGAAATTGTCGCTGGCAGTGTTTCCATTTTTCAAAATCGAAAGCTCCTTCAAATTGCCGCTAAGGAATTTTTCTCTCGATGAACAAGGCCCAAAAACCGGTATACCGACAATATCTGTATAATTTTTCCGGTGTACCGATACTGGAAATTTCTCATCCCGAACATCCCTTCTGGATGGTATGGAGAAAGTGGGATTTTCAAGTCAATGAACTAAAGACAATAAAACTTTCTGACCACTGGATTGTGACCGGATAGCACTATTGTTATGCTAAATGTTATGTAAAGGTCGATCATAACTAAAGCCTGAAAATATTCACTGCAGTGGTTACCGCCAAAAATATAGAAAAAATCAAAATTATTTCATACACATTTTGGAATTATTTGCCCCTTGAAAATGCATTTTTGTCTTTACAGGTTCATATTGTAATTACAAGAGTAAAGACGCAGCGTGTCCGAAAGATATGGCGTCAGGCTGGGTGAAATGGGATGATGAAAATTCTAATAACCTAAATGTAAAAGGAGGATCGCTGCCCGATGGTTTATATAATTATGATACCATGATTAAATACTGCTGTCAAACAGATGGTAACTGGCATGATTCAATTGAACTACCAGTCGTTGAACCATTTTATTTATTAACATCGAGCTCTACTACTACTCCCAAATGTCAGATTGTCAAGTGGGCATTTAGTTACTTGGAGTATATTGTGTTTGATACAGAAGATCAAAATAATAAGGATAGCCAGGGAGGGGATCATGTGTTCACTGAGAATGGAAGGACTGTATACTATTGTTACTATGAAGGTACGTTATATACAAGTTCGTAATTTCGACTGCGCATCCAAATGACGCGTTCTGAATCATAACAGATACCTGAGACTTGATTATTTACAATATGCGAATTAAAGTATTGAACAGTTCAATCATTCATTTGTTTTTTACACATGCCCACATTTTAAACACCTGTCATTAAAGATTTAAAGTAAACAATTTGTTGATAACAACCTGGGGCCGGTTGTATAAAACTCTTAACTACGTTTTAACTACCCATTTTCTAGTTAAATGGTAGTTAACTTTAACCACGTAGTTAAGTTGGTTGTATAAAAACCTAGTTTAGCGTTAACTGCAGTTAAAATGTAGTTAAAGTTAACTATGCTCAAGGGCATAGTTAACTTCCCAAAGCGTAGTTAAATATGGCGTTTTGTAGGAGTGATGAACTTTAATCAGTCAAAAAATACTAAAAGCAACGCTTACCGAGGGTTTTCAATCATCATCTTCCCTAGAAAGGTTTTTCTGATACTCGTGAGCTTTTATAAAACGCTATAATTTTGGTCTTTTCGACGAAAACGGAATATATTTTTTGCATAGGAAGATTTATCGATGACGAGAGGCAACCCATAACAAAGAAAAACAATGTCGCTTTTACCAAAGAACTGCAGTTTGACTTTCATGGTAAATGCGCCTTTTTCGTAGACTTTATTGGTCTTTATGTCTTGTTTTCTTGCATATTTTTCAATATTTTGAATCAAAATACCGCCATTTTTTGTAAATATGAGTCCGCAGTCGTTTTCAAAATGCTTGTCAGCGGTTGCTAATCAGCGCTTACTTTGTGTTATTTCATGTTTAATAATGCCACGCGAACCCCACGCGCAGTTAACTGTGTGATTAGTTAACTACCCGACTAACTACGTTTTGTGCAACGCAGTTAAGTCATGTAGTTAACTAATTATAGTTAAGGATTTAACTACGGTAGTTAACGCTAACTATAGTTAACTTTAACTACATTTTTATACAACCGGCCCCTGAACATGATTTGTCGGTTGGCGAGAATTCAATTTCGATGATATATTAGTGTTATGCGAAAGCATCGCTAATAGTTTTAAACTTTGATTTTTAAGATTCTTTAATTCTATTTCAGACTGCCGCCGTGCACTGATGACTAATTATAGCGGTTCATTTAGATCACATCAAGCACCAGTTAGTGAAATCGATCCGCACTCGCAATATTGCTCCTGGTTAATTACGGTTGTTGAAACATTTGTTGTTTCATTGAGTTTTAAAGAACTGACTATACCAAGTTGTGATGATACATTTCTAAGAATATACGATGGTGCAAATGACACAGCTTCGTTGCTTGGCACATATTGTGGTTCAAATGCAACCACACAAGTCAAGATTTCATCATCTACAAATAGTTTATACATCTTGTCAAATTCTGGAAGTTATGGAAGAAATCCCAAAAATAGTTTTACTTTTCAATCCCAGTATGAGAGTATGACAGGTTGGTATAATTGTACATGTAATAAGTTAGTTCTAATCCGGCCTGGATATATGGGTGGATATGATATACGCTACATATCCCTTATGCTCAAATAGCAAGATATATTCATGTTGCGTTCTGAAACATCTTACTCTTTTGTTTTGCAAGCCTACAATTTGCCATTGTAATAGGCATGTAATACTGAGACCATTTCCCTTATACATGTCATTTACCTAAATGCATAATGTCCAAATCGCGTTTCCAATTGATAAACCGACCACATAACCACCGGAAAAAATAGACCTCAAGCTGGAAATACCACTTAAGGTGGTCCTCTACCAAAACATTTTTTCCTTCGTTTTAATAGTATGAAACTCATCTGTTCCTATCTTGTTTGGCTCGATACTCTGACCAAAACAATATTTTGGTCCAGGACACTGTTGCCATGGTTCCCGAGATAAAGCACCCCCTGTGGTGAAATTCATGCAATTTTATAAACACAATAACTAAATAAGCATTAATGATAAAATTCTGGAATAACTTTTATTTACTAACAAATAACATTGTCTAGGAGTTGAAGTAAAACAATCAACATTGAAACATTATCACCAGTTTTATAGATCAAAAACTGGAAGGGCATTTGACGACTCGCATGGAAACTGTCACCACTTCAAAACTATTCAACATAACTCAATTATGTTAGTTCACCTCCTAGAGCTTGATATGATGAGTCTATGCTGAAAAGTTTATCAAGATAGCTTCAATAGCTCTTCAGATATCCTGCGCGCAATAATGGAAATCGCTAGTTTTGCTAATTCGAGAAAAATGCATTTAAAGTTCAATGTTCGGTTTATCAACATGATCGTCACATTAAGGTGGTCTTATACATTGAAAACTTTTTTTCCCCTCATTTTTACTCTAATATTATAGAATATGGGTGACTGACACAAAATCACTCACTGTTATACAATTTGTGGATTACTGTTACAATTTTTAGTGATAAAATATGGGTGGCAGACACAAAATCACTCACTGGTATACAATTTGTGGATTAGTGTTACAATTTTTAGTGACAGATAGTTGATTATAGTTTATATATTCGGTATATAAATGTGCCCATATAGATATTTGGAAATTATGTAAAAGTAATATTTGTATATGCCAGTTTAAATAAACAACATATTTGCAAGTGTATGCGCCTTATATTGGGAAACCTTTTATTTATTTATATTATACGCACAAATGAAAAATTCGACATGGAGCTCCCCTATATTTTCATATGCTCACAAAATATACGTTGACTAATTCGGGGTCGAAATCACATAGCCAAACGCATCCTAAACGGGAGAGGTAGGCATATATATCATGAAAATGCCATGCTAGATTTTTTGAAAAATGCTTAACACGTACTATTTCAAAACCTAAGTTTGGTTCCCAGCTGTGACCTCCGCCGTTGCCGTCTTTAAAAAGACACCAATGTTTAACCCTTCGGTTCTTTGAAAGGTTATGGCAGATCGACTTTCGTCGCACTTTACATGATGTCCTCAATCAGTCATAGCTTTGAAGTGGAACCGTAATTACAGAAAGTATATAGCATGAAAACAATTTGCTTTCACGCCATTATAACGCCTCTCCCGCCTAAATATAAACGACTTGTTCTTGGTGTAATTTGAAATAAAATCGTTTAAAATCACTATATAGCTAGGGAGGGGTAGGCGGGTACTCTTTGGAGGAAAAAACCTTTTCGTAAATGCTCCAATGCTCGCGATTTTCCAATAACATGTCGTTGCTATGGTGGTTGCTACGGGGGAAAAATTTCAAACAACCTGCTATTTTCCCCTATTTATCCATTTTACGCCAAACAAATACAAAAATTAACACCAGAAAACGAAAAAGGGATCATTAATGATGCATAATATGTCTAATTTCAAAATAGGATTTTCTTTTAAAATTTGGTATGGGACAACCTTAACTTAGACAAGCCTATATGAGTACCCAACATCGGCAGCCCATGTGGATAGGATGAAGTATAACGATGATATGGCCAATAAACTTTGTCCATTCGTTCATTGGTCCAATGGACATTATACATATTCCGTTGACAAACACTCTGGCTAACTATCCACATGGGGCCGGGTTGATTGGAATTTAATGACGTCACTGCTTTTCCACTAGACGAGTGAAATGTCTATTGGACTTTTATAACGTTTTATAACTTATTTATAACAATTATAACGTATTTTTACGATTTTAGAAAAACAACCAAGCCAACCGACTTCGGTAGATAATAACGGCGATTCTGTTTCTAAGAAAGTCACCACAATCTCTACAATTTCTACTAAACCAGCGATTTCACCGTCCCAAACTTTAACTGGGTCTGAAGGCAAGTGAGGTTTTTGCTTAATTACATTGGGATTTATTTTAATGTAGTTTGTATGTAGTTTGTATGTAGTGTAATATTGTGCGGTGTTTATTGTGGTGTACGGTGTACTTATATGTATAGTATATGTGGCGTATGGTGTGTAGGGTGTGGCGTGGCTTGTTGTGTGCATGTAGTGAAAGATAAAGTTATAATGCTCATGTGTTGTAGGTCTGTTAAATATTTTCTTGTGTGAACCAACATATGATCCTAATCCTAAACCCAACCCTAACTCCAAAACGTTTGTTTGGGTTTGCTAAAAGTGTGTTGTTACTTGGGGGCCTACTGTTGTGACTTCAGAAGAAATCATTATGTATATATATATTAGCCTAATACTTAAAATGTTTTGTTGCTACTCTGAGTTTTATGCCGTAAAAGCAATCATCCGGCAACGGTTATTGCTTCAGAATGTCAGTTCGTTGAAGTTTTCTGACGATACTCCTGGCTTGCTGACGCGTGTACATAATTTCATATTTTGCGCGCTACCGTAATTCCCGCTAATAATCTTTTTTGATGTCGGCACTTCGAGAAAATCTCGGATCTTGAATTCAGTAGAAGATTCTTGTTTGCTTTTAAGATGCACAGTTTCTCTTGAGTGCACAAGCTACACTGCTTTCCACCGCTTGAATCCGGTGCCATGCTTCAAAATTGATCAGGTTAAGTTGAAAGATCGTCCGCTTTGCTTTAGCTTCCAGACATATTAGAAAGTTCCGTCTCGTTGGCGTAGATAGCGTTCGTAAATGATTTTTTGTTGTTCCTAAATGATTTTTTGTGGTTCCTAAATGATTTTTTGTGGTTCCTAAAACGTTCCTTAAATGAATTTGCAGTCATCCCGACGTAATGCTTAATTTCTCCATTATCACTTGCTACGACTTCAGCTTGATAAACAAGGCTGCTTTTCAGGCAACGTTCTCAGAGTATATAAAAATTATATATACAGGTGTATGTACCACAGAATACCTCAAAAATTTACATTTTCCATATCTTTTTGTCAAATATATATAATGTGACTTCTTAATATTTTTTAGTATAGTTTATCAATATATTTTTTCTTCCTGCATGGGAGTTTTTGGGCTAGATTTCATAGACTTTTTTTTAATTTAACATTCCGTGGAACAAACTCTAATGTACCACAGAATGCCAGTGCGGAGATAAATAAGCAACGGTTTAATCAAATTGTACCAGGATTTGGTGTGTCATGCATGTTGTGTGATAATACTGTACTGATATTGCTAACTTAATTTAGTGAAAGGTAAACACTAAAATCATTACAGCATACCAGTGGTGTAACCAAAGTACACCAGGTTTATCAATAATTTTGAAAAATTCAGTTTGTCAATGGTAAAATTGATTCCTCGGTGTGATTTCTCTATAGTAATAATGTTGTGTTGCATAGAAAAAGTAGTGATCAACATAAATTATACTAATTTTCAAACTTATTTTTAAACTTTCGAATTTTACAGGCATTATGCGGGAAAAAAGTATCAAAAACATACAATGTTATTTTTTGTTTTTTATATGTCAATTAAGACTAATGTATATTCACAAAAATAAAGTATACAGTATATATATATGTTTCCTCCAAATTTTATAAGATCAATAAATAAGACTGGTATTCTGTGGTACCGTGGTATTCTGTGGTACATAGGCTACACCTGTAGTACACATGCATGTTTCGGCGTCCAACGCCTCGTCAGTGCAGCTTGGTACACGTCTCGAATATACAGAAATATTACTAATAATATCTTGTTATTTTTATGTTACTCCATATGTTACTATGTAGGTTTGATACAATATGTGTAAATTCTTATATTTATTCAATCAAAGATAAAACAGACAATTCAAGCAAAATGATTATCATAGCGTCTTCACTGGGTGGATGTTTATTTCTGAGTATCGTGCTGATTATTGTTTTATTGGTAAAGTGCAAACCATGGAACCGGGATCTAAAATTATCAACTCTTGTCAATATTCCACTTGAGACAGTCGGAAATTCACAAGAATCATTGCCAATTGATCAGGTAACATTTTATGGTCTTATAAGGGAATACATGCACGTAAAACGGACATGCGGCGTAAGCATGCATGTAAAACGGACAATAGTAAAGAATGCATGCACTCTTTGAGTTTAAAATACTTTCAATACAATTGTTAAATGAGCTGTATTGATAGTGTAGAAAAGCTGAGACAAATTTTATTTTAGCAAATCTTTTTAGAAATGCTGATATGACCCTAGGCCGCCTTGGGTGTCATTCCGCCTAAATCCTTCCTAACCGGCTGCTACACATTCTGCGATAATTTTCTTTTCTTTATGGCATTATTAAAACAGGACCCAGTTAATCCAGGTAATGAAATGATATCTGAAATAGAGGAGCGAGAATACGCAATACCGAATGTCAAACGCCAAACGGAAACCTACAAAGAGCCTAAAATATCAACACAAAATCCTGGTTATACGGAGCTTGATAAAAACAGACTCAAAGGCAGCAATACAACAGATGATGGCACTTACCAGAAACTACAAAAGCGAGATTCGGATTATGTTACACCGGCTGATGGGAGTACAGGGTCCTACGAAGAAGTCGATGAAGCAAGAAACATTCAAACCTACAAGGATTTTGATCAAAGCAAACGAGAATCGGAGGATTATCCTCATTACCAGAAGTTGGTAAAGGCCTAAACCAGAGGGCTGCGCACATGGACTTACACTAAAGGACCATTCATTATTTATGCATGGGGTTGGTATACCGAAGGGAGATTTGAAACAGTGGAACATGTAAAGTGACACTAATCCCAAATATAATTTTTGGTATGTGTAATATTTTGGTCATTCCATTTCATTCGATCTTGATCAACTTTCTCACTATTTCACTGCCGGATATATGATGTCATTACATGCAGATCTGCAAATTAGTTTTCCTTTCTTTTCTGCTGCTAAAATTCTTCTAATGACATCATATATCCGGCAACAGTTACAGTGAAAATTTTGATCAAGATACATGAGGCTCTGTAGACAATTTACCCCTTCAGACGGAGCTCTGTAACCAAAGAATCTAGATTTATTGTTTTTATGTATTTCTGACTGCTTGATTTCTACGTACAGGGAAGTTAAAAATCAAAATGTTTTAGCCGACATTTTGTCAACATGTTCCAGAAGCATGGCTTCACTTGATATGGTTTGTCGCGAAAACAAACCCGGTTTACTAGCAACTTTCTCGTTATTTCCGAACAGTATTGACTGTAAAATACTTCTGCTTTGCTGTTGACTTTAACTTGGCTATATTTTTGGTTGTGGCACATGTGTTTATAGAATAATTGCAAAAATTATGTATTTTTAAGCAGCCCTCCATTAAAATAACCGAAAATATATTATATGCAAAGTCCTTTGTCTGCCCACTACTCCAGACAGTAAGTAGGCTAGTGACTACCAGTGATTGCTGAAAGTAAGTTGTTAATAAACAGCCGTTGTGCCATGATATACTGTAGTTCTCCTATAATTGTTTAGGGGCTGTTCATAAGAACCATGCTTGCTATGCCCATACCAAGATTGCTTCATATATTGTTCTATATAAATATGTAACCTTGGGGTCCAGTGTCGGCTGCAGCCAAATATATACAACACTGCTAATTATGTTACCTAGTAAAAAGCTGGCTTCTACGCCAGCCTTACAGAACCAATCAAATTTCGTATAACCTCCTATATATATATTTCGTATAAGACACTGAGTGGAGTTTTGCTCTTCAATTCCTTGCCAACAGAGCTTAAACTATTTAATAACTATTCTTCTAACTCTTTCAAAAGGAAATTGAAACAATTCTTCCTTGACCTCAACAATCATGTCGACAAACTTCAACAATTCTCCTGTACTGCAAGTAAAAATTTCCCAAGATGCCAATTTTATAGTCCATGCAAGTTAGTTCTTATATTTATATATTTATATATCTATGTATATATATCCTTGCTTTACCGTATCTATGCACAGTAATTTTTTCGGGGCCATTTTGGCCCCAAAAATGGGGCCAAAATTTTGACCCTGAGACGGCCCCTTTTAGTGGGGCTGTTTTGACCCCAAACGGGGGCCAAATTTACAGCCCTCTTGATGGGGCCAAAACAGCCCCATTAAAAGGCCCAAAACAGCCCCATCAAAGGGCCACTTTATTTTAGTGGGGCTGTTTGCAAAAAAAAAAAAAAAAATTTTTTTGACCCCTGAGCCCCCCCCCCCCCAAACGGGGGCCAAATTTACAGCCCTCTTGATGGGGCCAAAACAGTCCCAGCTTTGGCCCCATCAAAGGGCCAATTTAGCTTTCGTTGGGGTTATTTTCGTTCGTAATATATAATAATATTAATAACTTAAAATAAAGCTAAATTGACCCTTGTTAATAGGAACTAAAATTGGTGAAGATAAAATATAATAGTGAGTTACACAACAATTTAAAAGTTAAAAAATATATATTTATAAGTTTGATATTAATCTTAGTTTACACACATATATATATACATGCAAGTTAACAGTGGCAAAACTAACAATGGCAAACTAGCATGCATGCATGCTATGCAATGCAAATTTTAAATTATTTGTGTTATTCAAATTTCAAAACTTACAAAACTTAATCTATTGCCTTAAACTCGATGCAGGTTTACTAGCATTTGATTGCATGACCAGTAATTGCCATCGCAGCTAATAGAACTCATCATATATGGTTTGGAAATTCCATGAAGTACATTATAACTCAGTATCTATATTATTGTCCAGGTTTCTGCTAGATTTGAAAATACGTTCTAATTGTCCACTATATATTGTGTTTACGCACCCTTGGGATCAATTAGTGCTGAATCATGCAGATTCTAAAAATACTGATTTCAAAGGGTTGCAGCTTTTTTGAGACACCCTGTATATATTATTTTTGGATTAATTACTGGATAAATTAATTATTCTTTCTGAACAAAACCATTTTTTGGTTGAATAATGAAATGAGCTCTCAAGACAGTTTATTCCTTTATTGAACAGATCCAGTGGCTAGAATGTTTTTGTAGATAACCGGTTGCCTTGCATGGTGTGTCAACTTTCAAATCATCTTAATTCTTAAAGAAGAAATGGTGACAATTACTATAGATAATAGACTAAAACAATACGGTACACTTGAGTGTAATTTTAGGTTTAAAAGACAATGTTTTAATTCCTATGACCGACAAAAACTGGGGGGGGGGGCTTAGTCGAAAGGGTCCTTGAGCCAGAGGGACCCACACTTCGGTTTGACTAATTGAGGGCTTCACACCCCATGCACACAGGGCAATAGAGCTCTTTCTTGTGTCTGTGGTATAAGTTGTCAGTAACCTATACAGTGGCAATCACCCTCACAGTAAAACCAAACAAGTTTAGGATAATAAATTAAACAGGGCACATTGTAATTAAAAGGGTTAAAAGTAACTCAGCAAAAAATGTTCTCTTCCTCAAGTGTACTTTTACCCTGTCAAAGGGAGATCAAGGGAAAACTTGGCTCATTTTTTGCTTTTCGACTAGTGATTTTCAACTTCTGGCTGTTTGGGAACAAGGCTGACCTACCTATGGGACCTTGTTCGAAAGAGCCTCTGGGGGACATCAGCCACTAGGACCAGACTCAATCAATGCACCCAGGGTTTCTTAAGCCGAGAGCCCCCGCTAAGCCAAAGTTAGATCAGTGATCTAAGGTGCATTGGATCTCAACATGTTATGTCTAAGAGTGTGGTCTTAACTGAGACAAGGTCAGGCAAAACTCAAAAACGTTCTGTTAAATCATGTCCAACAATATGTCCAAAATATTCCTTGTCCTATTCAAACTTCAGTTAGGCACTACACGTACTATACCAATGGTGTTTGTTATAATCACTAACCAATACAGTGGTAATCCCCCCACAAGCGGTGGAAAAAATAATTTTCTTCCTCTGAGCACAGCCTAAAGATAACACATTTCCTGCAGCCTGAAGATCACGAATATGTCAAACCTAGGCTTATCTAGCTGTAAATTGTAGCCTATAATGCACATACATACTGTCTGGTGAGCATGGTTTCAAACTAAAGAATGATTTCTTGGCAGTTGGCAGATATATCTAATGGCAAGTCGGCAACAACAGTTTTCTATTTTGTGTTTATTTGTTTTCGTAGGCTCGTAGCAATCGCCAGTTATCACTAATCCAGAAAAAGTTACAAATTGAAATAGGTCAATATTTTTGTGGTGTTTATATGAAATCTATTTACTTAACAACTTATCGGGTAAGTTCTGTATATATAGGTTACAACCCGCACTCCCGATAACCTATATATACAGAACTTACGGTTACAGCACAGCAACTGGCCTCTGTAGCTCAGTTGGTTAGAGTGCTGCACCGGAATCGCAGGGCCGTGGGTTCAATTCCTGCCAGAGGACCTAGTGTTGCATTTTTCGCAACCGTTCCTGGTTAGGTCTTAAATTGTGTATATATCTACTCACTTGGATTATCCACCAAACCCAGTATAACAACTTAATAACTTACTTAGTACTTATGGTGCAGCCGAAGCAGGCTTAAATCTTGCTTCAACAGTTCAACTGCTTGTAGCTTTGACCAACTAGAAACTTTACTGTATGCAGAGCGTAAGGATGTAGTACAGTTAACATAAGTAGTCAAGCAAAGTAGCTAGTGGCATGAGGAGCATGCAATCTCGATTCTTGTGAGATAAAACTATCAGCCAGCGAGGTTATACAATCAACAATATTGCAAATTTCCTGTCAACCATGACTGGTAAAGCAAATTAAGCCCATAGTGAGACATAATTATGTATATAATGAGTCTTTCTTCAAATTTTCAAATCAACCTAAAAAATTCCTGTGGCTGTTGAAGAATTTCCTGCGAACTCTGCTTGCATGCTCGCCTATTGTTTTCACCCCTGGCCCACAGAAAAACCAAACAAATAATTTACTTTGACAATGAAAGATATTGGAAATTGACTGTTTTAAAACCAGACTGCATGTATCTACTATTCTACATATGTTTCTTGTCAACACATTCAGCAGCACACTGTATTGTCATTGGTATTTTTAGGGAAAATTGTTGGGAATTGGTTACAAAATGTCTCACTCTAGACAGGTTAGGATTATAAAATATATAAAATATATAAAAGGCACATTGTAGTTAATTAAGAGGTTAAAACACAATGGTGAATACACACAGTATCTCTTGTTAACCATTAAGTCACAATGTACTCTTCCTCAAGTGCAATTTTATCCGGATTAATAATGTCAGTCAATATCAAAGGAAAAGTTACCCATTTTAAGTTATATATTTCAAAGTCTTTTGAAACAAAAACCATAAACATATGATCTCTAGGGTATTGGACGTGGGTCGGGCAGCAGGGCTAACTTGGCTTACCTCAATCAGGCATTTGCTATTATTTCCTAATAATTTTCATTTTTGTCTATTTGGGAACTAAGCTACCCAGCATATCCCCGCCAGGATCTGGGCAAAGTATTAATGCTGTATTTAAATTAATATAATGCTGTAAGTGACTTATCATTTCTAAGGGCAATAACTGTGAAATATTGTCACTGCTCATGAAAATGTGATTTCAGGTTTGATACGACACAAATAGAAACAGCACAGGCACCAAATTTACCTGTGCTTGGCCCTTGTAAACAGGTAGTCCAAGCAATAAGCATGCATAAATCTGGTAAGGGATGTCATTTTATTTGTGTGCAATTACCAAATATATTTCATCCGATATTATATATTGTACTACACACAGGTATGTGTACTCCTGAAAGACCTGAAAAGGCTATGAATAAATTCCTCTTGAGAAAGCGAGCTAGCATAGCTCTGGTAGCTGTGCTGGCAGCTGGCTAGGGTTCTACATCCTCTAACCATCGCCAACATAAACAGTCATTGATGCCATACCAGGTTCTCGACAGAAATTATATTATGATAGCACATACTGTATTATTACAAAGAAAGGATTGTTCTCCTCTCATAAAAAGCTAAAGATTTTGCTTTCGTGATTGTATTAACATCAAAGCTAAATGAGTCAATATTTCATATACTTTTAAAAGTATCAATTCATGATCATCAACAATATAATTTTCATACCTTGTAGCAGACAAGTGCAGTTCTACTCGCTTCGACCACATATTATTTCAGTATTTATCGCTTGAAATGATAATCTGTAAATACAAAGGCATATAGAAAGTTTTAATGTCTATTAATAACATATTCTTGAAGCCAAAATAATAATGCGACGAGCGTCGGCTAAAATTATACGTGAAAACAATCGATTATATACCCTATATTTACACGCAAAATCTAAAAATATTTACATAGTTTAACACTTACTTTTCAGATTATTGTTTGAATCTTCAAATATTGGAATATTTCTTCCTATTTTCGTTAAAATTTGCAGAAGAATTGGCCGTATAAAGCTTTAATTGAATAAGATTTTTGAAAGGACGCGCTGGGAGAGCACGCTCGCTAAACATCCTGGGTGCCCATATATGGCACTCGTCTGCATACCGCTGAAGGCACTGATCTCAAATATCTGAACAATCCAGCATTTAAGCAACAATAATCAGCAACGATAATCTCTGTCTTCCTGACAAAAACTTTTCATCCCATCTTCAAAATAATTATCTTCATTATTTTCCCAAAATAATTTATTAATCTTTATTTATAGGACTACAGAGTTCCATGAGTTTTTCGCCATTGTATTTGAACTCAACTAAAACAAAGTCATTTCAACTCAATCATATAATTATGTCGAAAATCAGATAGATTTTTACTTTTAATTTGTTTAATATGGCTACGGGTGAAAAAACTCTCTTGGCAATTGAAAATATACTGGGAAGAATTTTAAAAATACATGTGCTTTGATACGACGCAAAACATATTAAAAATTCAACGTTTGCGATCTATCGAATTGACGTAATCGATCGAAAGGAGGTCGGTAATCTTCGAGTTAAGCCCCTCGAGTTAAGCCCCCTCGAGTTAAGCCCTTTTCGAGTTAAGCCCCGACCACGCCCTAACCACGCCCTTTTTCGTCGGGGGCTTAACTCGAAGTACGAAACACGATTTGAGTTATTCGAGTTAAGCCCCGGGGCTTAACTCGAAGTTTGACAAAGAAGTTGTTGTTCGAGTTAAGCCCCAACTTTTGAAGTATGTCAACGAGTGAAGTATATAAAGTCCGAAAATAGCCTGAAAATAACCAGAACATTAGTCACGAAGTGCTAAAACACAGAAACTTTTTCCGAAAATAACTAATCGTTAATATAACAAGATTGTCCAACAATATTTTAGGTTTTTTAATATTATATTCAAATAACAGTAAACAGGTAATTATTTATACTTTTAGTGGTTCTTTCACCCACAACAGTCAACACAACGGAAACAATATATTAATTATAAAGTAGATATAATCCTATAACGTTCATATTTGACAAATTGTTTCAATGTTGACCATATCGATAAATTAACAGTTCTCGCAGAGTGATCGGTAACAGAACGCAACTAAAGTAAAGACTAAAGGGCTGGGAAGGGTGGAAATTTTGAAAAAAGGAGTCCTATATATAGGAGGGCTATATATTCCACGCAATCAACGATTTGCCGTCAGTCGTCAGTTTTACTTCTGCGCAGACCCACGTTGCCTTGGAATTAAACCATTTGCCAGCAATATTAAAACTCCACCCAATGAAGTTGACGTCAAGAGAGATTCACAACTGTCATCGGACGATATATCCCTCCTACAGCACAGAGGAATCCCAGTAAAATACGACAATTAGAGCCATTTATGTGTCCGAATACATTGAAACAATTTGTCAAATATGAACGTTATAGGATTATATCTACTTTATAATTAATATATTGTTTCCGTTGTGTTGACTGTTGTGGGTGAAAGAACCACTAAAAGTATAAATAATTACCTGTTTACTGTTATTTGAATATAATATAAAAAAACCTAAAATATTGTTGGACAATCTTGTTATATTAACGATTAGTTATTTTCGGAAAAAGTTTCTGTGTTTTAGCACTTCGTGACTAATGTTCTGGTTATTTTCAGGCTATTTTCGGGCTTTATATACTTCACTCGTTGACATACTTCAAAAGTGGGGGCTTAACTCGACTTCCTTGTCAAACTTCGAGTTAACCCCCGGGGCTTAACTCGAATAACCCAAATCGTGTTTCGTACTTCGAGTTAAGCCCCCGGCGAAAAGGGTTGTGGTTAGGGTGTGGTCGGGGCTTAACTCGAAAAGGGCTTAACTCGAGGGGCTTAACTCGAGGGGCTTAACTCGAGGGGCTTAACTCGAAGATTACCGACCTCCTTGACGAGCTGTCCGGCGTGTCAATAACATTACAAGTATTCTTCAAACTAAGAAATATCCAACGCGAGAATATCATCGTCTACCGAATTTATAGATTTTTAGTTCAACAAGAATAATTTGCTTGTTTCAAGAAAAGTCAGAATATTATTTTATGACGCAAGAATATCATTCTTCAAATAAGAAAAAAGTCCTCCGGATTATCTTGCCTAGATTAATTTTCTTATTTTAAGAAATGTTTTCTTAAAACAAGAACTTTTTTCTAATAAGTTTTCTTGACAAGAAATAATTTCTTAAAATAAGAAAAATAATCTAAAAAATAAGAATTTTATTCTAGGCTAGACTTTGATTTTTTGCAGTGGGACTGCGGCTTTAGTACAAGTACATGTGCTGTATGTGGTTGTTCATGGCCGCTATTCTTGCAAATGGGGTCAAAATAGCATTTGTAGCAAGAGATTTGTAAACAAACTGCTCTCCTGTTTTGGCAAATTGGCCAAAAATGGCCTCCGTGTTTAAAAGTAAAAAATTTACTCAAAATAATTTCGTGGCAAAAACAGCTCTAAATTCTAAAAGGGGCTAAACAGCCCATAATGTGACAAGACGGCCCCAGAGTTGTGTCTTGGCTCCTGTCAGAGTCAAAACGACCCCCTTTCAAATTGGCCCCCTATGGCTAAAACGGCCCCAGAGTTGCGTTTTGGCCCTGTCAGGGTGTCAAAACGGCCCCTGTTTAAAAGAGCCCAAACGGCTCCCTTGGGCTAAAACGGCCCCAGAGTTGTGTTTTGGCCCCTGTCAGGGCCAAAACGGCCCCTGTTTAGAAGAGTCCAAACGGCCCCTTGGGGCTAAAACGGCCCCAGAGTTGTCTTTTGGCCCCTGTCAGGGCCAAATCGCCCCCTCTTTTAAAGAGCCAAAACGGCCCCCTGGGACCAAAATGGCCCCAAAAAAATTACTGTGTGACGTTATATTTCCCTTTAAACTTTGTAAATATATATACGGTATATATAAATATATATACGGTATATATATATATATATATATATTTTTATATATATATATATAATACATTTCCCCTCCCCCCCCTTGTTAATGATTAAAATATGTACTTGATTAATAAATTTAATAGTACGTGCAGAGGGCCATTACGAAGAATACCGTTTAGGTAATAATGTTGTTCAACCCTTTCTAAATATAATTGATTTAATATTAAAAAATAATAATAGTGTAAGTTTGTGTTCGTTATTATAATAATGTGCCTATAATCCCAACTTTTTTATTTCATAAATGTACATTAGAACCCTTAAATAGTAGCAATTTTAAAAAATTTATCCATCTTAGCATACAAAACTCCAGAACCCAGCGATTGCGGCGAACCACATGTCGAAAGTCATCGTGACACTGCCGTCTGCGCCTATTCAAGTTCAACGAGAGAGCATCGTCGTGTAAGTACAATGTATATTGTTCTATTTCACATCGCTCTTATTCTCGCGTTCAGCAATCATCCCACAAATATGCCCTTTTCATATGGATAGGTCGTAAGGGATCTATTCGTGACCAAAATCGGCGAAGACACCGAGGAGAATTATCCATCAATACCAACAACGTCCACTGGTACTGATGTGTTGGCGTTAGAGTCTGATTTTGCAGATGAGTGCATTCATTCTGTCGAACTTTCTTTTCTCTGTAAGTAAAATATGCAAAACAATGAATACCAATGAACTATTTTCCAGTTAAGTTATGCTTGATATACAAATATATAAATTATTTCCTAGAGGCAAGACGCTTCCAGTCAAACACCAGAGTGTCCAGGTTGCAAGAATTTGACAAGGAAAAATCGACAGCTCCGCAACAAGATCATTCATCTGAAAAAGAAAATACAGGACAAGGAAACCGAAATTTATCAACAAAAAGGTTAAATTGATATTCTTGGCTATTTATTAGTAATTTTACGTGGGAATTAATTGCGTTTCCATCAATAATCAGAGTATTCACTATAGACAGTCCACAGTGTCAACAATGTCAATGAGGCCTTATTTTATCTTTTTGTTCGGGGAAAGTCATGTTTCCTGCAGGAAAATACCCGTGCAACCAAAATAGATAGCTAGACTGTGCATGGTCTATATTGAGATTTCTTGTTAGGTACAGCAAAATAGATTAAGTTTCATTCACTGTAGCTCCATGTAAGAAATTAGGGGGGCTATACCATATATGACAAGAATATGGCTTTTGACTTGTTTTAGTCTGAAATTTGGTCTATGAATTAGAATTATTTGTATATTTATTTAGTCGTAATTATTTGTAAATTATTTGTTCGTAATACTTGGAGCTAGGCCCTTCCCGATTGTGCTAGTAAAACTAGCACATTATGCACATAGCAATGCTTGTTTTTTCCCAAAATTATGCTTAAATTTATGCTCATTTTTCAAAATTATGCTCATTTAGTTGAAAAAAATGCTTGACACCAGTGGATTCTAACGATCGCTTTCGGGCAATTTGTGCAGGATTTGGCCTATTCCCTGCCTCGTTAGTGCTTCCTTGTGTGGCCTGTAAGTTATTTTGTGACGTCATCTTGTTTTTTCAATTAGCCAGTGCTTCCACTTTCAGATTTGTATTTCCGTATGACCGTATCGGATTATCAGATAATAAAATTAGTAAAACGTACTTTATTTTGACTTTATGGGGAAATAAAAGATGAAATATAGTTTTCCTAAACTCACTAAAACTGCATGAACACCAAAAATATGAAAAGTTTTGCTTTTTACCACCCAAAATTCAGATGAATTAGTGAAAAATTACTAAATTATGCTAGCAATTCTTTTCTTAAAAAAATGCAAAAAATATGCTCGTTAAGCCAAATTGTGCTGAAAATTATGCTAGCACAATCGGGAAGGGCCTACTTGGAGCATTGTTCACTAGCCTCCTCCGTACTCCTGACAAAGAGATTCCTGCGGAGGAGGCTACATTGTTCAGTGCTTTAACAGTTTCCATTTTCATTCATGCACGGCATATCTAATAATTATTGTCTTTCTTTGCAGAGGACCTAGATATGAGTATGAGAAAAATTGCCACCATGGAGAAGACCATTGATAATGAAGGCGTTGCTAGCCGTGAAGAGGAGCCCAGTTTTCAGAAGTTTCTTCACCTGAACACAACCAATTCTCAGGCACTGAGTCTGGTACAGATTTTTCTGAATCAGAATTGTCTTCAGATGATGAAGAACCACACTCCCTGGGTAGTTTTAGACTGTAATTTCATACTCAATGTTATTTTAGAAAAAACTGTTTCCTACCATCCATTTGTACTGGAAGAAGTACAGTCAATACTGGTAAACTCGGCTGATTTAGGGATTCTTGTGCCAATTGTAGACATTTTTAAGTTGTACTTTATTAATATTTCTGGTTACTCTTGTTGCAGAACATCAAACAATTCAAAAACTCTCAGAACTGAGCCAAAGTTCATTGTTTTTCTTTCTCAACTGCTTCTCCTCTTCAATATCTGCCCAGTATGTAAAACAGAGAAGTACTTTGTTGAGATAAGTGTTCTTGGCACCATGGTTGAAGTAACCACACAATGTTTTCATCCAAACTGTCCATCGCATGTGAATACTTGGAAAAGTCAGCCAAAGATGACAGGAACCAAAATGCCAGCGATGAACTTCTTGCTGTGTTTTTCTGTCTTGGTCTCTTGTGCTTCACCATCAAAGACATTCCTGGTCTTCAGAAACATGGGAGTATCATGTATTTCTTTGAAGACTTATTTTAAACATCAAGCTGTAAGTACATTTGATTGTAACAGTTCACTCTACTTGAATTCATTTAATATTTAGGCCCCAACCCTCCTCGCCCCAGTGAAATATGCCCAGAAGTACCAGAACAGGTATATCAATCTAATTGCCCATACCCTTAGTATAGGCAAATATGTTTGAATTACAATTATTCTGGGTTTTTTGGAAAGCAACGTGTTTAATTTATTCAATTACCAATTGAAACCTTTGCCAATTAAATAAACACGCTATTTTCCACCAGAAACATAAAAGATGTTTGTTTATAAACGAGAGCAGTCCAACATTTCCATTACCTGTATGTTGCTAACTATACCCCCACTCCCTGGGTAGTTTTAGACTGTAATTTCATACTCAATGTTATTTTAGAAAAAACTGTTTCCTACCATCCATTTGTACTGGAAGAAGTACAGAGACAGTGAAATAGCCAAGCTGAAAGCAACTGAGCAGTCTTTGGCCATTGCTGGTGATGGGCGGTAACACAGCATGGGTCACACTGCCAAATACTGTGCTTATACATTAATCTGCTGCACAGTTCCAATTATCATTGATTTTTCCTTAACTCAGGTAGGTAAAGACACTCACAATTTTGGCCTTTTTGAACTTTTTGATTTTGAAGGAAAAGAAAAGCTTGAGTGAATGGAAACCCTATGCCCCATTAGAGTATTAATCCCCTTAATTAACCAGTATCCATATTTCATTTAATAGAGAAATGTTGCAGGAAGCAAATGGAGATGTTGGGGTTCAGAGAGTGCATGGACAGCTTACTGGCTTGTGGAATTCTTTAATTTCGACATCTTCATCACTGACCGCCACACGTCGATTGCAAAGTATATGCGTGAAAACCTTGCCCACATAAAACACTACTTTGATCTCTGGCATCTGAGAAAGAGTTTAGAATCTCAAATATTTCTCTGCAAATGAGAGTTTCTTAAAACTGCCCCACACTTATCATGTATGGTTACAAATATATCATACAAATGATTGCATTATAGGGCCTGATAACTAATTGGATGCATTGCACAGTGAAAAAGCTTATACACTCTGCCGCCATCATTTAATGCCATGTTTTGTAAAAAAATATCGTAAACAAGCATTTTTCTTTAGAGATTTACAAAGTGCTAACTAAAATTAGAAAAGAAAAAGAATGTGAACACCTGGCTGAATGGATAAAGCCCTGTGGAAATCATTTAATGTGGAGTGCAACATCCACCCCATCTGGTATAATGGTGAATTGATATGGGCCAAATTTGAGTCTTTCTTTTCCCACATTGTCAACAAGCAATCAGACCTTCCAAATGGGATCTTTCACAAGTGTGCACACGGAGAGGCGGTGGCTTGAAGAAGGTGTGCATGCACACAATTTACATCAGTACATAAAATGCTCAACACATTAAAATGCTAACCCATTAACTGGCAGTACCTTACCACTGACGAGTAAAAGGTGTTAGACAGAGTAAAATACTAAAGTAGCGTGCATTGCCAGAAGTGGCGTGGTGGCTTGTGTTCGCCAGGGGAGGCCAGCTGGAAATTTTGCGCCCCCTTGTAATATGTGTATGGTTGAGCGTCGTAGACGCGAGACCTCTAGGGGGGTCCGGGGGCATGCACACTCGGGAAAATTTAGAAATTTAGAATCCTTGAAATGCTATTTCGTGCGTTTTGGGTGGCGATTTGGCGGATTTCTGAGAATTATAAAACATCGTATAAAATAAAAATGCGCAAGAAACAGCACATTCAGGAGTTTGAATAAATGTATAATTCATAGAGGACTTAGTTTTTTTCTTAAACAAGGAAAAGTAGACGGCGAATATTCGTGAAGTAGACGGTGAACTTCCAGTGATCGTAGCCAAATCACTTCACATTTCACAATTAACAATTTACATCCTTTGAGATATTACAGACTGGACAGCAATGCTTGTAGTTGTATGTAGGCTGGTGAATATTTAATCCTCGTATAAGTCGTATTCCGACTAACAGAACTCAAATTAAGCGCGCGTATTAGCACTTTGAACAGTGTTTGCGGAAGTGCGGTAGTAAGTAATGCGATATTGCGATAGCGAACATAAGAAAACCTGGCATATCGGAAATCACTAATATCTATCGGATAAGTTTTATCAGATAAACGTCAATGTATCAATCATTAACAATCTCAAACTCTTTTTCTCTCGTTGGCTCATCGGATCTGACAAAATTCCAATTCGGACTAGCGCTTTTGTGTGCGCTTTTGTGTGCGCTTTTGTGTGCGCTTTTGTGTGCGCTTTTGTGTGCGCTTTTGTGTGCGCTTTTGTGTGCGCTTTTGTGTGCGCTTTTGTGTGCGCTTTTGTGTGCGCTTTTGTGTGCGCTTTTGTGTGCGCTTTTGTGTGCGCTTTTGTGTGCGCTTTTGTGTGCGCTTTTGTGTGATTTGTGCAATTTCGGCGCCCCATTTATGTTTTGGCCCCCCCTAAAAAACCATCGCTGGGGGGGGGGCATGGCCCCCTGCTCCCCCCCCCCGCCAGCACGCCACTGATTGCCAGCTAATGGGTTAAACTAAATGGTTATTCTTCCATTTCAACCTCGTCGCCAGGGTCTTGATGGTGACCGCGGTGAACGGACAAGACCCTGGAAAACTTGGCAAAAATGTCCAAGATACTTGGACATTTATCGCATGCGCAATAGCGGCAACATATCTGTTGCTGACTGGAATCAGCGCCCGCACTTACGATTTTCTTGGTATTGTTCTTTTAATGTTTTGTTATATTATTTATCTATTTCTCAAAGTTTGAACAAATTTTAGGAAAACATATTTAATAAGTCGGTTGAATATACATGTCCACCTTCGATTCTTCACCATTTATCATCATATACTATCAATTTTTCGAAGTATGGCGCTCATACTTGTTCTGTTGGCTATCGACTGTCGAGGTGAATAATACAAGTAGTACACTGTACATGAAGGCGACCAATTTTGGCGGAACATTTTTGATTTTGGGAAAAATGCTTTGGTTTCTAAACTTTATTGATCGTATTTGTTCACATGTCAAGACGATGAACGATATTTATTTGGGCTTCAAACAAGACTGACAGTATTCTGTATTCAAGTGTTGCAATTATATGATTGGAAACAGCTACCGAATTCTAATGGGCCCAGTAATAATGCATTCCCAAGCCGGTATTTATTTTATATTTTATAAAGGTAAGATGACTTCAATTCAGTTTTATTTTCACATGCTACAAGACTCGATCAGTGGTGTGTTCTATATTTTCTGAGCAAAGTTTTATTCTGTTTTCCATATGCAGCACAATTGCTATTTTCATTCTCTGTTTTGATGCATGCTTTGGAGTGATATCTGTTTCTGTTATTCAAATACTGTAGTCAACACTCACCACGTTAAATATGTTACAACAACAACTCTTGATAATTATATTTTTAAGGAATCAAAGTGTAATGGAAGGTGACATGCTGATCATCACAACCTCAATGCCCACACTGTTCTAACGACCTATGTGATGTACTCTTATCATAGATTTGCCATTACCAGCTCATTCGTATACAGTCCAACCCCTCTAATATGGACAATATAGGAACACAGCAAAGTGTTTGCATTAGGTGTCCTTTTCATAGAGGGTTTTTTGAAATTTAATATATTTTACTTCTGGATATTAAAAACTGTCCATATTATAGAGAGGTGTCCATATTGGAGAGGTGCCCATAAGGATAGGCTAAGCTGTGTTCTTTCCTCCTGACTGCACATTTTGGGTACTTTAATAGTAACCACATTATATGTTCCAAGAGGTTATATATCTATTTAGAACATTTACCAGACTTACAATATACAGAATAATACTCATTTTAACATGACAATGAAAGTAACAGGGATATGTGATGTAAATACCAAACTATATTATCATTAGAAATATACAATATGAATCTTAAACTATAATTTTTACCATAAATTGTAAATATTTTATTGAAGAAACAAATAAATGAAACTCAAAACATCCATAATGAAAGAGAGGCATGAAAAGTTGGGGGCACTTAGCTGGCTAGCTGACTGAATACAGAGATCAAAATCTTCCAACATTTCCCAACATTATAAGAAAAGCAAAATTATGCTGTGATTGGGTGTATTGGTGAACAAATGCATATACTGCAGCATTATCAATCTAGGATACTTGGTCAGCTATTGACTTTTAATAGTAGTTAGGTAACCAGTATTAGCCATAACAAATTGGGTTGACCAGAGTATCTGCTCAGGTTCCTGGTAATCCATTAGTCTCAATGTTCCCTACTTTGTTATTTCCCTTGGTCTGAACGCCGATAATTTTTCTTGTCAAGGATAAATTGTTGGACAATAATGATTAGTGGTTAGTGAAGTTTTGTTTGGTTAACTTGTAGAATATATATAGGTTGGAGGCCCACATGGTACTGATGGTAGAACCTACCATCCCTGGGGCTGGGCAGAAAAAGGGCAACAATGCCCCACCCCTGGGCAAAGAAATGATTACAAATGCCCAGCCCCAGGGCACACCAGCACATAGATTTCGTCAGAATATCATGAGATAAAGTTTTACATTCTTAATTCAATTATTAATTTTGTTTGTGTATATGACACAAATACTTTCATCCATATTCATGGCAGCGCACATGTTCGTTGCAGCTGCTGCAGAAACCACAATTATTTCTGGTGAACAAATACCCAGCCCCGGGATATTTTGCAAGTACTAATGCCTGACCCGTGGGCAAAGAAAGTTTGCAAATGGGCGGGGGGAGGGGATGCATGAGCAATGCTAGAATTGACTGATGCATAATAGCAGAGATAATATCTCGTATAATAATCAAGTATAAAATCAACATCTTGATGTTAGGAAGTGTACATCTTGATCTTGTTTACATGTACAATCAACAGATTGTAAATAATATAAATAGTATATGCTCTTGTATGTTATATTTACAATCTGTTTTTTGATTGAAAGTCTGAAGGTCAAGATGTAACAAATTATAAGTTTTTAATAGCATGTTTTCCATAGATATCTTATACAGCTATTTCAATTAAGGTTGTCCCCGAGCAAAGCGGAAAAGTCGAATACGAGCGCGAAAGGCTTGCTGGGAATCGCTAAAATATTAACCTCAGTGGATTCCTAAGAAATTAGCAATAATAATTTCAAAGTAGAAACGTATTAAATGTTTTGTGGGGTGTTCTTTGTGGGTAATTCCTTTGAGACGCACGTTTTTATGCATCAGTGGCTCAGAGCTGTGAATGAATCAAGGTGGCATTTATGGCTGACATACAATTTTGTGATGGAACAAGTTCGAGGGATTTTCCACTACGTTATAACGACAGGAGTCACGAATAATCATAAGTTTTGCAGCACGTTTAATTGCAAATTGGTATACAGGGTGTATGAAAACCAAACCTTTCGAAATTAACATATTCTTCTTAACCATAAGATTTTATACCCTTGGGAATTTAAAATGCCTTCTAATCGTATGAGTAGCATAAAGTCTTGTACTTAAGAACAATATGTTAATTTCATAGGAATCCACTGAGGTTTGTCAAATTCTTGGCCCATTAATTTTTTGGCGATTCCCAGCAAGCCTTTCGCGCTCGTATTCGACTTTTCCGCTTTGCTCGGGGACAACCTTAATTGAAATAGCTGTATAAGGAATATTTCAGCGGTTTTCCCCATTTGAATGGATGGCGGCCATATTGCTCGTTCCCACTCGCTTATAAACACTTAAAAGACACCAATAACTTTCATGATTTGAATAGTTTAAAACTGTATTTGGGATAGGTTTAATCGAATGTTTAAGTTCGCTGTTTAAGAAATAAAAAAATACACGAATCTTGTCATTTCATGGGAACGACCTGAGACTGCAGTCACGGCTTCAATTTTTGACTTGCGGAATAATTAGATGCACTATCTAGTGTATTTAAGATATCTATGATGTTTTCCTTAGTTATTGTTGTGTTAAAGCACTACTCATCTAATATTGTTTGTGGCATTTCTATTTCAGATGTTGGTAACATGGGCCTGAGAAAAAGCAAGCTTGAACACAGTGACTTGGCATGAACATTAAAATTTAGGAATTTAGTCTTTTACAACATAGTTTATATTTGAACTGAGTATCTATTAACATGTAATGTGCAACTCATTAATGAAAGCAAGCTCATGTTTAGTGTGAATATCTAGCTTTTTTTGCCATGGTAGGTTCTACCATCAGTACCATGTGGGCCTCCGACCTATATATATTCTACAAGTAAACCAAACAAAACTTCACTAACCACTAATCATTATTGTCCAACAATTTCTCCTTGACAATAAAAAGTATCTGGGTTCAGACCAAGGGAAATAACAAAGTAGGGAACATTGAGACTAATGAATTACCAGGAACCTGAGCAGATACTATGGTCAACCCAATTATTTATGGCTAATACTGGTTAGATAACTACTATTAAAAGTCAATAGCTGACCAAGTATCCTAGCTTGCTAATACTGCAGTATATGCATTTGTTCACCAATACACCCTTCTTGTTTCAGAGCTAAGTTGCAAGACAGATAAATCACAGCATAATTTTTCGTTTCTTATAATGTTGGGAAATGTTGGGAGATTTTGATCTCTGTATTCAGTCAGCTAGCCAGCTAAGTGCCCCCAACTTTGCATGCCTCTCTTTCATTATGGATGTTTTGAGTTTCATTTATTTGTTTCTTCAATAAAATATTTACAATTTATGGTAAAAATTATAGTTTAAGATTCATATTGTATATTTCTAATGATAATATAGTTTGGTATTTACATCACATATCCCTGTTACTTTCATTGTCATGTTAAAATGAGTATTATGTTGTTCTAAATAGATATATAATATAGTTACATACTATTTTCAATTGTTGAAGGCTCTTGGAACATATAATGTGGTTACTAGTATTCAAGTACCCAAAATGTGCAGTCAGAGGAAAGAATACAGCTTAGCCTATCCTTATGGGCACCACTCCAATATTAACACCTCTCTATAATATGGACAATTTTCAATATCCAGAAGTAAAATATATTAAATTTCAAAAAACCCTCTATGAAAAGGACACCTAATGCAACTGTATACGAATGAGCTGGTAATGGCAAATCTATGATAAGAGTACATCACATAGGTCGTTAGCACAGTGTGGGCTTTGAGGTTGTGATGATCAACATGTCACCTTCCATTACACTTTGATTCCTTAAAAATATAATTATCAAGAGTTGTTGTTGTAACATATTTAACGTGGTGAGTGGTGACTACAGTATTTGAATAACAGAAACAGATATCACTCCGAAGCATGCATCAAAACAGAGAATGAAAATAGCAATTGTGCTGCATATGGAAAACAGAATAAAACTTTGCTCACAAAATATAGAACACACGACTGATCGAGTCTTGTAGCATGTGAAAATAAAACTGAATTGAAGTCATCTTACCTTTATAAAATATAAAATAAATACCGGCTTGGGAATGCATTATTACTGGGCCCATTAGAATTCGGTAGCTGTTTCCAATCATATAATTGCAACACTTGAATACGGAATACTGTCAGTCTTGTTTGAAGCCCAAATAAATATCGTTCATCGTCTTAACATGTGAACAAATACGATCAATAAAGTTTAGAAACCAAAGCATTTTTCCCAAAATCAAAAATGTTGCGCCAAAATTGGTCGCCTTCATGTACAGTGTACTACTTGTATTATTCACCTCGACAGTCGATTGCCAACAGAACAAGTATGAGCGCCATACTTCGAAAAATTGATAGTATATGTTGATAAATGTTGAAGAATCGAAGGTGGACATGTATATTCAACCGACTTATTAAATATGTTTTCGTAAAATTTGTTCAAACTTTGAGAAATAGATGAATAATATAACAAAACATTGAAAGAACAATACCAAGAAAATCGTAAGGGCTTGCGCTGATTCCAGTCAGCAACAGACGTGTTGCCGCTATTGCGCATACGATAAATGTCCAAGAATCTTGGACAAGTTTTCCAGGGTCTTGTCCGTTCACCGCGCTCACCATTAAGACCCTGGGGACGAGGTTGAAATGGAAGAATAGCCACTTTTACCGGCATGCATTGCGATAGCTGGAATTTCCTATTGGTGATGCCTTTTTTATTGCTTTAATCAATGAGGCCTTCTTCAGCACTTTACAGACCTTCTCATAAACTACTGTATCTGAAAAATTACAATCATCACAAGAATAATGTATACAGTAAATAATTTGACATCCCATCCTCCTTATTTCTAGTTTAACCCATTAGCTGGCAATCAGTGGCGTGCTGGCAGGGGGGAGCAGGGGGCCATGGCCTCCCCAGCGATGGTTTTTTAGGGGGCGCCAAAACATAAATGGGGCGCCGAAATTGCACAAATCACACAAAAGCGCACTGAAAAGCGCTAGTCCGAATTGGAATTTTGTCAGATCCGATGAGCCAACGAGAGAAAAAGAGTTTGAGATTGTTAATGATTGATACATTGTCGTTTATCTGATAAAACTTATCCGATAGATATTAGTGATTTCCGATATGCCAGGTTTTCTTATGTTCGCTATCGCAATATCGCATTACTTACTACCGCACTTCCGCAAACACTGTTCAAAGTGCTGGTACGCGCGCTGAGCCTAGCACCTCAAAGAATGTAGACAACATGCAAGTAGAAACTCAACCATGGACTAGGGATCTCAAGTTACTCCCTCCATTCACACACAATACACTTCAAAAACACTTGGGCCTGGAGTCTCAACAAAAACCTTCTGGCACTCAAAAAGATGAGAAGTTAGGCTATCGGCTCTTTAAAGAAGGATATATTAGCAATGTCCAAGCAAAGCCTAATATTCCAAAGAGTGTGAGTGAAAAATAATTTATATTGAAAGCAAATGTACATGCATCTATGAAGATGTTGAGTTATGTTGTTTATGTGCACCTAAACCAAGTTACTGGAGATGTTGTTCATGCTCGTTGTTCATGTAAGGCAGGAAAGGGGGGCCGATGTAAACATGTTGCTGCTATGCTATATCAAATTATTGACTATGTACAGTTAGAACTGTTAGAAGTCCCTAATGTTTTGACATGTACCCAGGTCTTGCAACAATGGAATGTTCCCAGCGGGCAAGCATCTGATGACACTATCCTTTTTGAAGATATATAGTATTTAAAAAATCATCCTATCTAAACGATTCAAAGCGAAAACATAGAAATGAGAGAAATGTTGACTGCAACCCAACACCACCTAACCAAGCTGTATCTCAGAATGACATCAAAACTTTGGTCAATAGTTTACAATGCAAAGGAAAGGCTGAATACTTAAGTACTGTTTTACAGTCTAACAATTACCAACCAGTTTTGTTCGAAGAAACGCACAGTAAGCTTCCTTCAAAAAAACATTGCACTGAACAAGCTCCATGCAACTAAAATGATGGTCATGTTCGAGATCAAACACTAAAGAATTTAGAACACAAAAAAATTAATTTAGCTAGTGTTCCTTCTAAACATGTAGCACATGCTGGCAGTTTGGAAGTAATCCATGACCAGTTTCTGGAAATATAGAAAGAAACACACGCGGACAGGCCTCTTGTGATAGGTGGTACAATGAAAGAAAGCACCGTGTCACTGCATCAAATTTTGGATTGGTGATAAAAAGGAGAAAACAAATTTATCCAAAATCAATACTTAAAACACTAACAAATAGTACAAAGTCATCATCATGTCCTACGCCTTGTACATAGGGAAAACAAAATGAAACTGAAGCATGAAACAGTATATTTCACATAAGCAAAACTGTGTGAATGTCTGCTCGTTATGCGGTTTTGTTGTTGACAAAACATCACCTTGGTTAGGGGCCAGCCCAGATTTTCTTGTGCATGATGCTAGTGAACCCAGCCCATCTATCGGACTTGGAGAAATTTAACCTTTCTAAAGTTGATGGAAAAATTCTGTTGAAAAGGAATCATAATTATTATTATCAAGTTCAAGGATGTTTGGCCACACTTGAGCTTCAGTGGGCAGATTTTGTTTTTTATAGGAAAAAAGACTTGCATATTGAAAGAATTTATGTTGACAAGGAACTTTGGCAGAAAACAATGTTACCAGAGTTAACAGAGTTCTATTTTGAGTTTCTGTTTCCACAAATAAATATGTAGACTTTTATTGTACATGATTCCACAAATAAATATGTGTTAAAACAATCATTACAAAATTGGGAGTGTTAGTCTTAGAGTGTAAACTATAATTGCACTTACACTATATAATACTTAAGCCTAGTTTCCATTTGGTCTTTACCAGTCGCTACCACAACAAGTGGTAGATGTGAAATAGTCTAGATCTATCTTGTCTTTTTTGTGTTGTATGCAAATCAGTCTTTACTGATTGCAGATGATGTTGACACTCTGTTACATCAGTCACTTGTCGTGCCAGTGACAGCTAATGACCAAATGGAAATCAGGCTTTACGTGTATGTTTAAAAATGCTTGACATTACTTTGAATGATGCACTAAGAAAGCCCCCAAAACTAGCAAAAATCTCTGTGTTTACTTTGGAATAACTTGGTGTAACATGCGATAGTTTTTTATTCTGGCAATATCCCTAGTAGCTTAACCGGCCTATATAGCGAGTAATTAAATATTCAAAATGGCGTCGCTTGCGTCATATTGGGAAGTGACGTCATTTTGCGTACGTACGCGTGCGTACGCATTGTACGTACGCATTGTACGTACTGCGTGCGTACGTGCGCACGGTATGTGTTCCTTTATGACTGTTACGGTTCGTTTTAGAAATGAAACGGCGCATGCGCAGTAACCGAGCACTCTCACAGTTATCTTACATGCTCAAAACAAATGCTCGGTGGCCCGATTGCTTAGATGTCATACTTCCAAGGGTGCATAGGAGGTGGTCCAAAATGGTGCGTTGAGCAGATGAGCATTGCGCATGCGCAGTAACCGAGCACTCCCACAGTTATCTTACATGCTCAAAACACATGCTCGGTGGCCCGATTGGCCTTTGGAAAAAAAAAATTATAATAAAAACCGAGGGAACCCCAAGGGAACCCCAAGGGAACCCCGAGGGAACCCCGAGGGAACCCCGAGGGAACCCCGAGGGAACCCCGAGGGAACCCCGAGGGAACCCCGAGGGAACCCCGAGGGAACCCCAAGGGAACCCCGAGGGAACCCCTGCAGAACACCTACAGAACCCCTACAGAACCCCGAAATGTTTACATCTACCGAACCGGACTTGAGCCGGTGCCCCACATCGACCTCACATCGACCTCACATCGACCTCACATCGACCTCACATCGACCTCACATCGACCTCACATCGACCTCACATCGACCTCACATCGACCTCACATCGACCTCACATCGACCTCACATCGACCTCACATCGACCTCACATCGAACCCCATACCCCCCCCCCAAAGTCCCCTAAATACTATGAGACACCCTTTTTTTATCCCCATGTAAACTACCCTTATATGCCTCCCCTGATGGACATCCCAACAAGACCACCCAGTCATTATTAAACGAATCTGTTGACCTTCCAAATAACTGTACACTGCCATGTAAGCCCCTTACTACAGAATTCCATCAACTTAATACCACTACATTAAAACAGAGGATTAGTAGTCCGTGAATTCATGATGGAAAATGAGATAAACTTATCCTTTCTAACTGAAACTTGGCTCAATGACTCAATTACAGACAGCGTTGTAAGCATACCTGGGTTTACAATCATACGCAAAGATAGATCTATAAACAACCATGGCGGAATCTGTATTTATATCAGAGACGGTGATACGAAACTCAAAATCCTTTCAGAAATTTCATGTTGTTCCGAACACGAAATCTTATGGCTTCATATAAAACCTAGACGACTTCCTCGTGAATTTTCCTCAATCATAGTTGCCGTCCTATACCACCCCCCCAGTGCCGACGATTTCAGCATGCAGAGTCACTTATTTCAGACACTGAGCGAAGTCGAAGCAAAATTTTATAGCTGCGGTATTATCATTGCCGGGGATTTCAATCGTCTAAATGTGAATCAAATAATTAAGCATTTTCGGTTGAAACAAATTGTTAAATCACCAACTCGAGGCGAAGCAATACTTGATCTTATATTAACTAACATGCATAAGTTCTACAAGTCTCCGCAAATACTCCCTCCAATTGGATTATCTGATCACAACACAGTTGTAGTTTCACCCACCCACATTGTGAAGAAAGCAAAACCTACATTTGTATACAAACGAGACCTTCGTCAGAGTAAGAAAGATGCCATGGGGAGATTTTTACAATCAATCCTTTGGCCTGAAATTTTTGCTCAATCACAAAGCTGCGAAGATATGTCGAATTTTTTTTATGACATTGTATCTATTGGTCTTGACCTCCTCATGCCAATTAAACGGATTAAGAAAATCTCTGCAGATGTTCCTTGGATGACCGATAAATTGAAAACATTTATAAAAAAAAGACAAGAAGCCTTTTTCAGTTTCGGTCCCAAATGCAACTGCTTTAAATACTACCGAAATATTGTCAATCGTGAGAGAAAAGCGTGTAAATCAAAATACTATACGACCCAGGTTCACAGTAAAGAAAAGATAACCCTAAAGCTTGGTGGAGTGAAATTAAACGCCTAGGAGGAATGAAATCAATGAATAGCTCCCTAATAAATTTGATAAATATCGCTGGTCTTGAAGATATATCGGAACAAGAACTAGCAAACAGAATAAATATAGCCTTTCTTGAGCCCTTATCAGAATATCAACTATCTTCACCGTTAGATCGACTTAACAGAGGAAAACCCAGAATTCTTAGAAGTTTCTGAAGAAAGGGTTTTGTCACATCTACAAAAACTCAACTCTAGTAAAAGTGGTGGCCCTGACGAAGTGCCCAATTGGCTCTTGCGAGAGTATGCTGTAATCCTTGCCCTCCCAATTAGTATACTCCTAAATACATCCTACAAACAACAACGCCTACCTGCAATATGGAAACTTGCGAATGTTTCACCGCTGCCAAAAGTAAAAATAGTACAGGACCTGAAAAAAGAACTTAGGCCCATTTCATTAACACCTAATATTTCGAAGGTTGCAGAGCATTTCGTTGTTAATGATTATGTGAAACCAGCTGTTTTGAAGAAAATTGACCCCAATCAGTATGGAGCAATTCCTAAATCATCGACGATCTTTGCTCTTCTTAGTATGGTGCATAACTGGACCTCCGGGCTTGACGGTACCGGTTCTACAACTAGAATCATTTTATTTGATTACCAAAAAGCTTTTGATCTAATTGATCATAGAATTTTTGTTTAATAAGCTACTTCAGTTAGATCTACCACGAAGTGTTATAAACTGGATTATTGATTTCTTAAGTAACAGATTCCAAAGAGTCAAACTTTCACAAGGATGTTTTTCAGATTGGGGTGCAGTACCTTCGGGCGTCCCTCAAGGCACCATTTTGGGTCCATGGCTCTTTTTAATCTTGATAAATGATTTATCTATCACAGATACTGACTTATGGAAATACGTGGATGATACGACAGTATCGGAAACAGTTGACAAAAACCAACAGAGTAGAGCACAGACAATTGCTAATGAGATGTCACAATGGTCCCAAAACAATAAAATGAAGCTGAATGAAGAGAAATGTAAGGAGCTCCGTATTTCCTTCTCAAAAGTCCTCGTGATTTTAACCCGATACTTATTAACAATAAAAGTATTAAAGTCGTAAAATCCGTTAAACTTCTGGGCTTGTCATTCGATAATAACCTGACGTGGAATTTACATATCGAAGAGGTAGTTAAAAAAGTATCCAAACGAATCTATTACCTGATCCAACTCAAACGGGCCAGTATTCCTCGGAATGATCTGGTTCTATTTTATCATTACATATATTCTGATCAGTTATCGACTATGGTATCCTGTCATTTTACTATTCGTTGCCAAAATACTTTGCGTTC